>VMBQ01001230.1:41590-102008 GCA_007657795.1 Dreissena rostriformis
GGGGGGGGGGGGGGGGATAATTATAGCAATATGTGATCCAATAGATGATACGTTACCAGTTGAATACTATTTTCAATGTTTAGCAAATTTAAATGTAGTTTACTTCTTATTCCAAACAAATATGATGATTGAATTGCTTTATTGTAAATAATGTATACAATTTTATGTTTTATAATTATTTTCGTCTAGCACTTTTGGAGAAATTGTCCTGATTGTTGTGAAATATTAAAATGCTCTGATTCATCCCTTGAGGGATTTTCCTCTACTTTCTAGAGTCAGTGGTCAACCTGTTGAACATACACAGTCACTGCAGGGACTTACACTGAACTATACAAAGAAGAAACAACACATCTTTTATACAGCCTGCATATTTCATTGGTCTAAAAGACGAATTCACTTACATCTTTCCAAAATTGCTGATATTATATCATCTGTGTTGAGAATAATTTTTAATGTAATGGGATATTTCTTGTTTGTTCGTCTTATACATGAGAGCATATAGTAAAGGCCATTTTAGTTAAATTATAATAACTAATGATAACAATTCTATATGCAGTCATGTGTCTTTATCAATTTGAAATTGACCTTTACAATTGACCAAAGTGCACAAGATTCATTATAACCCTTTGAGCGCTGGAACCGGATTTTGAAGGCCTTTGCAAAAAGTTTGGATCCAGATGAGACGCCACAGAACGTGGCGTCTCATCAGGATCCAAACTGTTTGCTATTCTGATAGTATTCTTTGAAAAAAAATCTAAGAAAATGCTAATTTTAGAAATTTAGCAGACAACATTTTAGCAGACGACAAATTTCCCAGCATGCAAAGGGATAAGCACCACAGCTATGTACAATTGTTACCTTCACTGCCTCTTGTATGCTCTGTTCATACATCAACTTCTCTTCAGCCAGCAGTTTCTGCATCTCCTCCTGCAAAAGAAAACAAATGAGACTCGCTCAGTGAAAAGGGGGTTTAATGCATGTGCGTAAAGTGTCGTCCCAGATTAGCCTTTGCAATCTGCACAGGCTAATCAGGGACGACACTTTCTGTCTAAACTGGATTTTTTCTTAGAAGAGACTTTCATTTAAACGAAAAATATTATAAAAGTGGAAAGTGTCGTCCCTGATAAGTCTGTGCGGACTGCACAGGCTAATCTGGGACGAAACTTTACGCACATGCATTAAACCCCCTTTTCACAGAGCACGACCCAATTTCTTAATTATGCAACAGATCAAACCCATTTATACGACTTGAAAGAGGACCACCTATGAATCATCTCTCTCAAGTTTGATCCACTTCCACTCAGTGGTCTAGGAGATTTCCTTTAAAATTTTCAATTTTCTAGCACCTTTCTTAAGCTCAATTGACCTACACATGTGACAGACTGGACCTATTTTTATTACTTTTAGAGGATTTTCATAGAATATTTCCGTTGGAATTTTTATTAAAATTGGCCAAGTGGTCTGAGCGGAAATGTCATACAAATTAATCATGTACGGACAAGGGATCAAGGCCTGTCACAAAAACAATCCCCATGCACATTTTGGTAGAAAAATAAGCAAACATGTATATGGAAACAATTAATTGATTTTACTTACATTTGTTTTTTCTTTCATATCTGCAATGGCCTCCTTTAATAATTCAGTATTGCGTTGCCTCTCAGACTCTTGGAGTTTATCAAATTTTTCTTTCTGAAATGTTAAACACATGTTCGGAAACTAATATTTAAATAAATACATATGCACTGCAATACAATTTTGTAACATAATAGCTGATACAAATCAGCCAGCTGTACAGCAGTGTATAACATGGAAGTATTGCATATTGGTCACCGGGTATTCATGACAGAGATTTACAGCAGAATATGCAATTAAGACTATCAATTTATGCTCTTTATCAAAGATACCAAAAAGTAGTTTAAAACAATATGCAAAATCTTATATGGACAACCATATTATTTTTTGTTTAAAGTGATATGAAAAAATGAAGAACAAAATAATTAAAAACATTATATGCACAAATTCATTCAAGCAAATGTTTATCAAAACCCTTAGATAAAATGGTTCAGTGGATATGAAGTCTGCCTTGCGATTGGGAGGTCCCGGGTTTGATCTCCACTCTGGGACCATTCTCAAGATCTTCCCAAAATTCATAAGTACTGGTTTTACCCAGGAAAAAGAGACAAAGAAGTATCTCAATTAACCATAGATATTGCTTCAATCAAGCTAAAACAAAACAGGTTCAAACTAAGTAAGGAACCTCCTGCCCTATACCAGTACCTGCTCCACCAGGAGTCCACGAAGATGCTCGGTCTCTTCCCTCACGCTTCGCGCCAGGGACCGCTGGCAGGACTCTAGCTGCGCCTGCACAGTCGCCGCCAGGGAGGCCCGGTACTCCTCCACCACCACCGTCAGTGCCTCGTGACCTGCACGACGCAAACCATCCAGCTGCTCCCTGTGGCCACTCTGAATCATGGGATGGGCAACATTTGAGGTTGTCTCCCCTTCAAATTTTTTCAGTGGATGTAAAATAGCAAAACCAACCTTCATGTCATATGATAATACATATTTCTTGTCTAAAATTGAAAGTTTTGACAAAAGATTGCTATTTAACTAAAACATTTGCTTCCTGTAAGACATACCATATTAAAAGAACCTTAAAACTTGAATACTAATCTAATATCAAAATGATTGATTTGCAAAGATTCTACACTTTCTTGTTTAAAATTCCATTTCAAGCAAAATAATATTACAATACCAAACGGTGCTTTAAGTGTGTTTCATGTAAAAAAAAATTTTTTTCCAAAATGATATTATATCCCTTTAACATTCCAAAAGCACATTTCATAAATAACACACAGACTCATTACTTAAAGAATGACATAAATTTTAAATTGCTGGAATATTTTTTACTCTATTCATAAATTGCATCACAATCCAAATTGTGTTTGTTTGTTTGTTTGTTTGTTATTATTATTTTATATCAATTTTCATAATTGTTGTTGAAACGTTGTGAAGGACACATAAAGACAACAAAATGTATTATGTGGATAATGTTGTTTACCTAGTTTAAAACCTGTGTCTCAACTTGTCAAACACACATTTGTTAAATGTTTATGGGCACCATAATTTGGGCCACATACCAGTATATAAACTGACATTAAACTTGTACATATTTCATATTTACTTGGACTTTTTCAAGATTCTGTCTAGCAGATTCTGCCAAAGCCTCAGATCTTGCCAAGTCTGCAGCCAGGCGTGCATTTTCCGTCTGCTGTCTCTCTAACTCCTAGTAAAAGTACATATTTAAATAGCAATGCAATAATAAGAACAGCCAGTAAACAAACAATAAGGCAGAAGCATGAAACAAAATGGAAAGCATTCACCTGTGTACAAAACTGACAAAAGACCACCTCTGAAAGCTGAATGGCATTTCATTCAAAACTGTAATGTACCAAGAGATATTTTACTGTTGTTGCTAGTTACTGTCAAATGTGATAAAGATACCTATATCTATGATCACAACAAACTGTACTTTTTGGTCCAGATATGACATACATCAAGTGCATATTTTCCGCATTATGCACTTTTTGCATTTTTTTGCAAACAAGGGGTAATAACTATGGTGTGAGAACGCCAATCTAGGCCGTTTTTGGATTTTGTTGAACTCTTATGATCATCAATATGCAGTAAAAATTGCCAATCAAATTTTGAGTTTCAATGTTGCATAAAGTCTAAGGTTCTGCTTATCTCATGAAATAAGGAATAACTCTGGTGACTTGGCTATGATCGGCCCCATTATTCAGATTAAGATTTTAATATCATTCATTAACTGTTCAAGTAATAAAACAATTGCATCAAAATTGTCTCTTTTGTGTCTGTCACCCAAAAAAGAGATTTTGCCCATGCATGTTTGGTAAAGATTGCACGAAAGCTGAAGTCTCTATTGCTTCTGTCTACCAAATCTTTATGCCAGACAGACGATTCAGAAAAGGCCCCCTATACCAATAGTTAATTAATCCAGCATTATTCGATAAGTACATGTAGACATGTACTGTACAATCAACAATTGTAACACCACACTGTGTGCATTGACAGGTAAATCAAATAACAGTATAGTGTCAATTGCAATACTGCACCATTGAACTAATTTACTAAGTTTGTGAAAATTGTATGACAAGTTGGTAATTTTGAAGGTGTTAAACACATGGATTTAAGAACATAAAACGAAATTACAGTTTGAATTGTTTGTTGTATTAATTAGTCATATTGAAATCTGTGGACAAAATGCAACATTGGCATAATTTTAAAACTACTGAATAAGTATAAATAATTTTAACCTAATTGCTAACATCACTTACCTTAAATATACTTAAATATGAAATTAAATACTAAGGTTTATAAACAGCGTGGTATTTAGCAAGTATTTATTGATACAATAGGCAAACCACGTTACACAGAAAACGTGTCAGGTTGAAATATTTGTCAGGTGTCTCAAATTTTTTGGACAGCCGCAATTCAAGAATAAGTGTTAGAAAACTTTGAGTAATCATGGTACATAGAAAAATGGTTAACAGTTATTTGTGTTGGTACTTGATACAAGCAACAAACAAAATTTGGAAAATATTTACCTGTTGAATTGATTCCTTTTCTTCCAATGCTCTCTGTAATAATGCATTGGATTCTGCCTCACGCTGAACACTCTGGTTGTTAGCCACATTCCAGTGAATCTGATTGGCTGGTTCCCGCTCAATAGCAGCAATGCCATTGGCTGACACAGGGGCAGCAGCCTCCAGATCTGGTTCCACAGCTGGGGGACCAGTCCTTGGCTGGTTTTCACCTGAATGCTGAGAATTTGAAGCCCCCGTGTGTCCCGAGGCACCAAGCCTTGACATTAAACCCCCAGGCAGGTCAAGGCCACTTATGTCAGGCATCTGAGGGGTGACTAAAGGACCGGAGTGTTGTCCGGATGAGGATCGGAAGCTGCCATCTAAAATGTCATTAGCTAAGTTGAAGTCATCCTCGTCATTCTGAAAGAATACAAATAATTAAACTATACACTTATATGTGCAGAAAAAGTATACAGGATGAGAGCATGAAAAGGATGGATTTTATAGTCTGATTTTGATTACATCTTCAGCCGACTTTCACATTAAACGCTCGATCACTGGGATATAAGTCGTCTGTTTACACTGGGCACAGTATGCAGCCACTTCACATCAGCTTATTTCTCTTACAGGTACCCATTTATATAACTGGGTGGACCGGTGGAGAGGAACAAGCGTGGGTTTAATTTTTTGCTCAGAAATATTCCAGTGGTCGGAGCGGGATTCAAACCAGGGACCTTCCTATTCCTAGACCAGCATCCTACCACTTCACCACTGTTCCCACGTTCCAATTTAATTGGAACAGTCTAAAAAGAGTGCATTGCAAATTGAAGTGTCATAAAGGTAACATACACATTTGAAAAATAAAATAAAATGCAAATCAATATATGACAGGGAACACAATGATCATTTGGGTGGTGCATTTTGACCTTTGGAAATTTATTTATTTCAAAACTGTTCGCTGCCATAAAACCTGTTAAACACCAATTTGCAATGCAATTGTAACTAAAAGCATTATGAGCTGTACAATAGATGTGTATGCATGCTACATGTTAATTTATAAAAAAAAGAGTAAAATATAATGTTCACTAATATAATGGCTGTGTAAAATTGCAACTTTTTACCGCCATTTAATTTAATCTTTAGTATACATTGCTTATCAGACACTGCAAGAATCTAGTTCCCCACTTAAACTTAATCCCACCTTAACCAGACTTGTTGATTTTAGAAAGTTTTGTTTAGCCATTTGTAAGATGATAATTTTTATAAAAGAAAAAACCTATAATAAGAATGCAACAAAATCTTCATGCCATTTCAAATGCCGCACTGACCTGCTGTCCAGCGGCTCCTTGATGCTGGTAGTCACCCCGGGCAAGGTCCGAGTCACCCCGGGCAAGGTCAAAGTCACCCCGGGCATGGTCAAAGTCACCCCGGGCAAGGTCAAAGTCCTGTGGTATGCTTGCCTGGGCACTACTTGCCACATCCACAGTGTTAGGCGTGTCCAGATACTGGGGGAAACGGTTTTGGCTGCACAACAGGTCAGGCTGCATACTCTGGATACCAGAGACGGCTGAAATAGATTGCTTAGTGTTGAATAGAAACTGGTGTGCTAATTGATTGTTTAGTATTGAATAGAAATTGATGTGCTTATTATATGCATTTAAAAACTGGTAGATTAATAGAGGCAGCCGCAAAGCTTATTTGCATGTTCAAAGTGTTGTGTTAAATGATTTATTTAAATGACAGCAAAAAAGATAAAATTACTAATAATAACTTAATCTGGAGTATGAAAGCTGACCTCAATATCCAACTGGGCCTGGCTTGGGCTATTCAATTAATGAAGAAATTACAAAACACTAAAATGCTTTGGCCAGTTTATCTACTACAGTATACTGTATAGGCAATGCTTATCATACGGCATTCAATACATAGATTACAATTGAACAATGCATTTGCTTTCAACACTTGACTACTGCTAAGCACAGAGACCTGGAGCAAACATGGCCCACAGGTTTTGTGCTGCCTGCGCTCCTCCATTCCCTACATCCGGGTTTTCCACTGGCTCGGCAGCCTTAAACAACAATATTTAAAGTTAAACAAATTTGTTTTTCAACTTCCCAACAGTGAAGATTCCTCTACTCAAAGTCACATTGTTAATATATTTTCCAGTATAAAACATAAACTTGTATGCATTTTATGAACTGTTTCATTATACATTTTATAATATGATTTGAATAATCATTGAATATCATATGTCAATACCATACAAAGTTTTTTATCTACCATAAACTGTTGTTTGATAACATCTTATTTTCTTGCAAATTAAAAATAAATAAATTATAATTAGACACTTTAAATCTGTTGGTACTCAGTAGACAAAACATACAATGTATTATAAATATGCTGAAATGAATACCTCAAACCCTCCAAAGTCCCCCAAATCATCATCTTGATTGTTATTCTGGAAGAAAAAGCAGTTATCCCTTTAAAAATCATTTAATTATATAAAAGGAAATTATAAACATGTCATTATTTTGAATAGTATTTTCATTTTGCATTTCAATCATTGAATATGACAAACACATTCTGTGTAAAATATAAGTTTAATGTTTATATACATATATCTAGTTTGTTTTGCATTTGAAGAAGGCATTAGTGGAAAAGTAAGAATGTGATTTTTGAAATTGAAATAAAGGTAGTGCTAAAAGTAATGAAGCTTTATCCGGAGAATGCATCGGTCATATTTAATATATTTTGATAAAGGATGGCAACTTATATTCAAATTCTCTTAATATGTTTGTGCTATTCATATACCTGTTTCTTTATTTGCTTTTGTTTTCTTAATAGAAGCATATTAAGTTCATGAATTGCAACTATTAGTGTTTAAATACTGACATTCCATGACGCCTATGGATCTTAAGTACACAGGAAAGGTTTCAAAATTGACCTTTAAACCTACTGTTGTGCTGTTGTGCTTATGTGTTGACTGTCTGCTTTAACTGATAATCCTATAGATTAAAGTATCAACCACAGTCTATTAGCAAGCGCATAATGCACAAGTCAAGTCAAAATTTATTTATTGTCAGTATTGGATAACATGTATATAACATAAGCTATGTATAGCTTTTGACCGACCTAATAGCTTTTGACCGACCTAATAGCTTTTGACCGACCTAANCCCATTTTTACATTTCATTCAACAACGTCATTTCATGTGTAAGCGAGCTCAATGTTGATTGGCCAGCTACCATGTGCACTTCAATAACAATAAGGTCAATAATGTCTCGTATACAGGTGCAGACCGGTTTTCGCTCACTGTTCAAATTGTGAACACTTTCATTGAAACAAAGAGAAAATATAGAAGACCAATCCAGGTTTAAATGGCGACTGTTTTCAATGAAATTTTACGAGACTTTAGCATTTTCGCCATCGGATTTTTTTCCACCGACCAAAAAAATCGTTAGGGTCGGGGGCAAAAAATAGGGTCGGTCGGGTTCCCTGAACCGAGACTATTTTTTTTTTGGCCTAGGTTAGTGTAACATTCGAAAATGAAAGCTAATATATTTCCACGAAGGCATTAAAATAACAAGTTTCGTATGAATTATTGTATTATATGTTTTCACTGATTTCTTTGAAGTTAAACAAAATCGCTCTCACTTTTTAGTGAAAAAATAAATAAATCCGAAAAGTTTGTCCGGATAATGTGTCAGAAACTATAAACCACGCAACTTTAATCACGTTTACTTTCAAGAACTTGTTTTAAAATTGAAATTAACTGCGAAATTGTGTTCGGCTAAACTTACATAATTTGTTGCCATGTTGTGATCTGAACGTAGTTTTTTTTCATTATACGCAACTGTCAAAAATAAATGTCTTGATCGCGGCCATTTTATATTGTCTAATAGTCGGTCGCGTGTTCCAACTGCATCCGGGGAGGATTCAAACAGCTATTCTCTATTACTAGTACAAAATGTATTTATTTTTTCAAACACAGGCAAAATATACATCCGATTTAATACATTAATTATTATAGCTTTTCTATATAGTACAATACATTAACATATTTTTTTAAATATCATCACAAACACCTATATTATAACCCCACAAAATCAACTTTTGCACACGAAAAACCAAGAGTTGTTTATCACCACCAAGCAACCAATAATCAAGGATATGGCCTACTTCATCGCAGTATCAATATGCCTTGGTTTCCGTGGTGCGTGTATGTTAAGAGGTGTGTGCGTTTTGGACAGGATGCCGGGGATGTAATCAAGATATACTTCTGGCTGTCCATATGGGACCCATATCGAAAGTAATACCGGATTACTAATGGGTGCCATCTAGGATGCCCAAGTGCAATACATATGGGCAATTGTGTACCAGCCTGTGAAAGAGCACGCCACATAAAGCCCATATGGGACCTCTATTACATTTTTTTCTTGGGAAGATCGACTCACTACGAACTCATCACGGTGAAATTTTCAACATAGATAGCCATTTTATATAATTTTAAACGTTAAATAGCATTGCCGATCCCGTATCAGAAATACCACGCATGCATGTTTCGCCGAGGGCATTGATAAATTGCTCAAAAACAAAGAGAAATAACTTTGAAAATAAGGAAGCAATTGTTATGGTTCTTAGGCAGTGCACTTTCCTTTAACGATTTCAACCTAAAGGGGAAGTATCGATACCGCTTATAACACTGTTTTAGATATTCCCGGACATAATTGTATTATGAACATAATTGCATTAATTACTGTTATTGCTCTTTTGCACTGCACTTCCTCTCATTAAAATCTGTCTACCTATAACATTTTACGTTCAAACATTTATTTGTATGAAATATGACCCGGATAAAAAATGAAAATGATATTAAAAATTGTAAATTATATCCCGAAAACAATTAAAGCAACATTTATGTTTCTTAAGCAATCCACGAGATCTAAACACCACGAAGTTTAAAGTTGATACATCTAAAAGAGATATGCACCGGTAAATAAAAAAAATCAATGAAAATTAACAAAGTAAAATAACTCTTAAATATAAAAGCAAGAGTAGAGGTTGGTGTTTCCTTCACCTCCTTTCAACGAGATTTAACTACCGCTGAAGTTAAATGTTTATTACTATTATAGCTTGAAATATAAGCATCTGACAAAAATTAAGCATGACACTTCAGAAAGCAAGAGTAAGGCTCAATTTCATAGCACATACCCTTATTGAGACATACTAGTTTCGGCACTTCTTTTAGGTGTCGAGATATTTTACGCTAAAAAATGAGGGCCTGACGGACGTCCTTAATACCTGGTCACAAAATACCGCTTACATTTGTGTTATTTGGGGACACAACAAATGAAGAAGAAAAAAATTAAAACTAAGCAATGTCACCAGAATAGTCATTGAATCTTTTGTAATCAAGTGGTTTGTAACAACGACAGGAATATGACACGAATCAGTAATACGATTATCTCCCCGCAAAGTTTTAGAATCCTGCATAGTAAGTAATAGTATGTATCAAAATGCATGTAAACTGTTTTTCCCAGGTGAAATATTTTGCAAAATTGCTGCATATATAAGAATGAACCTTCGTTGTATTTTAAAGTGGGCACATGATTGTTTTTAAGTCGAAGATACTGGAAAAACATACAACAACTCCCAAAAACGTTCAATACAAGATTATTATTTTATTTTCCAATTATTATCCCGACTTATAAGGATGTTGTACTCTTATCTCAATGCACATCAATATAAATGCAGTGTCATTTATAACTGTCCGTCCAAATCATCTGTGTCTGGCAAAGAATGTATCGTGCACGTGTACATTTTATTACAGATCTCGCTCACACAATCCCATTTTTAGTGTGGATCATAAACCAGCTGGCACATACCAACTCCCTCAATGCCGATAAACAAGTTTGACGATGTTAAATCATGTTTCCGAGACAACACATCGTTCCGTCTACTGTTGTCATGTATAGCTAGCTACATAATTTAGTTTGGTTCCAATATTGTAGTCGGTAAGTATATTAATAATTGTTATCCAAATTTATACATTAATGTCAAACGCCACTGTGATTAAAATCCATGTTAAACCGAAAAAGGGTCGTCATGAGAACGCATGGATGCGACGTCCAAAGTTCAAGAACGCCAAAGCTTGCGATGAAATGGCGACTTGTTTGGACATGTTCAATATTAACGCCGAAATTCAGCTCTCTTGCGGCATCCTGGATGGAAAGCAGTTGGTTCGACATAGACTCAGAAGCAACTGAAGAACGTCAGAGGGAGTTTGAGGAATGAAATATGTAGATTCGCATGGAAACGAAGAAAAGAGGTTCATAGGCTAACGGGGACTCTGCGGCGACCCTTCGGCATTCCAAGTCCGTCTATTGGGATCTTACAATGAGTATGACCTGTTTTGATCATGGTCGTAGTGCATACTGTCGCAATGTTAACGCCAAGACCGCATTTGAATCGTAGAAAATAAACCAATCATGGGCGTCGATGAACGCCGATGGGTCACAGAGTAGAGTTCAATGCAACGAACACGCGTATGACGTTGTGGTAACGCCACGAACACACGAAGAAAGCAACTGGCAGGACCTCAGCATTCGGATTTCTGTTAACAAAACATATTTTTCCTAAAATGAAATAAAGTATTACACATAATGGCTATACAAGATTGTATTTCACCAAGGTCGTTCTTTCACAGTTTAGTGCACATCTATGACACATGATAAAATGCAGGTAAAAACTACGATAATGATAGAGCAGCTTTAAACACATTTGAAGCCTGCATAAGTTTTAAACAGAAGTTACTGTCTTTTTATGTGTGGAATTGATGGCCCAAAGAATATTATTGTTAACTAAAAGCGCAAAGGTTTAAATTATTTTCAAATGAAGACGTGCATAACCAAGGGCAATACATACCTTGCTACAAGGCATTCAACTCCTAATGATTATCTCGTTCTAGTTACCTAATTTTATTGCAGATATTTGGCAGTTATTCATCCCGATAATTCAAAATATATAGGCGTATACTGTTTAATGGAAAGGTACGTAAGAGTATAGTGACCCCTAAATGTTCATGAATTACTATCAATTGTCGCAAAAATAATTTATAATTGTGATGTACAGCAGTGGCCATGAAATACCAAGTATGTTTTGATATTTCTCGAACATTAAAATACTTTGAATGAATGATGAGCTGACTACCTGCCATATAATAAAATATAGGTATTCACAGAAAGAATAAAGACTTTCCAATATTGTTTGGTTTGGTTATTCTGAATACAGAAATGTGGAATTAGCAATGGGTAAAGATTGTTTTTTTGTATACATGTTTGTGCCGCGCTCTGGGAAAACAGAACTTTATGCATGTGCGTAAAGTGTTGCCCTACGTTAGCCTGTGCAGTCCGCATAGGTTAATCAGGGACGATTCGTTCAAAGGAAGTCTATTGTAAACAAAAATCCAGTCTAGTTATTGCCTTCTGTTATTGTTTAAATTTGCAATCATTATTATTATACCAACATGGATGTTAACCACAGGGGATTCTTATGCTCAAATGTTTATATANCAAAAGCATATAAGTCCCCAATGTTTGTGAAAATAATATCTCTTTCATTAGAAGTATTACTTAAACAGCGCTAACTGAATCAACTGTCTGAAATCCTTCTTCCACAAATGGGTTGTTACTCAAACATACGATTGAGAAAATATGGAGTTATGCACATGAAGGCAAACCTGTAATTACTTCAAACATATGTCTAAACAAAAAAGTTGGAAAACGGAGCCACCGTTATAAATGGTGCTTATCCCTCTATTATACAAACTAATGGGTGAGTTGAGCTAGTGACACAGGTTTTGTTTGTGTGCAACACGTTGTTTCCACATTATGGACATGTTTAAAACAGCTGGATAAATGATGAATGCATAGTCCGGACGAGCTGAATCAATCCCATTTATGACATTTGCCTTGTAGTATGGCCCTTGCCATTGTATGATAGACACGAGTTTTGCGTACGACAGGTCTTCATCCCACGGTTAACATGTATTTATAGTTGAAAATGCTTTAGTAAATTTTTCATAAAATTTATACAACTGAGTTTACTAAATTAGTATTATGTTTAGATAAATAAACTTTAAGTTCAATTGTTTATAAACAAAACTAAAAGTAGAAGACACGTGGCTAACAAATAATGAACTTGTGATTGTTTCAACAACAGCATACAATTACACGTACTGCTATTAGATAGCAATATGTTCAATGTAAACAATAAACATTCGCCAACTGTGAAGAAGTAGATGTATAATTTTATATAATATTGAAATGTCTCTCAGAAGGTCATGACAATAAGATCCATGACGACAACTTGAAAACAAACAATGCACGAGTCCCCTACTTGTTTAATTGAAGTTAAACCTACGATCAGCAGTTATATATATATTTTTTTAATATGGTAACTGACATAAAGTTGAACAACTAAAACATTCCCTACGCAAACCTTAAACAAATAAAAGCAGATTGACTTAACACGGAAAAGGAGTTGAAAATAAAATATAATGATTGACAAAGTAAAACTGAAAAAATCATCTTGATTCAAATTCAATTCAAATGAATGTTACGGGTGATCATGGTAAAGCCAACATGTTCATGTGTCATATTGTTTGCTTTCCTTCTTTCAAGGGAAATGTTAAAAACGAACATCCAGCTTTCTAAATTGGTCTTCTGAAGTAATCGCTTAGACAAAGCTAAAATTGTCGGATATGCGTTTATTCCCAAACCTCTAAAACATTCGTCTGCCATCTTCTTTAGATTTAGTGTAGATTCTCCACTAGGAAGAGTCATGGGGTAAACTCGCGCGGTTTAACAGTGCAATATGTTATACTCGAATATATTCTGAGCATATTGTTGCAAAGAAAAATGAAAAATAAGACATCGCTACCAATGAATTTGCGATCTTTTTATATTAAATACAATGTATTTAACTTTACAAATATTTAATAATTATACATATGCACGTTTGTCATACTGGAATTGTGCGATAACGTGTGTACAATGTTCAAAACAGATAAACTATTCTTTATACATTTTTGCGATATTTTGATATATTTATATAAAGGAAATATTAAATCAACATTTCTTATCAAAAACATTAACTTTCTTATAACTATTTGTTATTTTAGCTTAGTTTTAGTTGCTCTGCATCTTATAAAATATTTATTTATATGATGTTATTAATTTCTCGCTGTCTTTATTTTGTGGGTGTTAATTGTTTTAGGGGCATTCATAATTCACGCGATATTAAGAAGCAGATGCGACTTTCTGCTGTTATTTCGTCCGTGTATATCGGGAATCGATATGTAAATCTGTACTTTTACCTGTAACTTTATCGCTGTGTCATATTGCACGTCAGGAAGGTAACATGTGTTCCTGACGCTGACTTATACGGTAAAATCAATTATGTCCTGCCCCACCCACCATCCAAGTATAGACACTGACTAATCTTACTCAGGACACACGCATATTATCATTGGCATGCTATTGTTTTAAACAATTAATTTAGAGAAGTGAAACCTCATTAAGTCACCAAGAATTTGTGATTCATAACATGACAAAATTGAAGCTACTGGTATCGGTTCAATCTTGACCGATTTAAAAACATCGTAATTGTTCAACTTTTGTATTGGATATTATTCGAATGCTAAATATTTTATTGTATCGATTTGCGGATGAATGATACAGAATAGTGTCTCTACGATCTGAATGAACGCATACGGGAATACTATCACCTCTTAAATGTTATAACAGTAAATGGTATGTATATTTTATTTTTATTTGTTTATTATATATTTATATAATAAGTTCATAATTTATGCATTATTTTAAATTTACGATGTGACTCGTATACTGATGTAAGAACGAAGAAATGATACATTTAAGAGTAAATGCGTTGTATAAAATAGTTGGTAAAGCACGGTGCTGTAAAGGCGGGATAAATATATTAACACCGTTTAAAAAAGTTAATGTTGTAGATAATTCGTGTTCCGGTATTAACATTTTCTTGTTTAAAGTAGACAAAACAAATCATTGAATATTATAAACTCTATAGATCTTTTTATGGAAATATACAAAATTTCAGTAGCTGTGTTTGGTTTATGTATAAAATATACTTTTTTACACATCGGGAACCAACAAGTGAAATAACGGTCTTATATTTATCACTGACACTTTTCTTCATAGCTCACTACTTAAATATAAAATAAAATTTACTATGTGAAAATATAGGAAAGTAAAACACCGTCTGACCATAACAATTAGTATTTTTTTTTACTTTAATACAGTTTATTTTTAGCATTAATTTTAATTTACGCGGACAAATAAATCAAACAGGTTGTAAAACTATTATTGTACAAATAAATCATTGTTTTCTTTCCTTTGAACCACATCATGATCAAGGGATATTGATTGTTTACATTTTTTACTTGTAGACTTTTACATCGACGCAGATGTATCACTTTGTAAATCTAAACATGAACACTATGATTGCGACTCATTGAATCAATATCCTTGTTAGCGTTGAGGATTAGCGATTCAGTATTTAACTGAGATAAGCTCAAAATAGGACCGGTATGGTATGTTCATAGGTCAACATGATAAGAATATCTCTTCCCTTTCAATAACCCAATACATTCATTTGATATTTTGATTAAGGTATTTATGCAACGAACTTGTTTGATTTTACTTCAGTTATTATCGTATTGTCAACTGAGACATACCTACATTTGATTGCTGTTGACTCTTTAGGATATTCACTTTGGAATTGGGTAGCGAAGGCATTTTGTGAAATTCTCATATAAATATAACAGAAAATATATTTTCATTGAAAGTGTGAAGCAAAACAAAAGTGCCGTGCGGTCGGATAGGTGAACATTGCATTCCCCAGCGTCCTTACAAATCATAGAGTGTGCAAGCGACTCCATTGACAGGGGACTATGAGGCTACACACCACTATGCTCTTGGGCGTGATTGGCTCCCTACTTGGGCCGCATATGCAGACTACACGTGGGGGTAGGTGTTTTACTAATATCGTCAGTGTTCAAGTATTTCCAGAAAAATGCTGTTTTTGAACGTTTAAAAATGAATATTTGTCTTCTTCCTTTAAATTAATTCCATGTGTTCAAATATAAGAAGAAAAAAACAACACAAAACAAATAAATTTCAGTTTTAGATTTCATATTTCAAATTATAATTTGTAAAAGTGCATTAAACAAGTTTGAGTATGTTGCACATTGAAACCAGTAGTTTAAGCTTTCTTTGGTATATTCATGTACTTAACAATTGCATAAACATTACAATATAATGATACTCCTCTGAGGAATAAATTGTGCATATCTTTAGTTTTTATTTCTAAAGCATCACTTTTGTATCAAACTAGTATTTCTAAAAATAAAAGAATTATATTAGTAACCTCATTTTACAAGTTAATTGTTCTAGTGTAACCACATTACGAACATTAATATCTGAGAAAACCGAGACCTCGAATTTTAGAGTGTAAAATAAATTGAAAAGGACAAGTCTAATTTTATCTTAGTACTAAACGTAATAGATTTAGAAGCCACAACTCAATGATAAGGCACTTATTTGAAGTAAACACTTTATGCGAAAAATGTATTTTTGTACAGTTCATGTATATTTAATAAGAACTATTTTTGTCATTAATTTGGTTACCATGCTCGCATGTTGTTCTCCATTTCCATTCTGGGCCACAGTGTATTAACCGACATTTAAGCGACCCGTACTTCTGAATCAATGGGTATTGAACTTTTTATAAATGTGTAAACATGCTCATGCTTTCTAACATAACGTTGTGTATATTATTTAATTTCATAATGATTGAATAGACCAGGTAACAACAACAAGAACAACAAGAACAAAGTAGTTGTCTTTAATAACGCAACACACCCTAATTGATACGTGACAATGCAGCTACTGCATGGATACCCATATGCCAGTTAATTAGCCCATAACAGAGATCCATTTTTTATTAGTACATCTGTTTTACGTTTGAATGCGAACTGGCCGTAAAACAGCCGTAAGATTAATGCAGCCTTACTATGGCATATGCATAATTAATACTGTTGTTTGGATTCGGTTTGAGATACAAGTCAGTACTAGAGTATTAATGAGATATTGACCTACTATATTGAAGGTAAAATTGTGTGATGCCAACTTCATATTGTTTACTGTATTTGATGACGAATATAAACGAATAATATTTGTAAATAAAATAAATTCCCACAACATAACATACAAACAATACAACATTCCAATTTACATTCTTTCAATTTAAAAGAAGTTATTTAATTTGAAACTAGTTATCTGTGTCAGAATACAAATTATCTTATATATCTGATTAAACTCCTTTTATGGACGTTTCGGCATTACGCCTTTATCAAAATTACGGAAAAATACTTAAATTTTTAATGTCCGTATTTTTGATAAAAGCGTAATGCCGAAAGGTCAATAAGTAAGAAATAAAATCAGAGGATTTATTACTTTCTTATACCATTAAGGATAACTACACCGAATAATTATTTTATACATAAATGCATTTTCCAGAGTCAATGGATTCTATGATGACGTCACCCATCCCTTCATTATCGGGAACATCTGTAATCATTGAAACGCCAATAGAATCAAATTCAATGGAACAAGAACCCTCTACAAGTTATACACCATCAACACCGATGTCAGATGTACATGACTCATCTGAAAGGTTGGTTGAACTGACAAGAACAGTGCTTACTAGTTCAAAAGAGACCGTAAGCCCCAGTGGAACGTCAATGGATTTAACTGAACATTCACCCAAAGAAATTGCGAATACGTTTGAAACATCTGTGAATGAAATATCAAACTCAGATCATGGATCTATGAGTATACATTTTGCAAAAAGTAGTGAATCAGCTAGTATGTTTACACATTATTTTACCGGATCTACCAGTGAAACTAAAACCTCTGATACAGAATCTGTAAGTGTACCTGAATCATCTCTCAAACCAACTGTTCGTGGATCTGACGAATCTGTACAAGAACCAACAGTTATAACTGAATTGCACAATCTGAGCTCGAGTGAACATTTTTTACAAACGTTCACTAATTCCACTGAAACAGATCAGTTCATTGTAAATTCCCCAGAAACAATATTGATTCAAACTTTGCCATTGAAAGAGACGGTGTCTCTTAGCACAACTCAAAATCAAGGACTCTCTACGGAATATGCGATTTTGGAAAGTGTTTCCAGTGAAGTGGATACTGTTTTGACAAAGACAGAAACCGAAATCAAAACATTTAATAGTATTGAATCAACAAAATTGGTTAGCTTTGAAACATCAAGTGTCAATAACGTTGAAAGTAGTGTCCGGTTACAAAATGAGATTATTTCACCATCACATACTACAAAATCCGAGTCGCCAACAGTGGATGGCGATCACACAGTACCACAAATATACAGTTCTAGTACGAGTAAAGATAGTCATGAAACAGTTTCTGGCTTTCAGTCTACGACATTTCCTTTAGCATATATGCCATCTAGTGCACTATTAGAAAGTAAAACAATTCAAGCAACATTTGTTTCAACAGATGTTGAGCTGTCGTATGCAGTGGAGAAGACTTCAGAACTTTCAACTTTGCATCAATCCAGTATATATTTCACTACACCATTTACAGAACATTCATCTGGTATTCGTTCAACATTTGAAATGACGTTATTAACATTATCTATCTCATCAAGTTCAACTAAAAACTTCACACCGACAACAGAAAACACAGTAACTCCTGCTGAGTCAAATCAACCATTGTCAATATTAAGTACAACAATAGATGAAACAACAATCTGGGCGATTTCAACTACAGCCACAGACGTTACTGATTTTGAAAAATCCTCCATTTCACAGGGATTGTCGGGTAAACATATCACTTTTTGTTTCATATATTTAAAAGTGAGTTGTGTTAAAATATTAAAGCCTATCACATGTGCTAAAATATGAAGATTGATTTTTGCTTACGTATTTCTTTATAGAAAGCGCTATAATAAAATGAAATGAATTATGTTGTAGAAAATAGTGACACGTCCACAGAAGGTTCAGTCTCACCAGCAGGATCAATTCATTCCAGCCTTGTAACAGATATACACGGGATTGGAACAGACATGCCAGATAGCTCATTCACGCTCCCAAATGTTCTCACAGCAACGATAACGCCATCTTGGGCGAATGCAAACTCTACACACACAGAGTTTAGTGATGCACAATCCGAAAGAACAATGGATACAATACTGCCAACACAGACAACTAACATACGAGACCCAAGTATTTCATCGACGTCGATCATTAATTCGCCTTTTACATCTTCTGAAACATCTTTTGATATATCGTCTACCTTCTCCAGTAAAACTACAGCGTCTGATTCACAAAGCTCCAATGAAAGTAAGGTTTTTATTAGCACGTCCTTAATATTTCCAAGCTCAGTCACTGAATATGATTCGTCAATCACACTTACTCGCGTGTCGACACATGATGTGGCGATCACTTCCACTTCGTTGCATGTTTCTATTTTGAACTCACAAAGTGTTGACAGCGGAACGTATATTGAGAGCACCTTTTTGACACCGTCATTAAATCTTAATTCAATGTTTGTTGAAACCCCATTATTACAAACTACACACACAAGTCAAATACTTTCATTTTTAACACCACCAGTACTATTCAGCATTTCACTTACAACCACCGAATTGATCGAAATATTTTCACTGAATTCCGTAACGAGCATGGTTAACATTCAAACAGACACCATTTCAAGGACGAAGGAAATAAATACAACGGACTCTATTTCCACTTTAACACATAGTATTTCGACATCGTTTGATGGTTCAATATTTCTTGTTTCACAAGTCATATTGTCACAAATAAATCAAGGTTCTTCATTGTTAACTGATCATGAACTTATTATCCAACAGTCAACTTCTTTATCGGTCATTTCACATGCGTCGATCTCCACCAGCACGTATAAAAGCGAAGTTTTAATACTGCCTAGTTATGTTTTCTCGTCAATATCAACAAACATGGCTCTGTCCACACCATATTTGTCAACAGCTGTTTTGTCTGGTGGCAAATCGTTGCTATCATTTAATAGCATATATGACCCGACAAGGCCAACATCATTAAATTCAAACGTTGAAGGGATAATAACATTCATACCACAAGTAACAAATTCCGACTCGATTCATTTTATAACTAAATCAAGTAACTACGATACCATGTTTAGCATAAGTAGTTATACAAACATCTTACCAGAACAAAGCTCATTTGCATATACATCACATCATGTTACGTTATCGGATTCTTCCCAAACACCTAGCATCCTTACTGACACTACTGTTATATCGTCAAATATAGATGACTCAGTTACACTTTCATACTCCGAACGTAGTTCGAGCAGTTCAACAAACACACTACATACTATGGTTAACGTTCAAACATACACACTTTCACAAACAAATGAAATAAATACAACGGACTCTTTTTCCCCCTTTACACAAATTATTCTTAAATCGCATTCAGTTTCAACAGTTTCTGTTTCACAAGGTATCTTGTCACACATAAATCAAGGTTCTTCATTGTCTACGGGTCTTGATATCATTATCCAACCGTCAACTTCTTTATCGGTCACTGCACAGGCGTCGATCTCCACCAGCATGTATAACAGCGAAGTTTCAATATTGCCTAGTTATGTTTTCTCGACAATGTCAACGAACATGCCTCACTCCACATCATATTTGTCAACAACTGTTTTGTCTGTTGACCAATCGCTGCTATCATTTTATAGCATATTTGACCCGAAAACGCCAACATTTTCACATTCAACTGTTGAAGGATTAATAACGTTCATATCACAAGTAACACCGATCGACTCAATTCACTCTATAACTAAATCAAGCAACTACGAAACAATCTTTAGCATAAGTAGTTTTACCACCATTTTTCGCGAACAAAGCTCATTTGCATATACATCACATCATGTTACGTTATCGGATTCTTCCCAAACACCTAGCATCCTTACTGACACTACTGTTATATCGTCAAATATACATGACTCAGTTACACTTGCATACTCCGAACGTAGTTCGAGCAGTTCAACAAACACACTTCATACTATGGTTAACGTTCAAACATACACACTTTTACAAACAAATGTTTATACCTGCAACGGACTCTATTACCCCTTTTACACATAATATTTTGAAATCGTATTCAGTTTCAACAGTTTCTGTTTCCCAAGGCATCTTGTCACAAATAAATCAAGGTTCTTCATTGTTTACTGATCATGAACTCATTATCCAACCGTCAACTTCTTTATCGGCCGTTGCACAGGCGTCGATTATCAACAGCATGTATAACAGCGACGTTACAATATTGCCTAGTAATTTTTCCTCGACAATTTCAACGAACATGGGTTTGTCCACACCATATTTGTCAACATCTGTTGTGTCGGGTGACCAATCGTTGCAATCATTTAATAGCATAGTTCACCCGTCAACGCCAACGTTTTCACATTCAACAGTTGAAGGAATAATAACGTTCATATCACAAGTAACACTTTCCGACTCAATTCACTTTCAAACTAAATCAAGCAACTACGATACCATGTTTAGCATAAGTAGTTATACCGCTATTTTGCCAGAACAAAGCTCAACTGCATATACATCAAATCATATGGATTCTTCCCAAACACCTAGCATCCTTACTGGCACTTCTGTTATATCTTTACATATGCATGATTCAGTCACACATTTATACTCCGAACGTAGTTCGAGCAGTTCAACAAACATACTATTATCAATAACTGCGTCTAATACAGAATTCACCAATAACAACAATATTTCAACTTCATTCTCTGATTCTTTGTTTCCAAAGGCAACTGAACTTTATACTTCACTATTGTCATTCGCTGGGAACTTATTTTCTTCTTCATTCACCTATCTTTCGAATGTTCCTCACGAAACCAGTTTGATCGGATACTCGTCAAAATTTGTTTTGAATTCTTTGCAAATTACTTCAACTACGATGCATGGTTCTATTTTGATCTCAGAAAGTGTAAGCAGCGCAACGTATCAGAAAAACACATTTTTGACACCTTCATTTACTCTTAATTCAATGATTGTTGTTACCCCATCATTACAAACTACACAAACTAGTCAAATATATTCATTTTTAACACCACCAGAATTATTCAGCACTTCACTTACAACGACCGAATCGATCGAAATAGTGTCACTGAATCCCATATCGACCATGGTTAACGCTCAAACAGACACACTTGCACGGACAAATGAGATAACAGCAACGGACTCTATTTACCCTTTTACACAAAGTATTCTGACATCGTCTTCACTCTCAAGAGCGTCCGTTTCACAAGGCATCTTGTCACAATTAAATCAAGTTTCTTCATTGTTTACTGATAATGATCTCATTATTCAACCGTCAACTTCTTTATCGGTCATTGCACAGTCGATCTCCACCAGCAAGTATAACAGCGAAGTTTCAATATTACCTAGTTATGTTTCCTCGACAATATCAACAAACATGGGTTTGTTAACACCATATTTGTCAACAACTGTTGTGTCGGAAGACCAATCGTTGCAATCATACAATAGCATATTTGACCCGACAACGGTACCATTTTCGCATTCAACAGTTGAAGGAATACTTACGTTCATATCACAAGTAACACTTTCCGACTCAATTCACTTCCTAACTGAATCAAGCAACTACGATACCATGTTCAGCATAAATAGTTATACAACCATTTTGCCAGAACAAAGCTCACCTGCATATGCATCGAATCATGTAACGTTTGTGGATTCTTCTCAGACGCCTGACATTTTAACTGATACTGTTGTAGTATCGTCAAATATACATCATTCAGAAACACATTTATACTCCGAACGTAGTTCGAGCAGTTTGAAAAACATACTATTATCAATAACTGCTTCTAGTACAGAATTAACCAATATCAATAGTATTTCAACTTCGTTTTCTGATTCTTTGTTTTCAACGACCACTGCACTATACACTTCAGTATGGTCCTCCGTTGACACTGTATTTTCTATTTCAGTCACCTATCTTTCCAATGTTCCTCACGAAACCAATTTATTCGGATATTCATCAAAATCGTCATTGAATATTTTGTCAATAAATACAAAAGTTTTGTCCGAACAATTAATAAGTATTACGCCAATTTCTACACTGTTCAACAATGGTTCGTCTTTTCTGTCTTCATCTATATTAGAAATCTTGTCTGTATACCAAAGTGAGAATATCTCAACTGTTTCATCTTCAGGATCATTCAGTGATGCAAGTTCCATTGAGAAACCATCAATTTCATCCGTTACATCATCGTCGTCAACAAACATACAACATACAACTGAATATAGCACGTCGGAGGATAAACCATCATCATCATATGATGTTGTATTCATATCCTCGTCAATGGAAACCGGTGTGTTTACATCAAATGTTGAACTTCTTACGACATCATTGTTTCTGTCGTCTGCAGATACCATCAGTCATACACCGCCGCCAAGTAGCAGCATTATTCAAGCATCAGACACTTTGTCTCTTATTTCAAGTCATATTGCATCAGATTCAATATTTAGCAGCGCATCGCATTTCACATTGCGTGATATTTCTTCTCTGGTGTCATCGGAGTATTCTTCGTATACAGATATCATAAGTTATTCCTTGTCGTCGGATAGCAGCAATACTTTAGAAACCATGTTTACTGTTTCAAGTCCCGATACGTCAGCTTTTACATCTAGCATCGTCTCTTCAAATACAGTTGAAATAAATAGTGTAATATCAACGGAACCTTCGCCGAATCTGTCACTATGTGACGAATCTATATCTACATGTGAATTGTATCATACTTTGAAAACACTAAACACGTATTCTTCATCCGGCGTATATTCACCGTCATTGTCGTTGCAAATTTCAGATAGCATTTCATTATCCGACAGCGTACTTGCTACTTCTATGGAATCTGTTTTGACCCAACCAACTGTAATATACACACCTTATGAACAGTCTTCAGCGACTTATCTGGCTCATTCTACCTTTTCATTTAATATAAATGCGAGTGATTCAACTACCACATCAACAAGTGATACCTACACACCAACATTTACCAGCAATGTTTCCTTACATTTCATTAGTCATTCATCCTATACGACCATGATGCAAACAACAGTTTCAATGTCGCATATATTCGAATCGGCCTCTATAACGCCAGAACCCCAGTACAGTACGCAATCAATTCAAACAGAGCAAACTGTTCCGGTATCTTCGTCTGTTCTTGTTGAATCAAACACTTCTAAATTATCAGAAACATTCAGCTTATCAACAATATCCGTTTCGAATGGTTTTGCAACAACTGAATTCCAGTTTTCTGCCAGCACATTTTCTACAAGCACATTTACAACCACTTCCGATAGTACATTAACTATCGAAGAAACATCGGTATATCCAAGACCATCAACGACGTTTGTACATTCTACAACAATTGAGAATTCATTCAGCATTGTATCAACGGAAGATTCAACATTAATAGATTCAACCGAATTCACATCGGAGTTGTCCACCTCATATATAACATTGCCGAGTTTATATGTTTCGACTCCCATCGACACATCCGCGTCTCCATTTACATCCAATATGTCAACTCCGGGTATAACATCAAGTTCGTCGTCATCGGAGCTTTCTTCTTCGTTTACAACATTGCCAATTTATTTTGTTACAACATACATTGAGACAACCTCTTCCATATTTACATCTACAAGTATTCTAACACCGACAACACCCCAAGGGTTACCGACGACAGCAAATGCTTCGACAGCAAGTGAAGAAACCTGGGTAAAAACAGGTATGTTATTTTTTATGGTTATAATCTTTTGTTTTCCTTAGGTTTTAAAATGCTCTTAATTCTTCTCATGCAAATCTAGAGTTCTTCTTAACGACGTACTATGCTTTTATTATTTATCTTAATTGTTTTTACGTTTCAGCGTGACATAATGGTAAAATACTTTTAAACCTCATGTTACACGTTTTTTTCTCTCGACTTTTCAGTGTTGAAAGTGTTACTAACTGTAGACATCAACAATCCTTCTTTCAAAGCCGGAACAGAACGTAATTTAGCTGTTGCTTACAATGAGGCATTTACTCGCAAGACACTGATGGCCGAAGGAAAATTTCAGCCTCTCCTAAAGCGAAGACGTAAACGATATACCTTGGTCGGTGATACTGCTATACACGTACGTTTGCCGATTTTTATTGCCCCAAACGGAGCGGGTGGGATTAAGAATTGCATTTCACGGAAAGTTCGGCATTAATCATGATACTTCTCGTCCGTACATTCGCACAGAAGCTTCCAATCCCCCCGTATTGGGTGGATATCGCTAAAAGTTGTACAGTTAAATGATCTTACTGTGAAGAGTATCGTACAGAAGAAATTTTGCTGAAACGAGTTTTTGGATGATTTATAATATTGCCCTTTGTCTGTTACTTCAAATAATTTTATCTAGTCACACACATTTGTGATTTCAAATTCTCGTTATATTCTGAGTGGATCTCAGTCAAACTTTCACAGTTTACAATGATGTAGATGAATGTTAAGAAAGGAATCTTGTTTTGATTTGAGTTTTGGCATAGTTGCGGCCCTTTGTCTCTTTGACCTCTTTATAATATATATTCCCAAAAGTTTGCGTTTTCGAGTCCATTTTATGTCTTAGTGAATTTCGGTCAGATTTTCACAGCAGACCTAGATGTTTAAAAGATCGATAAAAAAGAAATTAGTCTTCGAGCAGTTTTGGCTGAATTAAACCTCTATGTCGTTTCGTCTACCGCAAAATATATAATGGATGTGTCAGTGTCCAAACATATGTCATTAGGGCATCAGTGTATGTAACATATTTCTAGTTTAAATGGTTATATTATTTAAACATTCAACAAAGTATAATGGTTTTACTAAAACTACAACCTATTTGTCTACATATATGTTGAGCGTTGCACCGGCGCTTAGTTAGCCGGTTGCAAAAGTGTCGGAAAATACTATTCAGGTTCATGATATAAGCCGAAAGAACGGAGGAACTGAGGTGACGGCGGTTTACACTGTGGAGAATAAGGGCGGTATAGTTCAGCCGGCGTCGGCAGTGCAGGCGCTTTCCTTGCTGGATACACAGGAGCTGGCTATTATGCTGGGTCAAGTAGTGTCTTCTAAAGCAGAGAGTAAGACATATATATATATATTTATAGCAAACATCTTCTAAAAGAGCCGAATAACATATATGCTATTATCAGGATTGGTCCTAAATATGTGAATCTTTAATACTAACAGTAATTGAAAGATACGATGGTGTTCCCAATCATATTAAATATATTACATACATTCATATATATAATAACGTAAGACCTTTTTATTTTATTTGACAGCGTATATCCCGACGGTTACGCCAAGTACCCCACGTGATGATGGTATTCAGGTCTGGCTAATAGGCGCCATTGCAGGTGGAGTGGGCGCGGTATTGGTAATTGTGTGTATTGCGATATGCGTCTACTGCAAGTGTTGTGCACGAAAACAAGTGGTCGAAGATGATGGGGAACCTGAACTGATGTCAATTGAACAGGAAACGACGAAGAAGGTATTCGTTTTCAGTATAATGATAAGCAATCAAATATGTGTGACTAAAATTGGAACTTCATACGTTAATTGAAAAACCTAGTCTTTTTTGGTCAGCAGCAACGTAAATGTACCTTGAGTTTCAAATGTTTAGAGTGTAGCTGACCTCAGTAGACCATTGCCGCCGAGTCCGTCCAAAAGGTCGATGGTTCATAAGAGTAGCTCGTTCAGTCTGAAGAAAGGTCGCTCATACGAGGTAGAAACACCTGGCAAAATATCGGATCAACAGGCAATCGAGGAGGAAACCCTCGTTCAAGCAGCATCAAAGTCACGAAAGGCGCCTGAGAGGTACTTTCTACGGATGTAAATACGAATCGATTCAGAGATCAATTCTACGTTTGATTTATTGTTTAACTGAACATGTATTTGCATGCGACGTTCCCTTTGTAATGTGGAAGTATACTAAACGTGACATTGTGCACATATTTTGCAGCACTGTGACACCTTCTAAGTCGCCAAGCAAGTTAGCGCCACCAGGTCGAAAAAAGAGACGAAACAGCAAGAACGCCATAGGTAAATATTTATTTGCCAATTCCTATTCGTCAGTTAAACATAGTTGATGATGCTATTTATCAAAGAACTATGAAACATTGATTCATTATAGTTGCAACCTAACCAATGAACATATTCGTTTTATTTTAATCTAAGTGTTCTTCAGGTTTTCTTTTAAACAAACACACAAACAACAAATATGTTTAAACTAAATCCATTCGAAGTTAACATAACTATAACTTACATATTTAATCTGAATGAATGTACTTATTCAGTGTTATTACGTGTGATAATATAAGTCACAACGCTGTTCACAAAAAGAAACACTAACATTACATGTGTTTGCACTACATTTATAATACTTACCATCTGTTGTTCTCCGTAGATCCCACTGACATGATAGAAATGGCCACAAACAGCTTCCACTCGGACACACCGAGTAATAACAGAAATCACAACAATGGTCTCTTCCAATCCAGTTTTTCAGAGGTAAAGATCAAAACATCGTGCTCTTTATTTTGGAATATCATGCCCTTTATCATATCTAAGACAAACGCGGACACAATGTTGGAATTTAGGAATTCCCACAAGCAGTTGAACTGAAGACACCATTTAATTTTATTTGTTTAAGATTGTAAACACATTTTTAAATTTATCTGGTATCATGTATCATATAATTGTAATTAGACTGATAACTTGTTATTTCTGTTTTTCATCGATAAGGATGCTGAAGACATTAAAGACCACTTAAAGACAGAAATGGACAAGAACAAACGAAGAAATAGAAAGAAGTATTCAGATATTAACGGTAATTGTGCTTCATTTGTAAAACATAAAACAATGCATAATCAACAAAACGTATTTTGCAGAGATAAAATATTTTGCATTAAAAGGGATGCAAGAAACAATTTTATTCAATGCAAAGTGATGGTATATGGATTTTTTTGAAGAAATAATTCCCTATATCTTTTTCACTTGCTTAAGTTGGGACTACTTTTTTAAATTCATATTCATTAAATACATATTTTTGAAGAGCGTCATGTCACAGTTTATCATAGTTAATCATCTAACAGAAGTAAATATTACTAGCAATAAATGTAAAAATAAAGTAACACATAATTATAACCGCTCAATATTGAATTTGAAAATATCACAATCATAAAATGCATCAAATATTAATTATCCCGCGCTTTTTGAAAAGCGTGGGGATATTGTGGTTATCTCCGCCGTCCGTCCGTCCGTCTGTCCGTCCGTCCGTCCTGGCCACTATCTCCTCCTACACTATAAGCACTAGAACCTTGAAACTTACATACATGGTAGCTATGAGCATATGTGCGACCCTGCACTATTTAGAATTTTGATCTGACCCCTGGGTCAAAAGTTATGGGGTTGAGGTGGGGCCGGGTCAGAGATTTTCACTCATTTTTTAATGTTATTTTACATTAACTTCTTCATTTCTACACCGATTCACTTCAAATTGATACTGGACCTCTCTTATGACAATACGGTCAATCTCAACCATGCATGGCCCCATTCCCAGTTCTGGGGCCCCGCCCACATAGACCACACCCACCCAAAATTGCCTTTTACTAGAATTTTTTCATTTCTACACCGATTCACTTCAAATTGATACTGAACTTCTCTTATGGCAATACGGTCAATCTCAACTATGCATGGCCCCATTACCAACCCTGGGGCGCCCTGCCCACATAGGTCACACCCACCCAAAATTGCCTTTTACTATAACTTCTTGATTTCTACACCAATTTCTAGTTATCTTTGCTTTGAGGTTTTCTCGGTAGTTTTGGGGTGAGGTGACTCACATACAATGTTTGCAGAGTATTGGTAAAACCCAGCAGAAACATAGTTTTAAAATCAAGACTATATGTTATCCGATTCTTTGCTAAGCGCTTATGTCAATTATCAGCCCTTCTGTTTTTTATGCTACCTTCCCAAAGCAATTACCTTGAAACTTCTAAAAGACAAAATGTTATACCTATGAGGAATCCTTTTCAGAACATACTTCCATTGTACATCTTCGACAGTTCGCATTTTAAGGAGCAAACATCTATTTGTGCATCTTGTAAAACACAAATGCATTTCCATTTTATGTGACCCTGACCGTGTTTTTGTACAGCATATGTTGAATTACCAAACATTGTTTTTGTTCGGGCCAAGACGACTCAATCCAAGACGGTCGTAGTCGTTATGCCTATAAGTAGGGCTGTTAGAAGTCCCAACAAATTACGTTTTAAAGCGGTGGCAGATATTAATTAAATTATTAATTAACTAAATTTATACAGAACACATTAATGAGAAAATATTACGGGTATGTCAAAAAAGTTACTATTATTAAATGAATAATCAAAAGCATTACACACACAAAAGAATTGTATTTGCGTTTTGACTTTTGAGATAATACAGTGAAGTATTTTCTTTGTAAAGTTAAACAATTACCGTTCTCACTAAAGAGAAAACTATTTCACGCTGTTATCCAAAAAGCAACACATATCCGCCGATGTATTTTCTCTTACTCCTATTGGAGTTATCGTTCTTTATACTATCAGATAAGTTTTGATGCAATTTGAGTATGTTCGTTATCACACACGTTCGTTGTAAAGATTTTATTAAAACTAGCACTGTACACATGAACAGTTCATATAAGTATTTCGTGTTTGCGTAATGTGTACGTTTAAATATGTATTGACTTCTTATTCATGTGAAGTTACTCATAATTTGTATTGCCTTATTCATTTTCAAGGGGCAGCAAGCACAGCGTCTATACTAGGAATGCCCAGTACACCCGTAAGCAGTGCGAACATCGGCAGGTATGTTGTATTTTCACAAAGTTGCCGCTAAATTGTTGTGGGATGAGTTGTTACCGTGGTATTCTCATATATATATTATTTTATTATCATTATTATCATTTTAACGTTACATTCTTACGCGGTTGATTTTATACACGCGGTCATTATAAGTGAACACATAATTCTGCTTTTCGAATCCAAATTAAATTCAAATGCCCTTTTTCATGAAACTATAGATGTAACATGCGTTTTGATAAATGAACATTAAAACAAACCATGCGGATATTTTTATAATACGGAATACGAGCAATAGTATTGCCATGAACAAGAAGAAATGCAAGTGATCATTTTGGCAAACAACTTCATTTTAAGAAGCCTTAATTATGGAGATAGATGATGGAAAGTAACACTTTTTTCATAATAAAATGTCAATTTCAAAACAGGGCGATTTTTTTTTAGATGTTTGCAGTTAAATACGTACAAATTTTTAACATGTTATGTAACATACAAAGCACATTTCAGATTTGTATTTTATTTGGTGTAGCTGACTAAGATCACTTTTGACCTAGATTTATTGAGGTAATTATGGTGCGGAAGAATTCAATGCCCAATAAAATTGGTCACATTTTCAAATTTTATGGAATGCAAACTTACAACAATTGTGTAATGTCCACCAATAACTGTTGCAAACCATTGGGGATTAAAATGTACAAAATAATTTACCTCAGTTGTTTAAACAAAGTTAAATATACATTAATTTACGACCAAATAACTCATTAGAACTGAAGATAATAGGGGAAAAAAAATCTCATTGCGTGTCATAAATAGAAGGTTGTATTAATTCACATAAGCAAAGTACTAGTTTATTAGGTGTGTGCTATAGATAGCAATCACTAAGAACAAATGCACCGGGCGCTTGTCGATCCAAACGTTTAAATGCCTGTTGGGCTCTCGTCCTGGCTTCCTTAAGATAGTGTTAAATAAACGGTAAAATTATATTTATAAACTTACAGTGCATGCTAATTTATATTTGAATTGTGGTTGCGTTTCATGGCGAAACATTTATAATTATACCATGTACCATTTTCTCCATTAGATGCTGTCCTAAAACATTTAAGATCGACACAAAAAAGTAAAAACAAAAAGAAGTCTCGTAATACGACAAAACATTACCCATATTTCTTTAGATTCATCTATTTGTATTGCTACTGATACGTACAGTACATTATTAAAAATATATGCACACGTGTTGTTGTGTTGTGTTTATAGCTCACATAATTACAAACTGCTCAAGGTGAGCTTTCGTGATCACCCTATGTCTGTCGTCCGTCGTCGTACGGTGTGCGGTGTGCGTCATCAACTTATAGCTCGTTACCTCATTGTTCTTGATGTAACTTGGTAAGAATATTTATCTGGATAATATCCAGGCCGAGTTTAAAATCACAGGTTTTCTTAAAGTTTTTAACGAATTTATGATTTGATATGGTTTATGGTTTTATGATTTTACTTCAGAATACATTAGGCTTTAAGCCCATGAGTATGCATACATATAATACACAATGTAGTCAACAGTGGTCAATGACATACAGGCATATAAATATACTTATTTAAGCAATATTTATGTAAAATTTATAATGAAAGGATTGGCAACTCTAACTCATATTAAAAATAAACAGGTTTTTTAACATGTACATATATATNGGTCCGAGAATCTCGTAACTGATCATACGTTATTTTAAAGCAAAACTTAAATCCTATTATTTATTTCAGCGCCGTCTCTCTTTTAAAAAAGGGTGTTCAAGTTTTTTTTTTTTTAACATTTGCATACTCAATCGCATTTTTTATTAAATATAAGTGACATAACATTTATATTTTTCTGTGTTTTTTAATCTTTGTGTTCATAGTTTGTTTTCGATTTCTGTAAATAATCCCATAAAAGTAAATGTGTTCCAAAAAAATTAGGAAGCAAGAGGACTGCTATATACATGAACTTAATCAATCTTGCTGATTTCGCAATATACAGTCGCCTCCTAGGTCGGTCTTAAATTGCCCGTCAATGCATTCTTTATGAGTGCATCGCCTGACATGGGAATACATCAAGGAGTAAGTCGTAAGATCATGGGTTTCAGTGCCTTTTGTGCAGTAAATGCGAGATAATGTATGCTCCTTTTCAATAGCATACCGTAGCCGATTGTTTAAAAAACATGGCTTAAAGGGACGACTTATACAAAAGAAAACCTCAATGGTATCACATTTTCATCAGACTATTATTTATTGTTTAAGTATAGTACTTTTGTTCATTTCGTATTAAGAAAATAATAAAAAAATACTCTTTTTGTCACTTTATTCGAAACACGCTTCTCTATGTATTTATATGCACACAAATTATTCAATGTGCCATACATGTCGTACGTTAGGTTTCAAAAACTGTTAACTCAAAGTAAACACATTTCCAAGACTAATAAAAACTTAAATTGATTCACTTATTCATGTGTTATATAACATGTAAGTATTAGATCTACCGCAGACACACACCAATATTTAATCATAATTGTTAGTAATCGAACATGGCACCTGTACGTGCCCCTTTAACTGTAACTTGTAAATACTAGTTTTCACTGAAGATATGTTCGGTATAGGGAAAAGAGCAAATCCGGTAAAGCAAATGTAAGACATTGAAACATGGAGAGCTAAAGCTATGACGGAATTTGTGTATCACCGCAAAACATTTTGAATGAGGATGGACAAAAATCAAAAACATACATAAGAAAAGTGTCAATACCATGGCTCTACGTCGATGCGTGTCCGCTCACATAAGTTGAACAAAACCATCTAACCAGAAAACGGTCGGTACCAGTGACAATTCAAATGAACGACGAGGACATTCATAGTGCGGAAGCATGTGACAGAACTGAAGCAAGTTTTAACCAGTCCTCATATCGTTTGCAAGAAACGAAGAAAGGTGTTCGTTCATTGTCAAGCTTTGGTTTAACATTGTCCAATAAGGGTTTCAGAACAAGTTGCAGACGACAGCACAAACACTTACAGAAGAACGTCAAATTCGACGATGACAGTAGTATGACACAACTTAGCTTTTCTCATAAAATTGACGATATCAATTTTCATTGAAAAACTTTAGTGAAAGAAGGGAATGATTGGTTATTTACAGAATGGGATTGCATCCTCGATCTGATATGTATGGGCCAATATAATTAAGTTCACATTGATTTTGCATTATATCCAAATTAGTTATATTCCTGTCCTGCACCCCTTGTGATTAAAATATATAACTATTAATACGTCGGTAACAATACGTCCAAAATGCAATGCTTTTAAATGTTCATCACAATACATATACACTGTTCAATCATAACGTTATCAAACTGATGCTTGTCTCGTACTACTGTCTTTGACAAATTGTTAGAATCTTCCGGAATAGACATCAGCTCAGCGAGCCGGAGAGAATGTTCCGCATCAAAGAAATTCCAACAGATCATGACATTGCCGAGAGATTATTCTGCGTGAACCATGCCGACAATGAAATGCAAAGGCGTTACTTTGAAAAGTCCCTCGGAGATTTAAACATAAGGTCCGCAAGGTGTGTTGTCGAAATATTGTGGATTTGAATACAGAACATATTAAGAAAATATGATGTCATTTTTGAATGATTGAAACCAACATAAAAACTACTAAATTCTGTTTCATTGAAAAACAGAGTGTGATTTATTGCGACACGTTGCATATGTACAGCTATTTAGAACTTTTTTTAAAGAACGTTCGTGAAAAGATTTGTACTATATTTGTTCTGGCTAATGAAAGTTATTTCAATTTCAGTGGATCTGGAAGAAAAAACCAAACTCCATCGTTATCACAAAAACAGGTGAGTAGATCTTTTCCCATATTTGCTGATCTTCAGTCAAAGTTATTAACCAAATCACTACACTATAAATAAACTTTTAAGATACAATACAACTATTAAGATCAGTATTGATTTTAATCGAATACAATGAAGGTGGCCAAATGTATTTATATTAAGTACGTCAATAACTTAAGATGCTGAAGATGCATTATGTTTAAAAGGTAAACAATGTCCTCATACGAACGTTTCTTTAAGATTTTTATGCGTGTGCATATGTCATTCAAATAATGTAGGAAAAACGTGTAAATAACATTGCATTGTTTTATTCATTGTCTTGGTGTAATCTGTATAAACTATTGTTGACATGCAAACGTATTTATAAGGGGAAAGACGCACCGGAAGGAGACAACATTCACGAGGCTCGACACCGGATGCACAAGCTCTTAGACGAGGCATTCGCCCTGATTACACCTCGGGGATCATTTAACGAGAATGATAGGCAGTAAGTTATAACTGATTACAACTGGGGGATCATTTTACGTAATAAACAGTAATATTAAGCTGAATACAACTCGGGGATCATTTAATGAGAATGATAAGCACTCAGTAATAGATGATAACAACTGGGGGATCATTTTACGAGAAAGATAGGCAAAACGTTAAAGCATCGTTCTGGTAACACATCGGGTATCATGTTACGAGAAAGATAGGCAAAGAGTTATAGCTGCGTTCTGGTAACACATCGGGTATCATGTTACGAGCATGATAGGCAAAGAGTTATAGATGAGTATACGAGTTTCCTTTTGTATGATTTTTATTAATAATAAGACGTTCTTATTTGATCACTTTTTATAAATTTTCAATGGCGTTCTTTGCACAAGATAACAAAATGTACTTTGTTCTATAAACTAATACTGCATTATTTCAAGTTTGTCAGTTATGTCCTTATACACTCTCTTGGGCATAACGTGATTGGCAGTTTTTTTATGCAGATGATCAGTCATTTGTGTCTGACATTTTATTGAATAATAAACATCACATTGCAATGAAATCGTTATTAAATGTCAGTTATACTGTTCCAGTATCAACATGATATGAATGGGAACATTGAATTTACTAACAATTAATTTCTTTAAAGTCTTTATTATGCGCATACGTATTGATATTGCAGTGTTGTTAATTCGCATAATAAAGCACATCTAAGAGATTTCCTTCGTACACTTGTTCTCATAATTGCTTGACTGGTTATGCTATGTAGGTAATGTTTACTTACAATTGTGTGTTTGTTATAAATTCTGAGCTAAGTGTGAGTTTCGGCATGCCTTTCATCCGGTTTAAAGCACCATTGCTTTTCATTTAACGTTTGAATAAATAATGTTTATGTTTAATGTAATATTTATATTGTCAGTAATTGTAGGGCAATTGGTTACCTGTCTTAACTAAAACATTGTAACTAGAATTTGACATCAATTTGTCCCTGATAATGTTTCTGGAGCGTCATTATATCTATATTGTAAAAATATAAACTTTTTTGTTTTTGTTTATTTTTTGTATTAATTAAATGTGTGTATTCATGTTTGTTATTTTGTTTGTTGAATAATGTTTAGTTTTGATAACATCTATTTTCAAATAGTGTTTAAATCTATTACGTAAATAATTGAGTTTGATATTGTTCGAGTTGACCACTTATATCAAATATTTATGAAACCGAAACCAGACATAGTTAGTACGACTAAGTGAATTTATTGAAGTTTTGTTGCGTAATGAATAACTGGTTGGGCGTAGGTTTATCCAAAGATCTATCAGTAAACATATAGTTCTTTGCTTTATCATACTTTATCATACTTACGTGTGACAAAATGTCACATTTTGCAATACGTCATTTACATATATTACTTTGTATTGTATTAGTAATTTGTTAGATATCCAAGAAGATGCAATAATGAAATAAAAGAATAATTTTCAAAATCATCAACAATAATAGAACAAGAAGCGGCATCAAAGGAAGCAACATCAACAGCAATACTACTAGTAGTAGCAGTAATGTGTTTATCTAACATTATTTATTTTCACAAACGAATATCTCTGTTTAACCTTCGCGTTACTATTTCAGACATACACAGGGCAAAAATACAGATGAAAGAGATATGGACACGTAAGTTCTATGATGTAGTAACTATGATGATAAACGAGATGACTTTGCATTGTATATTTGGTTGCAACACTTGAAACGTATTAAAATGCTTTGATGAAAAATCAATGCTGCCCTTGTTTATTCTAGGTTGGTTGCCTCAAGGCCAGACTGTAAGTACTGCATTAATTAACGACTTGTGTGATGTAAATGGTATTAAGTTTTCGCATAGATAAACACAATGTAATTAACCGTGTAGCTTCAATAAAGTATTTCATCAGAACATGCATTTGATAATGAAACGAATTATCAGTATGTGTGCAGTGGCCACTGAAAGCCAATTTTGTCTTAACAATATGGATAATTTACCACGAATAATATCAATTGCCTCTGTGAAGAGGCGTATATAAGGACACTACAATTATTGTTCGATTATGTGAAGCAAATAACTTGTGTTGCTCGGAGGTCTGTATCTACTGATTGTCCTGGTAGTTTATATGTAATTATAATATAGATCGTCCTACTTGTGGGCGGCGCTGGATATATTAATATTTTGTTAATGAAGATAGTACTATATTTCCTACAGACCCTTCTGACGACCCTGGTTACATCAATCCAGCTTACGCCAGCTCGTATAGCGAGTACCTGCAGATCTGGAGTCCCTATCGCGCCGCCGACCAGGTGGCTCTCATCTCCATGCCAAACAAAGCGGTAACTACTAACAACAAGTATCAAATCTCGTGAGAAAACCCGAGCATGACGCACTTGCGTAAAGTTTCATCCATGATCAGCTTGTTAAGGCTGCACCGGCTGATCCAGGATTATACTTTTATCGGTGATAGTATGTTATGTTTCAATGAAGTATATCGTTAACAAATTGCGTAGAAAGATCCGGGACGATACTTGACGCACGAGCATAAATTCCGGTGTCCCCACGACACGTCTCATGCATATCTGCAACAGCCCAGTATCTGAAAGGAACCCTACACGATTCAAGAGTTGTTGCACACATGCTAAGTGATTTAAAGACAATGTGTCACTGATTATATTTATATTGAGTTGCAGTTATATTAGGTATTAAGTTTTTTTAGTCAATCAAACTCAGGTATAACAACATTTGTTTAATTTCGCATTAAAGAATTAAATATTCTCTTATTACCGGTATGTGATCTTAAATAACAATATGTGTATGCTAATGTAACTGCTCTTATTATACGTGTGCAACGGAGCCTATTGTACAAAACATCAAAACGATGATGACTGAACGCAAATATAACTTTTTGGGCCCATCTATAAGTTATTTATTATTGCTATATACACATAAGCGGAAATATGACATCTGTATGACTTAATTAGAACATAACCAGTGTTTTTAAACAATGGCTTTTTGTATAATATATAAACAAGTAAGTGCCAAGATTCAATAAATCTACATACAAGCAACTAAATCAAATTAGCAGAATTATCAATCAATTTGCGACAGTTGCCTCATTTTTCTAATTGACCCCGTTTTATTCAAAGTCATGTAAAAGGTTCGAATAAAGACGATCTAAGCTCGTCTTATACATGTCTATTGGATTTGAAGAGTTGTCTTAAAATGGGCTTGTAGATTGCAAATTATGTCGGTTCACGACTATGTCGCCTTATTCACAAAGATTTCAGTACGTCTTGAAATGCTAATTTTTATTGACGTACACTTCAAGTGATCATTTCGGTTGTTTGCATGTTTTGCGCGCTTTATTATCATTTTTTTTACACTAAATGACAAAAATAATATGTAAATAAAATATGTCTCGTACATTGACAGGAACCAGTGGTAACGCAGCAAGGAGGGTCTAAGATGAAGAAGAACAAAAGACCAGTTAGTAATCTAACTTTTATAAATTCAAAAAGCTCGACTTTAAAAGACGATACCTCAAAATACACCAGCGATCCTGGAAAACCTATTCGGCTACGCACAAAAGGTGAACCTAGAAGCTCTGAAAGACCAGTAAAAATGACTAACAACTACGTGGGTGAACGGCAGTTCTCCGTGTCCAGCTTGCATGATGATGCCCGTCTTCCGCAGAGTACAACCTCATTGTCAAAGCCGATAAAAAGTTCTTCGGCCAAGCGGGTGGAGTCGGATAGCACTGAGAACGTTAGTGAGATGCGAAGACATCGAAGACCGGACCGAAACCTGGGCGACAAGGACGTAGTGGACGTTATAAATAATATCAAATCCGAGGAAAAGACAGACAACCTGTTAAAGAGTCTTCGTGACGAACTGGCAGCGTGTAAAATGGAATCGGAAGGTGACATTAACAGCAAACCTATTCGACGGAAAGGGCGAAAACCTAACAAACCTGTGACTGACATTGCTTGACTCCAGACGGCGGTAACACCAGTTATTAAACGTTAACAGTGTTGATACAATATAATTGTTGATATTGTTTAAAATATTATGTGTGTATTAATTATACTTTGTTGCATAAATATTATACATCGTATAATATTTTGTATCCCGTTTGTTATTGTTATTCTAAAAACAAGTCATTATAAGAGATCGTTAAGTTGTTTACATTTGAAAAAAAAACATCATTTATTCGCCTTGAACTATTTTTGCTCTCATTCTGATTTTTCTATAACTGATACGACATTTTTTCATAAGTGAATCCACTAAGTAAAGGTAGTTTAAACATGTTGATTATGTTGATAATTGATGACCACAAAGCAGAATTTTACGAATACGAGCAAAGCGTATATGGCGCTTTAGTGCACAAAACAGAATTTTACGAATACGAGCAAGGCGATTATGGCGCTTTAGTGCTAAATATAATCTTTTACTTTACTTGTTTGTTGAATGCGGGGGCTACATATGTATCTTTTCATGTACATGTTAAATGAATGTCAATGAAGTATATGAAGTTCTATTTAAGTCGTCTGACTTGTTCAATATTAACGTATGAATATTAATGCGGTCATTGTACCTCTTAACGTCAGAAGATAATGACATAATGCTAATGTTAGGCAATTCGTTTTCAAACTGTCCAATTCATCAAGTTAATGTGTTTCTTTGTAGTGCATATGATTCATGTAAACTATATGTACAATATCATTAATTCTGAGCAGCAGCCATTATAGAGCACGCATTGTCCATTTCCATTAAAACTTGAATCATTTATCTTTTTAATCGCCACAGAATTTATATACAAGTAATCGATTTTTAGAATGGCTCATTACATATTATCTTATTAACAGACGAAAGAACAAACACACTTTTCCAACCAATTAGTTCAACGGAATGAACATTATATTCCAACTCTTTTTTATTACATGTTGGCTCTATTATTCAGTAGTAATGAGAAAGTTATAATGAAAATATAAACAGCAATATAAAATGAATATTCGTAAGAAAAATATTATGTTTGGTGTAATCGTGCACTCATACGTGCAAACATGCATATCGGCTCGTCCATAAAGTTTTGTCAGCTGTGTAATCGTACATATATATATCACGGTATTGTACACGTCTGTTAAATAACCTCATAGTTTTTAAACACAAAATGTTAGGATAGCAGAAATTGCATAGCTAGTGTGACCTCATTTGTATATATTTAGTAAACTATTATTAAGGTTTCATCCGATAGCAGAAGAATGTTTTGCGTCAGAGTTGAATACGTTATACTATTGTCTCTGTTATGAGTTACCATTGTAACTTATTCATGAATGATCATTACGTATACGCCGACGTCCTCGCCGTCACTAAGAATCAATCAATTAAATGTCAATTACAATGGTCCCAAAAAATTAACGACTTAGTAATGAATTCAGAAGGCGTTACGGACATACACACAAATTATGATCACCTGACCTAATTCTACACCATTTTATCGTCTATATAAAGATGAGAGTTGGTTTAAGAAATCAGATATACTAAGCATTAAGTCTTACACTGTACACGTGTTTTGTTAACAGCATTGAAAACTACAAAATGAATATTTTAACTCTGGCTTTGATCTGTGTTACTTTCAATATGCTAGCTGGTAAGTCTTACCTTTAATAGAAATAAGACTTGAAATACTATTTTAAAACATTTCATGTATATTTTCAAACATGTAATTATTTGATATACTTGTTACAAACTAACAATGTCAATTGTGTATGTGCATTCATGGTTTTTTATGTTTGTGTTCTTTAGCACAAATCCAAGGGCGGCCGTCACAACAACGCGGGGTAAACCGTGGCAACAGTGGATCGGGTACTGGGGACTCGGTTTTGCTTCGAGCATTATTGCTTCGTCAACTCTCTAACGTCATGACACGATCACAGGCGGCTGCACGCACCAGGCGTTACCGATCCGACTCCGAAGATAGTAGCGAAAATGAACGAGACGATGACAGAAGAGACGATTCATTCGATGACGATAGACGAGTTGTGAACAGAAACACTCGGGGCAATGCGAGATCTGACGATGATTCGCGGGACGATGACAGAAGAGGCGATTCATTCGATGACGATAGACGTGTTGTGAACAGAAACACTTGGGGCAATGCGAGATCTGACGATGATTCATGGGACGATGACAGAAGAGGCGATTCATTCGATGACAATAGACGTGTTGTAAACAGAAACAATTGGGACAATGCGAGAGCTGACGATGATTCGCGGGACGATAATTAAAGACAATCTATGGTTGAATGCATGCGCAACGTTGTGGGAGATTCTGTTGAAACTATACGAGAAGCTGTTGAATATTCCGATGAAACCGATGATCGTGATAATCTTAGAGCAAACGTCAATACCAGCAATGATTTTTGGAGTTCTTATGTGCGTTGGTGAAATCAGTATTTCCAATTCAAATATTTATTATACATGATTGTTTTGACAAATTTTACAATATAAACTATCGATAAACGAGTAAGTGGTTACAATGTATATATGAATTGCACATGACATTTATATGTTTAAGTTATTTGTTCAAGTAGAAATATATATATGTAATTTTGGTGCAGACACCTTAATGAATGTAAAAAATATAAAGCCGTTATAATGAAATCCAATAATAAAGACCAGCAATATTATATTAAACTCGTATATTTATTCAAGCTACCGACTGAAGCTCTTTAGTTTAATGTTTAACACTATCGTATAAAATTTGAAACAACCGTCAACTAAGCCGATCTATTTTTAAAGTACACCTATGTTGGGCGAAATGTGATTAATTTATTGTATGTGAGACCTTCGCAATATACCTTATTCGCTTTGAGATGTAAGTGAAACAAACAATCATTTTTGGTCTGATGAAATCCACAACAAGGCGATATTTTGTAGTAACGAGTTAGAATTACGCGCCAACCGTGTTTCAAAATGTTCAACACCATTGGATGCATTTTAGTTTAGGATTATATAAACATGATACAAAAAAGCTGGTATTAAAACAAGGATTATTTTCACATTCTGAATATTCGTCAATTGAATTGAATAAATGCAAATGCATTTACTCACCTTATGTCATAAGAACACATTTAAAGCATGAATGTTTTGCACATGTGTCACTTTGCGTTGCCACACGAACATCCGAAAGATCTCGTGAATACCTATTGGTTGACAGCGGAACAGACGTTAATAGTATGTATACATTATAGTAATAAATCAATGCGTGTACCTGTCACATTATCAATATATTAATAAATTGTGATAAGGCAAGACGTATTTGAATGTTTAAACAATAAGGTAAGTAAGAAGGCATTCGACAAAAACATAAGCATAATTCCGATCAATCAAAATAAACACTAAGCGTTAAAATATTAAAACATTTTTGACGACAAATTCAGAATCGCTCTTGTTTGTCACCTTATTTGAACTAAAACGTCTCTAGGGTTGCTTAATTTTGGAAAATTATGAAACATTTGTTTTTATTTTAGTTTTCCACAACACCTCGAGAGGTAAGCTTTAATAACATTAATTTTAATAGTATTGAACTGTAAATGCGAAAAATTGTTCACAACGTGAACACGATAGTTACGTCCAATCTTACGGAATACCTTTAGGGCCATCAAATTAAAATCCAGAGGGCGAGAACGCGAGAATACGATGACGAGAGTGCGAGAATACGATGACGAGAGTGCGAGAATACAATGACGAGCGTGCGAGAACGCGATGGCGAGAATGCGAGAGTGCGAGAATACGATGAGGACAGTGCGACAACGCGATAGTACGATGGCGACAAAGCGATAGTACGATGGCGACAATGCGATAGTCATATCGTACTGTCGCCATCGTATTGTCGCACTCTCTTCATCGCGCTCTCGCACTCTCGTCATCGTATTCTCGCAATCTTGCATCGTATTCTCGCACTCTCGTCATCGTACTCTCGCGTACTCGCATTCTCGCCATCGCGTCCTCGCACTCTCGTCATCGTATTCTCGCACTCTCGTCATCGTATTCTCGCACTTTCGTCATCGTTCTCTCGCTTTCTCGCATTCTCGCGTTCTCGCCATCGCGTTCTCGCACTCTCGTCATCGTGTTCTCGCACTCTCATCATCGTATTCTCGCACTCTCGTCATCGTATTCTCGCACTCTCGTAATCGTACTCTCGCGTTCTCGCATTCTCGCCCTCTGGATTTTAATGTGTAACCACGATGGCCCTAACGGTATTCCGTACAATCTAGAACATATTTGTAAAAAGATATGAAAACCTGTTCCATATACTTAGTTTTTTTCAGCTCAGCATGGTGGCCGCGCAATGTACGACACCACCAGACGCCCCGGGCACCAGGAATGCTGTTGCAGTTCAAAGGACCCATGCACAACCGTTCACTTGAAGTTTAAGTTCAGCTCCATCTCTTGGTGCAGCAAGGTCGATGACATTCGATGCAGGACTGGCCACACCAGGCGGTATGGCATTGGCATTTTCTTATGGCCTACCACCATTTGGCATTGAAAGACAACCGTATGCATCCGGTAAAGTAGGTTTATAATGGCTGCAGCATTTCAAAGATTTGACCATGGGGATGTAAGAAATTATATTTCGGACACATGGGACCGATTTTGGGTCAGGGTATCAGACAGATTAGACAATTTTAGCGATAGAAGACAACAGGTTCGATGGAGTACTTTGGATATATATGCGGAAGGCGCAAAACAATATTAACATAATGTTTGATGACCGAAGTAATCAAATAGCGAACAGATGGGATGCAATCTCCAACAGAGTATATTCGCGTTAAGATAGAATGGCGGAAAGGTATTAAACTCGATGGATCTAGCTGAAAACCGCTGGGAAAGAATATCAGATGCGAAAGAAACTCGTTTAGAGAGGTTTCCCGATAGACACGTCAATATAAGAGACCGTTGGGATGGCCTATCTGATGCCATCGAGAATCGAATGGGTTGATATTCCGACCAACTTGGCAACATGATGGACGGAATCGAGGACCGATGGGAAAGAATAGGGGATGCTGTGAACCCCTTAAATAACAGAGATATTAAAAACATATACCGATACACAACTGCTCGCTCCGGATCAGTGATCGAGTTGAGAATATGTTTGATACAGCAAGGGATCGAATAGATAATAGAGTAGACTACATGAACGACAGAGTTGAAAACGCGAATGAAAGAGCGAAAACAGATTTGGCAAAAGGCGTGATTATGAAGGCGATCGGTTCGAAAACAGATATGAAAATGTTTGCGACAGATTTTACAACAGTTTTGAAATATCATTTGACAACGATGTGGACCGCCTTATTGATCAATTGGATTATCAGTTGGATTATGTAAGAGACAGAGTCAATAACAGAATGAACATATTGAGCAATATGATTGATTATCAGTGAGATAATGGTAGTGATAGTGAAAGATGTCGACGCAGAGGTTACATTGGTTGCATACACGCAAATTTGTACGGAAAACTGTATCCCTGGTATTATAAGGGAATTTCAGTTAGTAATTGTCAGAAGAAAGGAAGTGAACTAGTACGTTTCATTGAATAATATATTAATTATATAATATATTGTCCTTTAATAGTTTTTGTAGATATATCGGATGCGTTCTAAAACCTGCAATGTCACATATTATGATTATATAATACAACAAATTTATGCCAAGGCATTTGCAGGTCATACCGAGGAAAATAGACACGTGTTAACAAGTAAATTTCTGTTGCATAAAATTTGTATAATACTAGATCATTTGTATTACGATTTGTTTTGTTTGTCGTGTCTCCACATCTGAATTCTGAATGCTTAAATACTATAAAGTGTGTTCACATTAATCCGCAACTAATTTTATTGCATCTCCATTGAAAAATGCATGAGTGTTGAATAAATTACGTGATGCATGTGTCATCATGACGTTTAATTAATATTCTAGTCAGACATTTTGAATAATCGGTCATAAATACAGAACAAAAAATACATTAATTTATAAAACAGATATACCGCACGTGTTCATGCACAATGTATATATCCATTCGTATTCATGTTAAAAAAACAAAGCGGTAAGAGTAGTTTACAATCTTTTACAATTAACATGATAATGTTACCGGTACATTGAATGTTTCAAACCATGCATTGTTAGTACGTGATCAATGGCAACGCTGATTGGATTAAATAATCGTTGAAAACAGTCAATTAAATTGTTCGTTACGCATGTTTATGTTGAAAATGTCCATACACATTAAACGATGTAAAGCAAATGCAAGATAAACCGCTCAAAAGCAAAATTTTGTATCACATTAAAAAGATATGACATCACAGCAGATCGAGTCTATACAAACTTTGGTAAATGTTAATATTTCGTTAGCTTCAGGTTGATAACGTGGCAAGCAAATTATTACTAATCTATCCAGTTATGGCACTTACTGCATACAGTAACATTCTCAATGTCGCCAAAGAATGTGACCTTTGAATAGCCGTTAAACTTTAATGTTACCACCAAACAGCACAAGGCAGAGGATAATCGCATATCCGGATATAAGTCCGACGTTCTGAAGAATGATTGCTGTCAAAACGCTTTCACTTCCACCCTCTACAACGACTCGCAGTTGGTCGCTCATCTCTGGTATCTAGAGACAGGGCAATTTTATAATACAGACACAGTGAACAAAAAACAGCGGGTGAACTGACAAAACATTATTCCATTAAGTATAACTATAAACCAATAGCAACAACATGTCAAATGTTGTTTTTTTTTTCACATTTTACACTACACCCAGATACAAGCTTTTCACTAACTAAGAAGATTATATTTGAAGATCCAGATAAAATAATATGATCGATGTAAGGTGTCTATCGATACATAAAATCGAAATATAAAGATGAAAGAAGTGTTACCATATCAACAAGAGATATGTATACGAACATCCCTCCCGCTATTGCAAAGATCCACGTGTTAGCGTCCGTGTTTTCCCCAAGGAGAATGCCAATCACAAGCCCTGCGTAGCACGTGGTCGCAGCCAGAAAATTGTAAAACAGGGACCTCTTCATCGTCAGGCCCGAGTGAAGCAGTATAACAATATCCCCTGGTAAAAGTACCACCAAACGTATTATATGTGGCTGTCCGGTATGTGTGTCAAACATGCATAATAAATAAAACGTATACAGTTTTCCATTACGAGTTTATGCTATTTTATATTACATGTCTCGATGCAGATGTAGTATGTACAGTATGTCAACAGCATTGACTCAAATACGATTAAATAATTATGGAATACAAATTAACTTTCTTTCTACGTTTTCAAACCAGCATTTGTAATTAGTGTTATTACTGACCCATGCTGTATAAATAAAGGACCACGTGTTATGATAAAATGTGTCTCCTGCCGATTCAACTTAAGCTAAATATGTATATATTAGCAAATTTGAAGTGGTTGAAATGTGTTCAACAAATGAAAAAGTTTACCTAACTCATGAGGCAGTTCTTTACAGACGACCGCCAATGAAACACTGATTCCCAGGTAAGTGTCCTGTGTAAATGCTGCCCCAATGGAAATGTCATCCACGAAGTTATGAAGTGCATCGCCAATCATTATCATTAGTGCAACGGTTGTTATTTTTGTGGTTCGTACTACAACAGTGACGTGTTGGGAACTATTCTTGTATTATAAGTACAACACTTCAAAGCAAATCATGTCCTTAAACATGTTTGTAGAGAACAATAGAATAAAACGTAAGCAATTTATTAAACAATGTTTCCGACTGTGTAAATTAAAGTAAGTGTGGAAGTGAGAATTTAGTATGTTAACATAGACAAGCTCAAACAAGTGTGTACAGGCCGTACTGAAATAATGACATCAACATTCTAAAGGCTCCAAACAAGTCTGTTGGGAATACAATGTATGTGATTGCTATGTATGATCATGGTAACTTACAAAATCGGCTACACGGGGACCCTTACTTCTTTTTGTTGAACCCTCTTCTGGTTTCAACATGCGATCTGTTTGTTCTTTGATCAAGGTTTCGCCATTTGCCTGGACAATCTTACCATCTATGTAATGTAGATCCACCTCCGAATGCTCTCTCGGTACACCTTTCTGAATAGAACAATCACCTACACCATTTGAATCACAAGGTATATTAACGGATTATTTGTATTCTGCGAAATTATATTTTTTATTAAACTATTTGTAAATGGTAGTATTTATTGTGAAGAAACACGAGCTCACGTGTATTCAAGATATTCAAATACGAGTCATGAAGATTTTGTAATTGGTCCACACAATGTAGTAGGACGTACTATTTCATGAACAACAGACTGTAATGAAAATATAACTGCATTCTCAAACATAAATATCAGAACCGTATCATGAGACATGTGTGACCTATTGCAAACCATGTCTCTGTTGAACCACATTTTCAGCATTTTTTCGGAGATATAAAAAAAGTATAGTCCTCCCATGACGGTTGACATTTTTAGATGATAATCAGGGACTGGTGAGTCCTCGGCTGTCAGGTGCATCGACTAATGGGACAGAAAACGTAATTATTGCTTACATGGTTTCTTTCGTTTTTGTGATTACATCACCAGCCCAAGATCAGTAAATGACAAACCTAATGAGGCCAAACAGAAAAGGTAATTGCTTTCCATTTACATCGCTAAGGTCGGCTACACTTTTACGATTACCCACTTACACTGAATCGCGATTGTGACAGCTATTTTGAGCTGATCGTAAGCTGGCTCGAATTAATTTCTTTACATTATATTACAAAAAACATTATTTGAATTGTAATGCGTGAATTACTATGCTGTGAAGTTATCAAAGTTGATTAGTGAGTGCATTAACTTATGGTCCAAAATGAACCTGCTTTGAATCATGGTGAAAGTAAACAAATTCCCTTTTACTAAACCCATAAATGGATAAATTTAAATAGTACACATTTAGCAATTTATCTTTCTTGAAAATTCCCCAAATGACCCTAACTATATATCTTGAACTATAGGCGTACCTCTGGTATGAGCACAAGCATTCCTGTTGCACGCAATGTGCCCACGGCGAGCGCGACACAGAACAAGAGTACCCTCTGGAAGTAGCGGTGATCCATGAATGGGGTGAATATCGCGCCCACATTCGATATAAAACATATCAATGTAACGAAGCCCAGTCCATAGCCCCATGCTGAAATGAAAATATATATTAGATTAATTGCACGACATTTATATTATTTTTTATTTAGCAATGTTAGCAATGTAATGTTAGCCATAACACTATTAATCGCACAAAGAAACATTATATGTTTCTCTGTGAGGTACAAATGCACATCAATTCATATTTGCAAAGCATACCTCGAAATAGAATTATACGCAGAGCATATTTCTAAATTTAAAATGGTCGTTGTTCAGAATTATAAGGAAAGGCATGCGTATCCGGTAGATATATATTTTTAGATATTGAGATGTGTCCGCAATAATATTATGGCGTATTGGGCAAATATATACAACATCAGAAATTGAAGTAGTAGAATAGTAAAAACTGGCTGATTTATCCATAAATACACATAATATAGTTTCCAGAAACAAATGATTGTTTTGAATTGAAACCAAAAACATTAATACAAATAATAATATTTGAATCGATCATCAATTTCGAAGTTATTTTAAAATCCATCCTGGCATTGAAAAGGTTACAGCGTTGAAAAACAAATTCAAAAATTTGACCTTGAAATGAGACAGTGACCTATCACGGAGGAGCATGGATATTGTCATGGAGAATACTGCCATTAGCTTACTTTCAAATCCTCACAGGCATTAACAAGTAACTGAACGGAAACAAAATCTTGATGGGCGAGCAGAAAAAAAAACAGTGAATCCGTCCACCCACGCACCCATGGACGGACAGTGCAACAACTGTGTACCCAATTTTGGGGCAGAAACGTAATTAAAGGCAAAAAAATTATAAATGTTTTACATGTCTGTGTTAAACATACAAGATATAAACCTAGTGCAGATGATGACTTTGCTCTTGTCTCGACAGACTGACAGTCCGAGGCAAAGAAAGCCTCGTAGATGATGTAGGGAAACCAAGAAGATATTTTATGCGTCTTCATTGCAATACTGGAGACATCAACACACTGCAATATATACACATAATATCGTTATATTATACATTTACTCATTGTTATCAATATTTCACCTAATAGTTGTTTATATAAACTGACTTCTGCGCATATAGCAATTTAAGAATATTATATAAATAAATAAACTAGATCTATTCACTGTTTCGTAAACTGCAATTTTATTAACTTAAATTGATATACGTTTAATAAAGTGTATTTCAAAAGCCATAATTTAATCCTATACTATTTATTTGACACATTGTTATATACGTTTTTCGTTTTCCTTGTATAACTTACATATATTTAATAAGGAGATGTCAAAGACAGTACGAGTATATGCCCGCCACGGGCGAATTATTGTAAAAAGGTTTAAGTAAGAATTTGCGATTGCAATAGTTTCGCACAGAAGAATTTATGTATTTTACGCTTTGGCAACTTAATGTGTTTTAAACGATGGTCAATAATTCCTTAAGAATGACACAATCGTGAAACCTAGACTCTATGCGCTGGAGTATATGTGGATAATTATTCTATAAAAGCTTGAGGAAAATCACACGCAAAATGTAGGAGTTGCGCGCAGAATCGTGTGACGGACGGAAGCACGCACGGACGGAATGGCGCCTACCATTTCTACATCCCTATGCCTTTCGACGGGGCATAATAAACGTTTCGCTACAAGCAATTATTAATTGAAAGAATTACCTAACGTTTTGTTTGCGCAGAGTACCTACATTTTCTTGAAGAAATTTCTCACACTCGTTAACGTCGTCATAGCAACTGTTATTGAGACTTCCCAGATCTACGTCATCAATATGGATTTCTCGTGCTGCTTCTCCTCGTGAAATCGTATTGACAATGTGCGCGTATAATTCACTGTCCGAAAAGTTCAAAGTAACCTTCAGAGTTTCGAAATTAGAAACGATTGCTTCTTTGACGAGTTTTTCATTAAGGCCACTTGTTCCTGTTAACCATACTAGGCACAAACAAGCACACAACCAAGTCCAGCATCCCATTTTTAAGTCCAATAACGTTATAATATATATGTTTATTAGGTAAGTAAAAAGTAGTTATATCAAACAGAGTTAACACCTGATAGTAAAACAAAGTCACTTACACTGCCAGATATGTTTTTATGCATTTTACCAATATAAGCATCAGCACCACATCTTCAATTTCCCAAATGTTAAACCTCTTATATCACATAACTATAACTTACTTACTTACTTACTTACTTACTTACTTACTTACTTACTTAATCCTCTTCGTGCCTATTGGCGCATAAGGCCTCCACCCATAACTATAACAGCATTTAACAAAAATATCAACATTGACATTTTCTTCAGAAATATGTTCTGTTCGATATCCCAAAATCAGACATGTTGTTCAGCGTTAATACTTGCTGAGTATGAGTATCAAAAGTATCTTTAATAAAGTATTTGTCGATTTCAATATGATCTGATAGTTTAATATTTTTTTATTGAAATACCCTAAAATAAAAGACTACAATTTTCATACTTAACAGAGGAATTCCGTATTTTCATTTCTTATTCATCAAAAAGTTCAACTTCAGATAAATATAATTATCTTGAGAAATATACACCACTTAAAAAACGCACGTATCGTTTCTTATTTCAAACCACAATGACATTCCACGAGGTATTTGTCTAATTTCAATATATACTTGTAAATAATTTGTAACACTGATAACTATACCTCCCGAATTTTGTTAACTCTTTTATCTATTGGAATTCTAAAGCGTATATCCTCCTACTAAAATATCATCATATGCATCACATTTTGTCTCAGCAAAATGTCGTTATCGTTTATAAAAATCCATAAACTCCATAATTTTTCTTTTGAAGCTCAACCACAAACATAAACAAAAGCAAATCGAACAATATTATCATGTTTATGTGGACGTTTAAAGTTTAGAAATGTAATGGACTTGTTCAAATTTTGAAAAAAGATAATTTGCAAAAAAAATTGTCATAATGTCAAATAGAATGTATGAATGATTTTCAAAGAAGAAAAATAACAGTCCTGACTAAGGAAAATGTTAAAAATATATCTTCGTTTATTGATCGGTAAATAATGATAATTTACAAAAACTTGTAATACCGACATAGATTTTAACTACCAGACAAATTGAAAAGCCTGCAGGGTAGCGTTTGTGCGTTAGCTTAAGCTTCTAGAGGTCCCCGGGCTCTTACCCCAGGACATGCACATTTTAAATTCCTTTCTGTGTTATTATTCTTATTAAAAACCTTTTTATATTCTGAGTCCGTTGCAAAGGTGTGTGTGAGAGCCTGGAGCGACAACTTTGATAGGAATTCGATACGCATAAATGACTCATTTAAATTAATCATTTTTTTTTTATTTAGCCTTTGAAGTGCCCTATAACAAAAATAGAAGTGGAAAAGGGTAGGGAAAATATGGAATTTCTTGACGGAAAAGTATGGATAGTAGGGGTTTTATTACATTTTTGGTGGAGCAAAAAAGATAACAAAACCTTACGTAAAATAAATTTTAAAGTATATAATATTTTATGCACACATAAATGTTTTATGTCATTGTACGCCTTCTAAATTATTATTGTTTTTGTTACCATTATACTTGTTTAAAACTGTATATTTAATTACTTGTGTTTAACCTAAGTACAGAGTCACATGAGCTCCTTTGACCAATCAAATCCGATCTTGACCCGTGTAGCCCTCTGTTCTTTAACGACAAGGACGGTATAATCCAGTGTGGTAAAAATTAACAATTACGCTTTAAAGCGGTAATTTCACGGATAACTATTCACACCATTAGACTCAGTTTCATTCCGTTTTAGAGAAGGATTATATTTCGTTATACGACGACTTACACTAATTGTGTAATTTCGTATGATTGGTTAAATAATTAATAGAGCCGTTCTACGAATACACATGATTATAAGTGCCGTGATTTATGAATGGCAATAGTTTGGCTAACTGTATTATAATTGATTCATTGACCATCTTATCACTTTAACCAGTATGCAGATGATTATAGAACACGAAACATTTATGCTAAGGCATTGGTAGCTCATACAGAAAGAATAGACACGTGGTAACTAGTAACATTCTGTTGCATTAAATTTGTATAGTGCTAAATCATTTGTGTTTTGATTTGTTTTGTTTGTCTTGCCTCCACATCTGAATGCTTAAATGTTATAAAGAAAGTGTGCACATTCCACCACAAGTAATTGTATATGCATTTCGATTGAAAATCTCACGAGTGTTTTACCATTTCGATTGCATGTGTAACGAAATGCATGTTCAAAATCATATACATAATATTCTAGTCATACATTATAAATATTCTGGTCATAAATACAACACAAAAAGTACATGAATTCATGAAACAGAAGTACCGCATGTGTTCATGCACAATTAATTGTACAATTAATATGTTCGATTTTATGTTAACACAAAACAAAGCGGAAAGAGCCTTAAAAAATACTAACCAATTAACATGATAATATAACATCGAATGTTCCAACTATGCTTTGTTAGCACGTGATCAAAGACAACGCTGATTGGATTAAATAAACGTTAAAAACAGTCAATAAAACTGTACGTTACGCATGTTTTGTGCAAAATATCCATACACAATTTACGATGTATAGCAAAAGCAAAATAAACCACTCAAAAGCACAATTTTGCATCACAATTAAAAGATATGACATCACAGCATATCGAGTTTATACCAACTTTGATGAATGCAAATATCTCGTAAGCTTCAGGTTGATTACGTGGCATGCAAATAAGCAGGGATGTATCCAGTTATGGCATATACTGTATACAGTTACGTTCTCAATGTGTTAAACTTTAATGTTACCACCAAACAGCACAAGGCAGAGGATTATCACATATCCGGCTATAAGTCCGACGTTTTGAAGAAAGATTGCCATCCAAACGCTTTCACTTCCACCCTCTACAACGACTCGCAGTTGGTCGCTCATCTCTGGTATCTAGAGGCAGAGCGGTTTTATAATTCAGACACGGTGAAAAAACAATCAGCGTGTGAACTGACGTGACACAATTCCATTCATTATATCTATTAACCAAAGGCAACAGTATGTAAAATGTGTGTCACATTTATACTACACAAAGATAAAATCCTTTCATTAAAAAGAAGATTTGATAAGTAAATCAAAATAATAATAATATTATGATCAATATAAAATCTTTATGAATTCATAAAAATCGAAAATATGAAAATAAAAGAAGTGTTACCATATCAACGAGAGATATATAAACAAACATCCCTCCCGCTATTGCAAAGATCCACGTGTTAGCGTCCGTGTTTTCCCCAAGGAGAATGCCAATCACCAGCCCGACGTAGCACGTGCACGCAGCCAGAAAATTATACAACAGGGACCTCTTCATCGTCAGGCCCGAGTGAAGCAGTATTGCAATATCCCCTGGTAAAAGTACCACCACACGTATTGTATGTGGCTATCCGGTATTTGTGACAAACATGCATAATAAATAACATGTCTAGAGTATTTCCTTACGAGTTAATGGTATTAACATTACATGTCTTGATGTAGATGTATTATGTACAATATGTAAACACTGAGTGCGACAAATATAGCAATCAAACAATTGCATTGACTCAATATGATGAAATAATTATCGAATACATATTTACATATCAAATATCGTTCTACCATTTAAAACAAACATGTGTAATCCGTCAGGTTACTGACTCCTAGTGTATAAATAAAGGGCCAAGTGCTAGGATAAGATGTGTCTCCTGTCGATGCAGCTTAAGTTAAATATGTTTATAGCAAATTTAAAGTGGTTGGAATGTTTCTAACAAACGACAAAGTTCAATTACCTAACTCGTGAGGAAGTTCTTCGCAGACGACCGCCAGTGAGACACTGATTCCCAGGTAAGTGTCCTCTGTAAATGCCGCCCCAATGGAAATGCCATCCACGAAGTTATGCAATGCATCGCCAATCATTATCATTAGTGCAACGGTTGTTATTTTTGTGGTTCGTACTACAACAGTGACGTGTTCGAAAGTAGTATCGTGTTTATAATATCATACTATCATATCGTTTAACATGTTTGCAGAGAACACTAGAATTCAAAGTAATCAATTTATTAAACAGTGATTCCGATGGTGAAGGAAGAATTTTGTTTTTTAACATAGACAACATCAAACAAGTGAATACAGAACGCACTGAACTAATGACATAATACTTCGAAAGGCTTCATACTGTTGTGATTATAATTATTGTAATTCATACAATTATAAAATGATCGTTAAGAGGAATAATGGAATATCTTTAGTATATAGATATGGTAATTGTAACTTTAAAAACCTGCTTCACGAGGACCCTTACTTCTTTTTGTTGTTCCCTCTTCTGATTTTAACATGGGATCTGTTTGTTCTTTGTTCAAGATCTCGCCATTTGCTCGGACAATCTTGCTGTCTATGCAATGCAGATCAATCTCCGAATGCTCACTCGGAACACCTTTCTGAATACAAAAATCACCTTTACCATTTGAATCAAAAGGTATTTATACGGATTATTTTAATTCTTTGAAATCAGTTTTATTATTATTATTAGTAATAATATTATTATTATTGTTGTTATTATTATTAAAACATTATACACTGTTATTATTTGTTGTGAAGAAACACGATCTCAACGTATTCAAGATATTGAAATAGTACTAATGAAGACATTGTAACTAGTTCCCACAACGCATTAGGACATGCTATTTCGTCAACAACAGACTGCGAGAAGATTACAATGAAAATATAACTGCATTCTCAAACATAAATATCAGAACCATGACATGAGACGTATGTGATCTATTGCAAACCTTTTCTCTGTTGAACCACATTTTCAGCATTTTTTCGGAGATATAAAAGAAGTATAGTCCTCCCATGACGGTTGACATTTTTAGATGATAATCGGGGACGGGCGAGTCCTCGGCTGTCAGGTGCATCGACTACATGGGGCAGAAAACGTAATTTTTGGCATGACTAGTCCAAGATCAGTAAATTACAAACCCAAATAGGTCAAACAGATTTTATTTTTTTTCACGAACATCGATAAGGTTGCATGTATATACAAATTAAATCACGTTTATCAATATTTCTCAAATGTTTTTCCAACACACAAGTAAAAACAACTGTCCAATACGTGCAGGGTCACCATGATTCCGTTTAGAAATGAAGCCTTCTTTTCAGTTTGCACTAAGTTTGTAAACGTTAAATGTCTGTTGATAGGAAGCATTTTTTCATTGTAATAATTTTTATGTAATCTCCAACATAGACATACTACTGTTTGTAACTCATGTATATCAACAAACGTAATATTTCCACCCTTAATAATATAAAACAAACAGGAAATGTATATGTGTTTGTAGAATAGTTCAAATAAAAAAAATTGTAACACAATATTATGCACTAGCTTTAAATTATGTGAATTATGTTTAAGTCTGTCTTTCTTTTATGGTAAAGTTAGGGACTTTTTCCACTTTACTATGCTCATTGCTTCGTATGTCATTGTCTATTATTATATAAATAACGTTAGACTTTAGATGTGTTGCATATGTATGTGTATATGTATTTGTTTGCAGTCTTGTAATAAAATGTGTTGGGAAAAAAAAACAACAAACGCTTTCCCAAATTAAAAAAAAAAAACAAAAAAAAAAAAAAAACACACGTTTCCAATGAATCATAAACAAATTGAAATAAAGAGCGATAACATGTTAATTATTTAATGGGCCTATGTACACGACACTATTTTCAATTGACAACTTGTTGAGCTAGTTGTTAAAACGTCATTTACTTTAATTATTTAAAACTAGCAGTTTTACTTTGACTTTTGATCTAGGAACACAGGCAGGACACGCAATCCTTCCCCTTACAAGGGTGAATATGTGAGGCATCTTAGTTTTAAATTGCCTGTTGAAGGACTAAGTAATCGTTATAATGCTTTATTAAAGCGTTACTGTTCACATAGAGACATAGGCTTTGTACGTAACAAAGTATTCCAAATGGTGACAACAATTGTACAATTGCCAGAAATGATGAGAATACAGTCTGCATAAGCTGTTTGATGTCCATAGTTGAGCGTGACGTTTTCTTTTACGCTAGAGACACTGGACTTGTGCGACACACTGACGCAATATGAGGATAATTGTTGTTAAGTTAAGTCACTTAAAAAACTGCATTTTCCTCATATTTTACCTTCGACATTAAAATGTTACTTTAATCTTTGAGATTGGAAAACAAATCTTGCGGTGGACATGCAATAACCACATGCTGAATATAAGTTGAAATATTATTTTAAAATTACCTGATACATGTATATGATGAAGTCATAGTCTGAACAATCCACATAATTCAAAAGTGGCATTTGATTTCTAATGTTAAATTTATCTTTGAGTTAGAGACATGTTTTTTTTTATCTTACCATATCTCCACATGGTGAACATTAGTGGCAAGTAATTAGAAGAGTGCCTTATGAATACTAAAGTTCCGGGCACAATATAATATGCCCGATCCTGATATTTGACTTCTTTATTGGACCTTAATATTTTAGCAAGGGATATGGGCTAATGTCCGACTCAAATACAGACGATGCATAGAGGACAGTTATTTTAAAAATTGCATGATGGGTGATGTTACTACAGGCCGAAAAAGCTGTATTATGATGTGTCCAGATTTTACATTTTACATCTAAGTGTGACATTGCAGAAATGGACATGATTGTATCTCGCGACTCGCTGTATGCACATTTGAATCTTGGTTATCATCAAATTTTATAATAACTGTTATAATAGTCCGGTGAAAGGACTCACGCACGCACATACACTGAATCACGATAGTGATAGCTATTTCAAGCTGACCGCGTACGCTGACTCGACAATAGTTTCCTTACATAATATTAAAAACAACACATTTTATTTGAACTATAATACGTTAAGTAGCATGCTGATAAAGACTTTATAGCATCTAAGTTGATAGTGCATTATCTTGTGTTCCTAAATAAACAGGGTTAAAATTATGGTGAATGCAAACAAATTCCCGTTTCTTAAACATATTGATGGATAAATGTGAAGAGTACAAAGTCCACAAAGCAGTATGCACCAGTTACCGTTAACTAGGACTACGTCAAACATCAAGTGTTTTAACCTGACTGGGTATCTATCACCCCTCAGCTATGTTTAGCGATTTATCTTTCTTGCACCAGTCCCAAATGACCCGAAATTTAAAACAGAGCTATAATCTTACCTCTGGTATGAGCACAAGCATTCCTGTTGCACACAATGTACCCACGGCGAGCGCGACGCAGAACAAGAGTACCCTCTGGAAGTAGCGGTGATCCATGAATGGGGTGAATATCGCGCCCACATTCGATATAAAACATATCAATGTAACGAAGCCCAGGCCATAGCCCCATGCTGAAATGAAAATATATATAAGTTTATGTGTATATCATTTAGAATAAGGAGCATACATGTGAACTTTATTGTATATTTAGCAATTTTAGAAATGTAATTATTCTGGATAATTATATTTACCACACAAAGAATCATGTTTGTATTTCTATGAGGTGAACATGCAAAGCCATTCATGCTTGAAAAACATACCTTGAAAAAGAATCATACGCTGAACATAAGTAAAGATTTAAAATGGTCGTTGTTCAGAATTATAAGGAACGGTGTGCGTACACGGTAGTGATGCATAGGCATATCTTGGTTTTTATCCGCCATAATATTATGACGTATAGGGCAAATATATACAAAAACAGAAATTGAAATAGGAGAATAGTAAAAACTCCAGGTATGCATCCTTTATACTGCGGCGGATTGATAAAAAAAATGTCCATTGGTATTGTGTACACTTTATGACATCTTATAACTTGTTATTCAAACATTAAGAAGATAATATCCTAAATTGCTTGCCATTATAAATCGTCGGTCTTATCCATGATATTACCTCTCCAAAGACATCTTTACCGTTGACAAGAGAAATGTTATCGCCGAATTGGCGTTTCATAAGTGTCAAGTATGCATTTCTGATTGTATGTACTGTTATAATCTGCACAAATCTTGTTTGGTGCAATAATGTTTTACATATTGCTACACGATTGCCCGTTTTTCAGGTAGATTACATTATTTACCTGCTCGCAGCAGAAACCTTCATTGCCGTCAGAAGATCAAGGGGCAATGCCCGTTTGTACCGTTATGTTACCTACATAAATGGTCGTTTTTATGGCGATTCCAAAAACAATGATTTTTTTTAAAATTAAAACCATATACATGTATATAACTAATAATATTGAAATAGCTCATCGTCACGTGGTTCGTAATAAGAACATTGGAGCTATGCACGGAACCAGTCACATTCTCCACGCGGATATTGCAACATTATATGCTTCTTCAAGGCTTAGGCTAGTCATGTGCATTTTAGTCCTCAATCTGTACATGTAATACATGAACTTAAATCTCAGTGAAATAGTACGTACAGTTTATGATGTAATGCTCGTTCACAGTTTTTTAACATGTTCTCTTTGAGAAGTGCTACTGGAGACATCTTACAGGATTAGACAAAATACGTTATCTTTGATATTGATTCGTTACCTTGACCTTTGCCTAGGGGCATAAGCAGTGTACTTCCACATCTTTTGGTCATTGTGGATAATATTACGAAATAATATTAACATTCCTAAGGCATTCAAAAGTTAAAGAACGGAAATAATGTGCTTGACCGTTGACATTGAATAATGACCTCGAAAATTCGATAGGGAGAAAAAAAAAATGTGCGCTACGTATCATCATTAACATCCTCCTATGCATTTTTAAGTTACACAGTGGATGCTATAATTGATGTTATTTAACCTTAAATTGTCATCTTGACATTCACTTGTCTCGTCATGGAGCATAATAATCTGAAGTAAGATTTAAATTCTCTCAAGCATTGAAATGTTACATGGAGGATACATATTTTCACAAATTGGACCCGGAAATGAGACCTTGACCTTTCACGGAGGAGTATGAATATTATCACGGAGAATACTGCCATAAGCGATCGTAACATCCTCGCAGACATTAACAAGTTACTGTACGGAAACACATTTTTTATGGACGAACAGAAAACAATCCAGTGTATCCACCCACCCACGCACCCATGGACGGACAAAGCAACCACTGTATACCTCCGTTTTGGGGCAGAAACGTCATAAAAAGGCAAAATAAAGCACATATTCAGTACTTGCCTGCGTTAAACATAAAACGTACAAACCTTGTGCAGATGATGACTTCGCTCTTGTCCCAACTGACGAAGCAATCTGACAGTCCGAGGCAAAGAAAGCCTCGTAGATGATGTAGGGAAACCAAGAAGATATTTTACGCGTCTTGACTGCTATACTGGAGACATCAACACACTGCAAAACAGTCGTTCTATTTTACATTTACATATTTTTGTATCAATATTTCACCTTAAAGTTGCCCATATAAACTGACTTCTGCGAATATTTCAATTTCAAAAGGTTATCCACGTAAATAATCCGGATCTATATACTTTTTCGTAAACTGCAATTTTATTAACTGGAAGTGATATAAGATTAAATAAAGATTCATAAGCAAATATCAATTGAATGACACAAAGAGCACAATCACATTCAGCGTGGATGAGAAAAAAAATCATTAGATGTATTTCAACAGAAATTATGTAATCCTATAACATTTATTTTACATATTGTACATTTTCCTATTTTGTTAAAGATCTAAAACATATATGTTTAATACATTTAGAATAAGTCATTGCAATAGTTGCGCACAGAAACTTGTATGTAGTTTATGTTTTAGCAACTTCATGTATTTTTTAACAATGGGAAATAACTCCTTAAAAATGACGCAAGCGTGGAACCTTGGCAATATTCACCGGAGCACTTGGAGATAAATATTCTGGAAAAAAATGTGTACTTATATTGCACGCAAGATGTAGGAGTTGCGCAGAGAAGCGTGTGGCGGACGGAAGCATGCACGGACGGAATGACGCCTACCATATATATATCAAAATGAATTTAGACGTGGGATACCAGAATAGCTACAAGCATCGATTATTAAAAAGTGTTACATAACGTTTTTTTAATGCAGGGTACCTACATGTTGTTGAAGAAACTGTTCACACTCGTTTACGTCGTCATAGCAACTGTTATTGAGACTTCCAAGATCTACGTCATCAATATGGATTTCTCGTGCTGCTTCTCCTCGTGAAATCGTATTGACAATGTGCGCGTATAATTCACTGTCCGAAAAGTTCCAAGTAACCTTCAAAGTTTCAAAATTAAAAACGATGGCTTCTTTGACGAGTTTTTCATTGAGGCCACTTGTTCCTGTTAACCATCCTAGGCACAAACAAGCACACAACCAAGTCCAGCATCCCATTTTTCAGTCCAATAACGTTATAATATATATGGTTATTAGTTAAGTAAATAGTATTTATATCAAGTAATGCGTGCTACCATATTGATAATGCAACTTAAGCAAATAAACATCAGATAGTATAATGATCCTAATCATTAAGCTGTATACGTCATTTACTTATTTAAGGCAATTGTTCACAGTTTATCAAGGAGAGAATTTTTCAACTTTTTGTCACAGATTCAAGAAATAAATGAACAATGTACATCGGTGTGCGAAATAACACTTATGTCGCAGACTTATACTGAAAATACACTTTCGTTTACGAAACATTATCGTTAGAAATTGATAAAATTATAAAGCGTCTCAGACGCGAAACGATCTAAAAATTTCGATTTCTTGTGTTATCGTTATATTTTCTAACAACACGTGGATAGTTATACAAAGTATAGCATACATGGCAACCCATGTGAAGACGGATGGTCAGGTCCGGACATTATGTAGTCGTTAAGACGCAACGACGACCCGAACATAAACTCTGAATTACACACCTACGCACGTGAAGACGGATGGCTGAGTGGTTTCGGCGCTTGGCTTTTACTCCATGGGTCAGTGGTTCGAGCCCTGTTGTGGTTAACTTTTTTTTTTTTTCTGTTTTCCCTTTTATTCCTGTTTTTATATTGAAGCTCTTTAGTTCTGAAGTTCATATTTATCAATTTAAGGCATTTTAATGACAAACTTAAAAACATGCAAAAATCTGTGAGCAAGTCCCTCGTA
>VMBQ01001230.1:103112-191668 GCA_007657795.1 Dreissena rostriformis
CAGTACTTTATATTAATAAATATATTACTCTATTTTGTTTTTGTGCTTTAATTAACATGACTGTTTAATTTAATTTCCTTTAATGGCAAAATAATTAGATTATAAAAGTTAAATGAATGTTTTTTAAGATGGTATGTTTAATCACACAGACATATAAGATAAGCGTGCAGGCTATAACAAATACATATTTTCCAGCTATGAATCAAATACTTTAAATAAGCTAGTACAATCTCAAAGGTATTAACGTGTATCATCTTCGCCATTCGAAATTCCCCAATGAAACAATGACATAGACCACTATAAAATAAACTTCTACAAGAAACATACAACAGTCATATTTTGAAATATAGTTTGCCTTTACGTTAACGTGTAAATACTAGTATAAGCTCAATTGATATTGACAATTCACGTTGTTTCCAATTTGAAATTTTTGTTGTTCTTACCGCATCATAACATCACAGCAGACGCATGGCATAGTTGTGAATGTTTAAATTAGGTTAAGCCGAAATGGAAAGATAGCCTTAAATGCAGATGAAACCAATGAAGATAATATTTTCCTGTTTGTTAGTATGGTGTTGTTTTCATAGTTATGCTCGTTTCTAGATCAAAGACAAACCAATTTAGGAAGAAGGAAACAAAATTAACATCGATGAAAGAGGTTTTCAGGTACAGTGTAATATGAATCAATTTGTTGATGACAAAGGCCCTTAAAACACGTTTAACAATATCAAAATAGCAATATCAGGATATGCCTTTAAAAGCCTTATGTTAATACAACAGTGGAATGAAAACTTCCTTTAATATATGTATGCGTAAAGGCAAGATAGGAACTACACAGAGCATTATTGTGTTATTTAGTTATGTGTTCTAAGAATTAAATTATATTTACATTAAAAAATGCATTGCATTTAAAAACAAAATACAATAAAGATATCAATAACATTCCGTGTTCTGATTTTGTATAAAGCGTTACAAATATGTTTGACGTCATAATTCCAGATCATCAGTAATGTATGCATGTTAACCTCGTGGAACACAACATGGCATTTGTGAAACTTAAAAGTCGTCTGGTTTGATGTAAGTACGTCTCAAAAATATAATTATTTAGAAATAGCAAAGATTGGCATTGTGAATAAACTATTAGAACTAGAAATCCGCCCATATATGGATAGTTTTGTCTTGAGATGCCTTAGTTTTCTATATTGGAGGTAACTGAATGGAAGATTGTATTTTTTGTTTTTAAATATAGTCAGCTTAAGTTATGACAATATCACCTGCATAAATACTTCAATGGTGCATCTGCGACACACATAACAAGGCTTCTACTAGTATGATATATTTTATTATTTGATTTTTAAAATTGAAAGATTAGAATCAACTTCAAAACATTTCGTGGGGAAACTGATTTTTTGATCATGTAATGTATTTATAGAATTGTTGGAACAAGAACATATACTCATGACTTATTGCAAACTCAGCGCCATTTATAAATTCATTTTTTTGTAAATATCTCGTCTAATTTTATTTTGAAAGGAGAAATACTTGAAGCGATTACAATAGATTTCAAAGGTGGTGTCATCTTCACAATGTATCGGCGTTTAGTTGCTGTTCATTGTTCGGGATATAGTATGGGGATCTCCCCGTATAAGGAAGTCAAATGTGAGAAAAAATCCACCAAACAGAATTGAACCCTTCTTGTTGTTTGCAATTCTCATGTTTGGTGTTTGTTATGCTGGTAAAAAGCAGTTCAATTATTTTCCGATGTGCCCTTTATTTCCTCATATCGCATGTCTCAACAGTTTACAGAAGGAAGGCGGAAACAATAAAAAATATATCAAATTGACATGTTTATAATGTTTTTTTCTTTACAATCAAAATGAAGCAATACACTTATATAATATCACAACATATTTGTATATTATCCAAAGCTAATAAAACAAAAATATGTACAAACATATTTAAAGACGTTAGGTTTGTTGTGTTTAAATATAAGAATAAAAAACACCAGAACGGTATAAAAAATATATTTATGTTACCATCCGCCAGTCTTGTATATAAGGCAATCGACCAATTGCCTTTATTATTCTGCATAATGCATTCAACAAAAGATTTAAACAAAACAATGATAAAAACAATTTGATGAAAAGCTTTGATACCTAACGCTCGTTTGAACGTCAAAGTCATACGCAAACTGTTCGTCACTGAAAACAATAACATCTCCACAATACAAATACCATTTGTTGTTCGTTGTTTGATTAACGTTTTTATTGGCGAGTACATATATATGAGGTACTGTTTCGGTCTGTATTTACAAACTACGTTTAACAATATCTTCATTTCAATAAATTTGAATTCATAATTGCAGTGGTTTTATCGTTTTAGTTAACACTGCATTGTTAATTATTATTCATGCGGTACGATTTTAAAACTGTATATACTTTGTACCACTATAAGAATGGATACAAAGTTAAAGACAAGCCAAAGTATATTGGTATGGTTGTTTTATGTTTTATAAAACTGAACAGTTCACTCTAATTCTAGGAAAGATTCGCATTTGGATAATTATTGTGATTGATAAGTGACTACCTTTTCAACTCAAATCAACATGTCCGTTTAAAGTGATACATGTTGGATGCGTGGCATCAATTAACTCATTAATGAAAACGTGTGTGACTATATTCCTTAAGCGATCACAAGAGTTCAAGATACGTCAATATGCAAAAATTGATCAGTTGACCTGTTTTAAACTGTTTTTTGTTTCTAGCGTGTAATCAAGGTTTTCATAAGGTTTGACCTGGTGATCTAGCTTATAACCCATTGACAAACATTCAAACTTGTCTTATATAATGTCAAGATAATCGTTCTCACAATGGTCAAATTATAGATAGGGATTCTAGAGGGTAAAATGTATTTTAAAGATTTGATCTTGATAATCTTATTTCGGATCCGACGTGACCCAGACTTGGGCGTGGCCTACATATTATCCAGATAAACAGTCTGACAAAGACTCATCACACATGGAGTCGAACATCTTGACTTCAATAGTGGCTACAAGATCGTTCTAAGATTTAACCCGGGACCTCATTTGACCATAGTAAACCCAGAATAAAACTTGGCCTAGATATTTTTTAGGCCATATCGAGTGTCTCTGGAGGTTTAACTGGTTAACTATTTACGACATACGGCTCTCGTCGACAGACATTGACTGATCACAATGGTTCGGAATGCCGTCTTATGCTCTGGTGAGCGCAAATTGTGCCTTGACATTTATATTAGGTCCGCAGTTGTGTTAATACTGTTGTTACCGATCAATACAATACAATTCTAAATGCGACATTATTTGCTATGCCTCCATTTAATTTTGTATCGTTGTATCATCCTGTTGAATGATTCAAGGTATCGATAGTGAGCAACAAAAATGAATCACTTTACAAATCATATGTATTCGTGTTAAAAACGTTTCCTTGCAAGATATGTTTTCCGAGTCATAGAACATTGTAAGGATCTTTGTTTATTGCGAAATGAACCAATCAGATCAATTCGAGGGATAATTGTAAACAGGCTTTGTGCAACCGCGAGTCGACCGCGTGTTCCTGTATATACGTATAACACGATAACCGTACTTCAGCAGTCTTACACGAGTGATCAACGTCTAAAGTTGACTCGAGGACTTCTTATTATGTGGTTTCTTCTGAGCAAGCGTGTATATACTACATACAAAACCGGTTTGAATACGATAATACGAGAGTAAACGCCTATGAATTTGCTGTATCTGAAACAGTTCGAAACCGATGCAGCGAAAACGATTGCTTCTATAGACAAAATAAAAAGTAAATTTACGTTTAATTTAATTATTGTCCTCATTTATGTCTAATTACACAATGAGTTAAACGTCGTTTGCGTATATATGTTGTTTTTTTAACCAATAGATACAACTTAAGAGACATATTTCGAAGTGTTTGAAAAATTGACCATTATATTAATCTAAAAACCGAACCGTTCTTAAAGAAAGCATTTGTATTATTGTTACTAACCCAAATTGAATTGTGTCATCTGAAAACAAAATGAAATAATAACAATACACTTGTATTGGTAGTATGCACCCTTAATGTTGTGTTTTTGACTATGCAACTGTTTTATTACACCAGATGTTTATAAAATTAATGTTATACTCTATACTCAAAACCTACTTTCACACTTTCCACCGTCACCATGCGAGTAGTCAACGTAAAGCCACGCTGGTTTGACAACATGTCTGAGCGTGACATTTCCAACGCAGCTTTATAGCGGTAAAGTGGCAGAGAGAGTGTACACCCCCAACAAACACAGGCGATTCCCAGTATGACCAATACTAGAAGGTTGTTGAGGATGATAAGTCTTTCATATGAAGCGCAGAGGCCCAAACTTCCAGCATTAAGCAATTTCAACAATTACCCTTTTTTAAATGTACCTTTCAGATGCATGTATATATAGGCCCAATTCGTACTGAAAAGTAACGTTGTTTTGCACGTGAAGTATTTGGTGTTCTTCCCGGAGCATAACATCACACCAGACAGTCGAACTATGCTTTGCATGTTAAAATTAGGTGGGCCTAACGGGACAGATAGTTTGAATGCAGATCAAACGAATGAAGATAATATGTTCCTGTTTATTATTATTGTGTTGTTTTGATAGTTATGCTCGTTTCTGCATCAAAGACAAACCAGCGTAGGAAGAAGGAAACAAAATTGACATCAATTAAAGCTGATTTCATTTACAGTGTAATATGAATCCTTTATTTGTTTACGACAGAGGCCCATAAAACACGACTAACAATTTTGTAAAATAGCCAAATCATAGTATGCCTTCAAAAGTCCTCGACAATGAATAGTGGAACGAAAACTTCCTTCAATATATGCATGTTTAAATCAAGACATAAAAAACACAACGAATTATTCTGTGATATGGGTACGTTGTTACGGTTATATTTCATACATTATATCATCAATGACTTCTAATATGCATTGCGTTTATGTTTTGTTTAAACAAACGGACAATAATGATACTTATGATACTCCTTATTCGGATTTCACTTGATCAATACGAATACATTTTTGACGTCATTATGTAACGTCATCAGTAATGCATGCATGTTTACTTTGTTTAACAAAATCATCAAATTTGCAGAACTGTAAACTTGTATCGGTTTGACATAAATGCAGTTAAAAATTACATTAATGTAGAAATTAAAAACAATTGTATTGATTAAACATTAAGAACTGTAAATCCGTCCAGATCTGGATAGTTTTGTTTGTTGAGACTTCTTTGGGTTATATCTGTGAAGAATGCAATGTAAACACTTTTTAATCCATAGTCTGCTGAATTAATTACAATATAACCATCATTTATACCTTAATGACACGTGTTTTTCGTTGTCACATAAACAATGAATAATACTTGTTTGACATAATAAATTATTTGATTTAAAAAAATTGAACATTATATTTCTTTTTAAAAACGAATACAGAGACATATTGAATGCAAAGTATGTTATAGTTGTAAAAGACACGGATTTAAAGAGAATTAAGAACACAACAAACACTATTTAAAACCAATACTATAAGAATGAAAACATATATATATGGACAGCGCAGAAAAAGGTAAATAAAAAAAATGAAAATCATGTTCTAATCGTTTGAAGTTACACAGAGTACATACATTTTGATTGCGGTCAATAAAAAAGTAACGACTTTTTTCAGTTGGTAATATATAGTTACAGTAACTTAATTGTAAAAGGTAAGGAAAAGGGTAATCTGGAACTCTTGTTTGTTATTTTTCAACAATCACAAAAGTAAACATTATGTAGTTAAAGCTTGTGCACAATTTTAAAACAATGTGGACTAATTGATCTTTGAGAATGTTATGTATGATTGAGAAATAAGGATAATTCAGGCGGCCTATTTGGTGCCGAAAATATAGCATGGAAAATTCACTTTTATGTAAGTAAATTTTACAATTGTATAAATAGGAAATAGCTGCAACAAATAATCATACCTATGATAAGTTGACAACTCAGCACCATTTATAAATGCAAATTATTGTTAATAGCTTATGTTATAAAATGCTGAAATTAGAAATATTTGAACCAATTGTAAGAGAGTATGTAGATTGTTCGATCAGAAATACGTGCTCATATTCAGTGCATCTCTATGAGGAATTGTGTCAGCCAAGTGCATCGGGATATAGTATGGAGATCGCCCCGAAATAAGGTAGTCAACCTAGTGCATCGAGATATAGTAGGGAGATCGCCCCGGAATAAGGTAGTCAACCAAGTGCATCGAGATATAGTATGGAGATCGCCCCGGAATAAGGTAGTCAACCAAGTGCATCGGGATATAGTATGGTGATCGCCACAGAATTAGGTAGTCAACCAAGTGCATTGGGATATATTATGGAGATCGCCCCAGAATTAGGTAGTCAACCAAGTGCATCGGGATATAGTATAAAAATCGCCCCGGAATAAGGTAGTCAACCAAGTGCATCGAGATATAGTATGGAGATCGCCCAGGAATAACGTAGTCAACCAAGTGCATCGGGATATAGTATGGAGATCGCCCCGGAATAAGATAGTCAACCAATTACATCGGGATATAGTATGGAGATCGCCCCTAAATTAGGAAGTCAACCAAGTGCATCGGGATATAGAATGGAGATCGCCACAGAATTATGTAGTCAACCAAGTGCATCGGGATATAGTATGGAGATCGCCCCGGAATAAGGTAGTCAACCAAGTGCATAGGGATATAGTATGGAGATCGCCCCAAAATTAGGTAGTCAACCAAGTGCATCGAACTATAGTATGGTGATCGCCCCAGAATCAGGTAGTCAATCAAGTGCATCGGGATATAGTATGGACATCTCCCCAGAATTAGGTAGTCAACCAAGTGCATCGAGATATAGTATGGAGATCGCCCCGGAATAAGGTAGTCAACCAAGTGCATCGAGATATAGAATGGAGATCGCCCCAGAATAAGGTAGTCAATCAAGTGCATCGGGATATAGTATGGAGATCGCCCCAGAGTAAGGTAGTCAACCAAGTGCATCGGGATATAGTATGGAGATCGCCACAGAATTAGGTTGTCAACCAAGTGCATCGGGATATAGTATGGAGATCGCCCCGGAATAAGGTAGTCAACCAAGTGCATCGGGATATAGTATGGAGATCGCCCCAGAATTAGGTAGTCAAAAAAGTGCATCGAACTATAGTATGGAGATCGCCCCGGAATAAGGTTGTCAACCAAGTGCATCGAAATATAGTATGGAGATCGCCCCAGAATTAGGTAGTCAACCAAGTGCATCGGGATAAAGTATGGAGATCGCCCCGGAATAAGGTAGTCACCAAGTACATCGGGATATAGTATGGAGATCGCCCCGGAATAAGGTAGTAAACCAAGTGCATCGATATAGAGTATGGAGATCGCCCCGGAATAACGTATTCAACCAAGTGCATCGGGATATAGTATGGAGATCGCCCCGGAATAAGGTAGTCTACCAAGTGCATCGGGATATAGTATGGAGATCGCCCCGTAATGAGGTAATCAAACTTGAGAATAAAGACCGCCAAACAGGATTCAATACGTATTGTTGTTTGTAATTCTCATGTTTATTGTTTGTTATGCTGTTAAAAATCGGTGCATTTACTTTCCCGCTGTGTCCTTTATTCTTTCTTTCGCATGTCTCAACAGTAGAAAGGCGGTAAAAATAAAACATATATCAAATTTAAGCTTCGCCAACATTTAATGCTAAAACAAGCATCCATGTTTATAATTTTATTTCCCTTAAAATAAAATGAAGCCATATAAATGCAAATTAACTGAAAATAATTGTACATTATCGAAAGCTACTTTAAAATAAAATGTACAGATATTTTACGCTAAAACTTCCTTTTGTTGAAGGATACTGATATCTTTGGTAAGTCTGACATAATGCAAGGCAACGTTTGCTTAATATTGAGTGCAGTGTTCATTATGTTGAGTCAATATTGTATTAGGTTTAGTAGAGTAAACATTGAGTTGTGGCAAATTGCGTAACGCGTAGTAAATGGGACATAATGCATGGTCAAGATGTGATTATGTTCATTTACTATGGCACCAAGTTGAGTCGAATTGGCATACTGTTGAGTTCAGTTGACCTATGATTTGGTCTATATGGCAACAGGCTGCGTCTATATGATCTTATGTTTAGTTAAATAAGTTAAGTTAACGTTTTGTTGGGTTAAAAAGCAAGTTGATGGAGTCAAGTGGTCGTAATACTGGGTTAATGAACGCCTGATTCAAATAGGCATAATGCTTAGCCAGAGGTAAAATGTGTTTGATTTGTATTAACTTCAAGTCAAGTCAATGTATTTTAATTTTGCGTTAAAAAATAACACATTCGACCTATATAATTAACTGTTAAGTTGTATGGTACTTATGTTCGGTTCATAGAACAAACAGGCCATTGGTAAAGCAATTACATCAGTTGTCAGCTAGACTTAACCTTATGATTACCTTGCCCAAAATAACGCTCTTTGTACTCACTCTAGTACTTGATAAATTTAATCAACACAAGACCGATTTGACTAAATCTAGTGTTAACCTTACTCAACCTAATGTCAACGTTACCGAATCCTACGCCAACTGCATTTAACCAAACATGTTTTGACACAACAACGCAAAGTTGACATAATCTTATTTTGACTTGACCCAAAATTATGCCAGTTTGACTCGACCTCATAAAATATTGACTACATTTAATGCCGTTGTCACAAAAAAAGACTCAATTTGTGTCAACTTGACCCAATGTCTTTTTGAATCCACCTAATGACATCAGGACATTTTGCCATTTTGACCAAACATCAGTCAAATCGACTCAATCAAATGTATTAATGACTCAACCAAAAGCCAACGTAACTCAACTGTATCCTATTTTGACTCCACGTTATGCCAGTTTTACCCAACATAACGCCAGGATCGCATAACATAACGCCAACACGACTCGACGTAATGCAAACTAACCAAGCACATCAGTTGTTGTCAACAAAAGGCAGACAGGGCAATCCATATACATAACTTATTAAAATACGTTATGAATGTTATTTTTAATTGTATAAAGAAATAAAACCCAGCAACATTATAAATAATATATTGTTATCATCCGCCAGTCTTTTATATAAGGCACTTTACCTATTGCCTTTACAATACATGACAATTCATACAACGCAATACCTCACATAAAAATGATTGAAACAATTTGATGCAAAGCTTTAATGCTTTGAACTCGTTTGGACATTTAAAATATGCGTAGACTGTTCGTCAACGGAAATAAAAGCATGTCCACAATATATAATTTGACGTTTATGTATTTATTAGATTGCAATATAATGCCAAATAGCAATTTCTTGTTTGATGAGAGTTTGTTTAGCGAGCACAGCTATTTCATAGGAACATTTTATTCTGTTTTTACCATTGTACAATCTATGTTCAAAAGTACTTTCACTTTAATATATTTCTATTCTGTATTTCATTGGTTCAATCGTTTTAGCTAACACTGCATTGTTAGTTTTAATTAAGGCGGTACGTTTTTTGAACTTTAAGTGGTTTGTACCACGCATGGATAAGAACTTAAATCCAGCCACAGTGTATTAATATGGAACTCAATAATAGTTTTAGCTATATGTGTACACGTTTGTCAGTGTAAAGTGCATATGGTTATCGCAGTTGTTTAATGTAATCATGCACGAGTTTGTTGCAAACTACCGTAAAAAAGTGCATTTTTATGTATGTGGTTTTGGAGATATTTACGTGCCTAGTGACATAGATATTGACCACATTCATGTACGATTGAATAGCACTCGATTAGTGACCATTAAGTTGAATCATCTTTGTGTACTATTGAGCTTTTTGCTCAGGGACCTTGTTGATCTTTCACGTGGAATAAATACCCCTATTTTGACACATTTTCAGTTAAGGGAAAGGTATATAGCAAACCAGACACTTTCTTGGCGTTACTCACGATGATTAATAGCCTTGTCGACAAAGTAGTTTAGTTAACAGTAAATACACTAATTAATATAATTGCATTGGAAAAATATTAGTATAACTTTTTATCATATTTGCAAACGAAAGCAAGCGATGCCTCTTCATAGTAAATCGTGTTGGAAATAGTTTAAATGTTATACTTGTGTATAATGATTTACGAGTAGATCAATGTTGACGACAGCACTTTGAATACGCACGTAAATAACCCGACTGACGTACATTGATTATCAGTGTTTGGACTGCTGTCAGACCCGGTAAAGCCCCGTATTGTTATACGGCGTAGAGACGAACTATTTATTTGTTTATGTCGTCAAACTTATTTTTCTTCCCGAAAAATAATATATAGACCGCATCAAAAACTTGCTTGTTTTGTATGTGACTGTTCTTAATTGACAGAGCACTTATATGGAGATACAACTGCATTGATGTTGATATCTTCCTTTNTATATGTTTATACGTTTGTCAGTGTAAAGTGCATATGGTAATCGCAGTTGTTTAATGTAATCAAGCACGAGCTTGTTGCAAACTACCGTTAATAAGTGCATTTTTATGCATGTGGTTTTGGAAATATTAACGTGCCTAGTGACCACATTCATGTACAATTGAGTATCACTCGATTAGTGACCATTAAGTTGAATCATCTTTGTGTACTATTGAGCAAATTGCTCAGGGACCTTGTTGATCTTTCACGTGGAATAAATACCCCTATTTGGACACATTTTCAGTTAAAGGGAAAGTATATAGCAAACCAACCACTTTCTTGGCGTTACTCACGATGATTAATAGCCTTGTCGACAGAGTAGTTTAGTTAACAGTAAATACACTAATTAATATAATTGCATTGGAAAAACATTAGTATAACTTTTTATCATATTTGCAAACGAAAGCAAGCGATGCCTCTTCATAGTAAATCGTGTTGGAAATAGTTTAAATGTTATACTTGTGTATGATGGTTTACGAGTAGATCAATGTTGACGAGAGCACTTTGAATACGCACGTTAATAACCCGACTGACGTACATTGATCATCAGTGTTTGGACTGCACCCAGACCCTGTAAAGCCCCGTATTGTTATGCGGCGTAGAGACGAACTATTTTATTTGTTTATGTCGTCAAACTTATTTTTCTTCCCGAAAATTAATATATAGACCGCATCAAAAACGTGCTTGTTTTGTATGTGACTGTTCTTAATTGACAGAGCACTTATATGGAGATACAACTGCATTGATGATAATATCTTCCGTTTCATTTGTATCTTGTTTATTGTAGTATTAATCGTTTCTACATCACACAATATGGGAAGAGGGAAGGAAATATTAACAAATACATGTAATATAACAGGTTTACCAACGCCAACAATTAATTACAAATAACATTGTCATAATAATATTAGACATCAAGAAATAAGTAAAATAATAAAGATGATGAAGTATATAAAAGGAATGCTAGTTGATTACTTGTTCTTATTGGGATAATACTTTTTCTGTGAAATTTGAATGAATAGTCTACACTAAAAAAACACCCATTGTATATACTCTGCGAAAATGTTAAATTCCGATATAAACGGCATGTTCAAACATGATAAAACAAGAAAATCAGTAAACAGTATACATGTTACACGATAATGCGCTATGTCAATCCATGTGTTAATTGAACGCAATGAGGCAGTTACTCTATGAGAGTTACACGGATGGATACGTGCAACTTGAAGTATTGTCAATGAAACCGAAAGTTATTTAAATGAATGTTTCTTTTCATGAAACAAAAAAACAACAACTCAAGCTCCAAGTAGTAGAATACATTATGCAAGGAATTATGATTGCCGTATGATTGCCGTCGTAATGTACAGTTTTTTAAGTGAATATATTAAATAAATGTATATATTTATAATATAAAACTATAATACATTATACAGTTGAAGAAAACACTAATTAACATGATCATCTTTGATACAAATACTATCCATGCAGTATGTAGAGCAATGTCAATACCAGCAACTCAATTACAACTTAAATATTAACATGCGTTATTATTTAAACGAAAACAAACCCAGTTAACTTCAAATTAAAAGAAAATCAAACAAACAAACAAATACAACATCTACACATCTTACAGCTAAGCAACTAATGTTATTGCTGTTTTCTCTGTTACATATTTTTCCATTGATATACTAGTATACGTACGTTTGCATAAATACTGTTTAAATTGCAACTAAATTATTTTTCATTTTTGTAAGTTAGGAAAATATGTGTTAAAAGCAAGCTCGTATATACAGATTATTGAACTATTGTTTCATTGCATTTAGCATATGAAAATTTATGGTTTGGTTGAACAAACGACGCAGGGTAGTTCAGCTCCATCTGCATACGGAGGACATTTTAATGAACCACACCGACCTTCAACATTGTAGAACAGGGCTCCATTCCGGTTTTCATAGCTGGAATGCAGCGCCTCGGCGTTCTTGTCCATGCAGACATATCCTTTCCCTTGATACCCATGGTACTGCCCCATCAGGTATCCCTGGTACTCTTTAATCCATCCACTGTAGCACGATGTACGGCCAGGTATCATCAAGGATGTCTTCCCACGAGCAAGACAAACAGAGCACGGTACGTCATAATTGTGGAGATAACCAAAAACTGGGGAATTTTGGTTTGTTTCGTACTCAGCCCCATACATCAGTGATCTCATATTATCATTTATTTGATTGTATCCGTCAAACTCGGGGTCGTTTGGCAAGCAGATGTATTCCCCAGAGCTTGTGTGTTCATAATGTCCACCGGCTGCTTGTCCGCTATATACCCTCGTCGTAGCATTCACGTTCGGACACGTTTTCATGCCCCAGTGAACGTACGTCGATGAACTACATGATGTCAGCGGAGAGGGTGTAGGTGCACCTGAAAAGCTTAGTATTATATAGTCTGTATTGCTTTCCCATTTTATGTATTATAAACTGCAATTATATTAACATAATGTATACATTACTGATATAAAGAAAACCTGAAATGGACATTGGGGCATTAAAAGTACTTAGAATGTCATAGATGAATATATGTATTATTGGAACAAAATCGTATTCTTATCATGTTGCAAACAGTCATGTATTTTCCATATTTAATTCATTCACGTATCGTATGGATACATTAATTGCAATTGTTGCGTCCAATATGGATGGCATTAGTAACGAAAATATTTTATGAGGTGATAAATAATAAGTTATGTACATAACGGTACTAATTGTTTCATGCATCCAATGTACAATAATTTAAACATTACAGATTGTGAATGTTTGTATAATTCTCCTGGCAATATCGAGTTGCAATGCCGGCGTTATGGTTAAAACTAATTTCTTACGGTCTGAAACAGGTGCGTATTTGATTGAAAATTATTAATATAACATGCGTTTTTGTATAACATAGACGTCAATTTTATCATGTCAAAATAATTTGCTAAAATAAATATTTTGATGCGCTTTGGATCTTCTTTGTTAGCTGTTTGGCTAGAAAGAAATACGAGTATTAATGTTTCAAACAGCTCTAAAGCTGTAGACATTTGAAATGCAATTAAGATTATTCCAAAAGGTTTTAAATATTCAAAAACATAATTCGTCTTACAACGTCATTTAACTGTATTCAAACTTAAACAATCAAACTTAAGTTAGGAAGATTTAATGTCACAGAAAATAAGTAGCTGTTCCTTAAATACAACTTAAAATGTACCTTGCAGTTTTCTTTCCAAAGCAGCAATCCTTGCGACAGCGTCGGCTATGAGAACACACGCTGGTTCTTCACAGAACACTCCGCCGCCAATTAGGTAGCTCACAACGAACAGTCCTCGAATCATATTAACCATTATGTAGGCTGATCTCTTGTGTTTAACTGCGGAGGTTTGATAAGTTTTCGGATTTTATATACGGGTGCACGCGCATAACGCAGCGCTTCGCACAGATTGGTCGAACATTTACACCAGTTAAATGCCTTTTGGTTGTATAGGCAAAATGCATGCATTGTTTACTATTGCATGTCTTGAATGGGAAACATCAAAAAAGAGTATTATTTCTAGATGGTTCGATGATTCATCAATAGACATACAAAAGAGTTGACTGGGATTTTAGTAAATTATCCTTGATTTACTTTTTGTACGACATCTTTAGCGTATGTAGTTTTTATCAAACTTTGTTAATTTTCAAAAACATGTTTTTGCAACAAGCGTTAAATGAAATCCTTATGTTTAATGCGCTAACATGTATCAGTTACCAGAACGATTTGACATTTATTTTGGTATAATTAGTGTTGCAATTAGAACAATTGTAACATTGTTTATTAAAGTATTATTTAGTATCGGAATATTGTTAAATGATGCATTATTTTGTTCTATGATTTACAATAAATTTAATGCATACAAATAATAGATAGTGGCATTGACTATGAATTGCGGACAACACAAGTAATGTAGTAACATTATTAAACCTCTACCGCTAAACACAGGTAACGTGAGAAAGTTATGAAACCTCTGCCACCATATATTAATAATAAAAGTGAACGTTAACACCACAAGTTGTCGACATTTTAAGTACATTATAGTATTACAAATGTGACCTTATCGTCAACAGTTATGCAGACAACCATCCTGCTATCTGTATTCTAAGTAATGTGATATATAGTCCCCTCTTTGTCCGACCGTCCGAATGATTATGTTGATGGATATAAGTTTGCGGTGTGTGACACAAAATTCTCCGATTATCGTTTTCGTCCTGCTCCTGACCTAGGTCACATACTTTATTTCCACAGGGTATCTTAGTTAATAATGGTCTTAATTTGATACAACTTTATATGTTTTTCCTTTAAGAATCGAAACGAGTATATTGTAAGGCAGTTGCACTCCAATGATATTGTAGTGAGTAGTTGTCTTTTGATTAATAATAATATATTATCTTATGATTTTTCGGAGTCCGAAAAACTCCGGAAACTATCTCAGGAACTTATTATACGCCTTTTTGACTATTGCTTGAATTGTTTTGGGTTAGTTTAACAATACTGTGTTTGATATTTGTCTATAGAAAACAATGTACAGGTAAGAATATTTTAGAAAATTGGTATATTTCATAGCACAACATTAATTGCAGCTATACATACTTGTTATATGATATTATTTAATTCAGTGCAAAATTACTTTGCTGTACACATGGTTCTTAATTAAAAAACCACCAACTTGATGTGAACTGCAGTTTCTTTGATGGCACAATTCAATGAATAGATATGTCAAATAGTATGTTAAATTGAACATTCGTATGGGATTAGTTTACAGGTAAAAGCAAATAATTATTTTATAGCTATTAAACCAATACTTTGAATAAGCTAGCAGAAGCTAAGAGGTACTAACGTGTTTCATCAACGCCATCACGAAAATCATCACCATCGTTCTCGGTATTGCCGTCTTCCTCGTCGACGTCTCAAAGTATAGACATTTTATTGCCATTGGATCTATAACATTTCCAGTACGCACCCAGTTTCGTTTGCCCAGTCTATTTAGTTTGTTTAATTAAACGCCGCATAGAAACATCGGATCAACACGTTTTTTTTTTAATTTAAACTTGACATATTCACATTGGAAGTCGCTGACCGTTTTCCGTACAAAAATTGCTAACTCATTACGATCAGGTGATTCATCCACACCCAGGGCCTACTATATCTGATTCATCTTTTAACACAGATGCAAGCCGTTCTTCTTTCTTTCTCAATTATTCAACATCAAACAATAAGTTTTGTTCATTACAATATTCAAAGTCTGATGAAACAAATGATTTTCTTTACACAGCTCTACGCGAATTTGACGTTATTGCTTTTACTTTAACATGGTTAAATAGTTTTATACCATCTACTGATCTCTTCCTTGACGGTTTCCACCAATTGGCAAGGATTGCACACTCGATTCACATGGTGGCGTTGCTATATACGTAAATGAAAGTATTACCTTCAAACACAGACATGATCTAGAATTAAATAATGTAGAATGTATATGGATTGAAGTGTTTCCTTCAAAAAATTAATCCATTCTTTTCCGGAGTGTTTTTTTTAGACCGACTAGTGCGGATAGATCATATTTTCATTCAATTGAAGATTCTAAAAGGCTAGCCAGAGACACACGAATAAATGATATTATTATAACAGGTGATTTTAACATAAATGCTCTCGCTGAACCATCGGCACGATACATTACAGGTTTATGTCAACAATATGACTTAACGCAACGTTTTAACGAACTAACTCATCTAATTGTTCTTTGGTAGAATGCGAATTTATAAGAGTCTTTTGATGTTTGTATGTGTCTAAAGCCATGGTTACTGCTGCATCTGGATCGGCGGTCGACAAGAACAAGAAGATTATCAGGAAGAGTGATGGCAACTACATGGTGGATAATTTTATACAGCATGATGAGACGGAATTTTGTTCTGCGTGTTTTAAGTGTGGGCTAATTGAGGGTGTTTATCGTTTAAGTTACTGAGCTTGTGTTGTGATATATGTTTTTTACGAACCTGGCTGCACGTCTTTGTACTTTTTCTGCTTTATTTATTTGAACTTTGTTTTGGGGTCCCAGGCAGTGGAGGAGTATTCTAATTTAGGCTAACTATTGCTTTGTAAGCATGATCTTTACCTGTTGATGAGCTAAGTTTTAAGTTGCGGTGAAGAAATCCTAGTGCCTGGTTTGTATAACCAGTGATTGAGTGAATATGCTTATACCATTTGAGGTTACTTTGAAGTGTAAGACCTAGATATTTTGCGTGATTTACTTAAGATGTGATCATGGAATTTATAGGAGAAGATAATAGGATTTTTTTGTGAGTAATGCTGAGGGTGTTATTAGTATTTTATCTATAACTGAGGCTTTGTGGATATTAAGGTGTTGTAATTGTTTAGTTATTCCATTTCCTGTGATGTTGATGTCAGGCATGGCTGGATAAGGGCTGGGACTTTTGTCGGGAAAAGCATCAGATGTGGTTGGCGTGAAGGCATCTTTTTATTTATTTGTTTAGGGTATTAGCTTTGTGTTGTGGTTCCGATTTAAGGAGACCATTTTCCCTAAGAGGAGGTATGGTCAGACTTTCATTTTTGAAGTCTTTATGTATGCGAATAGGTTTTTTGGAATGTTAGAGTCTGCTGTATTATCTAATCTGAAATTGGGATGTCAAAGATTATGTTTTCAATGTATTGCCAATATGCATGGCACTGCTCTTTTTGAATTTGGCTTTTTGGTTTCTTTAGATCATTGTTTTTTAGGTCTAGTTGTTTAAATTTAAGATATTTGCGTTTATATGTGTTCATTTGTGTGTTAAATTTTTAAGATACCCAAGGAAGTTTGTTGTTGCTTTTTATTAGTTTAGTTGGAATGTTTTTTGAGATGGTATTTTGTAGGTTTTCTTTAAATGTGTTTAAAATAGTGTCTATGTCTTGGTTAGTATATTTGATATGATTAATGTACTTGTGTTTCTTGTAGTTCAGTTTAAATTTTAAGCCTATCTGCTTTTGATTAGTTTTTTTTTAAATTTCTATTGGTTAGGTTTGCATCTTCTAAGAGAGGTTTTTAGTTCGAGACAGAGAATTTCTTGATCAGCTTCACCGATAGGCGGTATTGTTTCGAAGTTGTCGATGCAGGATAATTTGTTAGGAACAGGTCAAGAATTTTAACACAACGTGTTGGTTTGTTTACGATTTATGAGAGAGAATGGTCATCTACTATGTTAGGAAATTCTTGGGTTTGTTTTATTGTTGGTTTATCTGGGGGGGGGGGAAGCTTTTATCGACATATCTGGCGTAATGACATTGGGGATAATTTAAAACTACGACACTCAATGTCGGATACTCATTGGGATCTACTAAAATGCGAAAACGGGACATCTACGCAGAAAAAATTACTAAAAACAATATTGAAAGGTACAAGTTTATGTGTTCCAAACAACAATGCTTGTATCCGTTCGCGCGATCTTCCTTGGATGAACAATAGCAAAAGAAAACAAGAGATGTGTTTGTCAGAAACACAATGCCCCCTACTGCGACGCTTTAAAATAAAACATTTTTTTTCGAAACCTAAACGCAAAGTGTTACGGAATTTCAGCAGGGCAGACAGATGGACGGACAGACAGACGGACAGACGGACAGTGCGATCACTGTATGCCCACCTTCGGGAGCATAAAAATCGACAACGGAAACGCCTAAACCGAAAAGATAAACAATTCAATAGTGATATGTACTGTTCAAATTTCCGTCATGTCAGGAATGAGGTTGAACTACTTTTACGTTATTTAAATTTGAATATTTTAACAATATTGCATAACAACTAAGGTCATCAGACCTTTGCGCTAAAGACTTGTGGAAAACACTTCGAACAGTTATTCATAGTAACAAAACTAACACAATTCCACCTCTTTATGATGAACAAACCAATCTTTTTGTAGTTGATGACACAAGTAAAGCTGATATGTTCAACAAATACTTTGCAAACCAGTGTTCAGTTGCTGAAAGCAAACAGGATCTTCCACCTATGCACCATGCACACGCTTACCATCTTTCGTCTATACATATAATACAGAATGAGGTTATTGACAATTACATGTCTTTAGGTAGGAAAAGCGTCCGGTCCTGATAAAAAGGTAATCGAATCCTCAATGAGGCAATGCATCCATTAGGCTACCCATTGTGTGATTGGTTTAACTCTTGTCCAAATACTTGCAAAATGTCTTCTTATTGGAAAATTGCAAATGTGTGCCAAAAGGTGATCATCCATCCTAAGCGCCTAATTATCGACCAATATAACTGTTAAATACTACTAAGAAGGTCTTAAAGAGGATATTACATAAAACATATAAGTACAGATTTTGATCAAGTATGGCACAAAGGTGTACATGAAGGCGATGTATGCCCAATGACTGTACATGGCATGCAAATGTACCCTTCATAAAGGGAAAGGCATGTGCACGAGTTCCTAAAATGCGTCGATTTAAAATAATGTTTGATAGGAACACGCTCGAGAAAATATATGTTTCGTTTATAGGACCTGTCCTTGAGTACTCAGACGCTGTATTTGATGCTTGTACGCAATATGACAAATTCAAATCGAAGCCGCGCGAATAACATCCGGATGTACAATTTAGTCTCATTAGAAAATCTTTATAATGAGCTAGGATGAGAAACAATCAGTCAACGAAGACGCAAACATAAATTTATATTAATGTACAAAATGAACTCGAACAATCATCCAAAGTACTCACCGTCCCTTTTTCCCACAACAGTTGCGTCGAGTAGCAATTTCTCATTAAGAACTTCGTATCATCTCCAAACAATTCAAGCGTGAACGTCATTGTATTCAAATTCGTTTGTACCGTACATTGTATCTGAATGGACTAATCTTCCCGATGACGTCAAAAACGCTGAATCGATTCATTCAAAAGGCTTATAAACATAGATCGACCGATTCAAAATCCCCTATTTTCATACGGCGAAACACGTTCTCAAATATTACACACGCGCCTAAGAACAAAGTGTTGTGCCTTAAATGAACATATTTTCTGACGTAATATTATTACATCCCCGCTATGTCTATGCGGACGTCTTGATACGACGTCACATTACTTTCTCGAATGCACTCAATATGTACATATCCGCGGCGAACTTGTTAATTCAAAATCCCTATTTTCCGTCCCCTGCTTTGAGACTATTCTATATGGAGACAACACTCGTGACTACTTAACACATACGATAATAGCTGATGCAATTCACACATTTATTATTAATAGTAAGCGATTTGATTCGTAGATTAGCTACAGAAGAACTCTCAACCCTTTTGTCTTATTTTGCCATTATCAAGTATTGCAAAACTTCTTTTATTTGCTTCCCAGAATTCTGCCAGTCTCTCTAGTTCACCTTTCACATGTCAACCTATTACCTGTTTTTCACAAATGAAACTTATGAAATCATAAAAAAAAACAATGTTCGTCTCAACCTGTAATTGTATTAGTAAAGGGAGAGGAACTATATAAATTATCGTATTTCGGTCTTATCCTATTCGAACATGTTAACTGTATAGATGTTGTATGTAATTCTATGTAAGTTAATGTGTATTGTTAGAAATAAATATGTTTAAACTAACCAATGGCATGTTTTGTTATTCAGATATAACATTCTGCCATGCCAGTAGACCTCTACTTCATCAAAACACAATAGCTACGTTCGCGAGTAAGAGTTTGCTATTGGGCGATGTCATCTTACTTAGCAGATCTTTATGTGCCGCCCGGATGCCGTCCACACGACAGGCGGTGTTTGATTGTGATGGGTGGTACATAACTATTATTCTATATTAAATAGATAGTTCGAAGGCGAAATTATAAAACATATTTACATATCAGATTCAATTGTCACTGATTGTTTCGCTACCAGTTTGTCAAGCAATGAAACCAAACATATTTAAGAAAGGGCACAATCCTTTTGAAGTGTATATCTCTTCTTGTCGCCAAATATATTGATGGAATTATTACCGCAACATCTTTTCAATTTCGATACACTGTTACAGCAAGGTTCCCGCCAGTCATTCAAATCTATTTTACAGTGGACATAAATACACATTGACTTCCTGCCAATACATGTTTCTTTCATACCTATTTACTTCTCCTACTTTCATAACCTTTCCCGTGAACAATGTATCAGTGGAAATGTCTTACATGTATGACACAAATTATGGTTTGTTTTCTTGAATAAAACAACGACATATACCAGAATGCGCTTAACACCTTTTTGAAACCAATTTATATAAGAAACATAATTATAACAGTTTCATTTGTTGCAAATAGTGTACCTTTACCTAACGTGTATATACTAGTATAGGCCACATTGGTACTGAACATTCACATTTTTTCCTACGTGAATTCTTTGTTTTTCTTCCGGGAGAATAACATTACAGCACAAAGCAAGGCTGTGCTTTGCGTGTTTAAATTAGGTTGGGCCAAAATGTCAAGATAAAATAATACAAATTAAACTACTTAAGATATTATTTTCCTGTTTCTTAGTTTGGTGTGGTTTTGATAGTTATTCAGGTTTATACATAAACGAATAATCAACGTAGGAAGAAGGAAACAAAATAAACAGCAATTAAATATGTTTTCATTTACAGTCTAATATAAATGCATTTTTTGACGACCGAGTCAATTGAAACACGTTCAACAATTCTCATAATAGCATATCATTTTCAAAAGTCATCAACACTAAAGTGGTGAATGAAAACTTCCTTGAATATATTAATGTTTATTTGCAAAACACAAAGTACACAATGCATTATTGTGTTATTTGTGTATTGTTTCTAGCAATTAAATTACATGTGAATGACAATACACGATACAAGCTATGTATATTGTGTAAGCTGTTACGAGTATATTTCTTTTATTATATACCATGGACAACTTCTAATATGCATTGCGTTCAGTTAACACAGTTACACTAATGATATCTATGATACTCTGTATTCTGATTTCGCATGAAGCGTTAACATATATTTTGGCATCATTATGCCAGATCATCAGTAATCTATGCATGTTAAATATGTGACAAAACATGGTGTGTGTAGAACTGTAAAGTTGTTTGGGGCTGACGTAAGTAGAATACACAATTACAATTGTGTAGTAATTGCAATGATTTGCATGGTGATTGAACATTAAGAACTATAAAGCCGTTAATATTACCTGATTAATTATTAAATGACACATCTGCTTCTTATTCACATATAATATTCATTATACTAGTTTGATATAATGTATTATTTGATTATCAAAATGTTATAGATTGTATTCATTTCTCAAAAGGAATTCAGAGTTGTGTGAGTTGAAAAGCGTGTAACAAAGAACACAAAAACAACTATTTACAATCCAATACTCTGAGAATGCACAGATATGGACAACGCAAAATTAGGTTGATATATATTTACGTTGGAATTCATCAACTTATCGGTTTAAGTTACGCAGAGAACACACACGCCAATGGCAATGTCTATTACAGCAACGGGTATTTCCAAATTGAAATATATGTGTACAGTAACTGCTTTGTTAAAGGTAACACGATATATAATCATGAATTATTGTATCTTTCAAAGCAGTCTTTTTCGTATAAATTGTGTTCTTGCCAGACTCAGAAATAATTGCCTGATCGTTCATGGAAACATTGGAGAATCTAAAATAATAATTATTGTCTGGAATGCTAAAAGATGTGGAATTGTATGCTCAATCCATTGACATTAAAAGCTTTATTGATGTCTTATCTCCATGAATTATGCGATTATTTAAAAATTTGGGATATATGCATGCATTACATTTGGTGCCGAAAGTGAAAAACGGAAAATCCACTTTACGTAAGTAAAGTTAATCATTTTATAAGCAGGAAACAATTGAAACAAATACACAAACCCATTATTTATTGCACTATTCTAAAGACTATTTGTGACTGAAGACTTTTTGGATCTGTGGTAAACAAAACAATATCATCCGCAAATAAGATCATATACATAGACAAAAGTTCAAAATCCTTTTCAATGCATCAAAGTTCACATTTTCAACAATATCATTCACGAACAGAATAAAAAGTAGAGGCGACAACGGCTCTCCTTGTTTCAAGCCTAATGTTACATTGAACAAGTCAGACATTTTCATAGTACTTGATATTTTTACACATGCTTGGACGTCTAAATATATACATTTTATCATATTTGTTATTTTACAGCTTATTCCAGATTGAAGCAATTTAGTCCATAATGCATCCCTATTTACAGAATCGAAGGCCCTCTAGTAGTCGATAAAAATACACCATAATTTTGACTTTTTTGCTAAAACTTTCTGTATGATCGAGTGCAATAAGAAAATGGCATCAGATGTAGAGCGTTTATCTCTAAAACCATATTGACTATTGTTAAAAACATGTTCTTGTTCACACAAGCTATTAATGCGATTTCTTAATATTAACGAAAATATTTTACCCATAACATTTACTAAAGTCATACCTCTATAGTTAGCAGGAACAGTTGTATCACCTTTCTTATATATTGGAATAATAACTCCTTTAGACCATGCCTCAGGATATCTACAGTAATCATATATGTAATTAAATATTGTACATAAAAAAGGAGATATAATATTATTAGCATCGATAAAAAAGGCAGACACATTGTTATCATTGTCGCAACTCTTGTATCTATTCAAAGTTTAACGCGTTAGACAGCATGTGACTTTTTGTTTTTCTAACTTAGTGCTTAAGGGTTTCATTTAACATGAGTAATTAAGTTGTTAATGAAAACTGAGTAATAACAAACAGATAGAATGAGTGGACTTAAATTAAAATTACGAAGCAAAAATAAGGTATTTTGTTAAGAAAATCAATAATTGATATAAACACATTATATGACATAACGAAACAGTAACACATTAACGTCATCGGTATCAACAAGAATATCATTGCAAAATTAAATCAATGTTGACTGACATTACAAACAAAAAACATTAAGGCAATGAATACGAAAATAAAATTCAGTATGACGTTACGTTAAAACGTCGTAATGACGCTCACTTTAGCGTGACATGGGTTAGCAAAAATGTATATACGTAAAGGCTATATAATTTGAAAAGTACGACATTGTATACATATACAGAACCGGAAAAGAACGTAGATACCGAAAATGCAAACATGAAAAACTAGGCAATTTTGTCATTTGTGCTTGTTTTCTCGTGGCGCGATATATATATAAATTAAACGAAAATATTGCATATATATATATATATAAGGGAATGTGAATGCACTGCTTTCTACGCTCTAGTTGAGAATTGAAATAGTTTTATTAGTCCAATTACATCTGTTTGTTAAAAAAAACTTGAACCCACGTAGACATCAGCTGTTAATTTGAGATTAAATAGTTCTACCTGCATATCATTGTCATATTCTAAGGCTATTAAAACACAGACACAACATCGATTAATATATTTATTAATGTTATATACGGTACCGTGATCAATTTACTGTTTAGGTATTTGGTAAAAGGGTATACGAGTTAAGTATGCTGCATAATGTCATTAAATGCAGAAAAAAAAACATTAAAACGTCATCAATTAATAACCATAAACACGCCGGTATCACTCAATATTTTTTTAATTAACACACAATACTTACAACGAAATGTGCTTGTACAAGTTTTTCTGAGGAGCTTTTCAAACGATACTTTTTGTTAAATCACCATTACCGCAGTGATCTTGATCTCCTTATACTTTTAAATAACACGAAAACTAAATTGCAGACTTATAATACGTGTAATTATATTTACATTTATAAAACTAATTGTATTACAGCACAGTCAATACCAGCAAAGCAAGTGCTTTTAAAATATTAACAGACGTTACTATTTAAATTAGAAACTATTAAACACCAAATGCCTACATTTCAAGAAAATAAGTAGTTAGATCTTTTCTCTGTGTAACTTTTTAACAATATTTGAATGGATATAATATTATACGTACGTAATCAAATCTGCAAATGTCCTGTTAGGATAGCATCTACATTATTTTTTGAATATGTAAAATAGAAAAATATGTAGTAAAAGAAAATTCGTAAATATGGAAAATTAAATATATTGTTGTATTGCATTTATCATGCTTACATTTATGTTGTATTTGAACAAACGACACAGGCTAGTTCTGCTCCTTCGACATTGGGAGGAAATTTCAGGGAGCCACATCGACCTTCGACGGGGTAGAATAAAGCTCCGTTCAGGTCGGCATAGCTGGCATGCAGAGCCTCGGCGTTTTTATCCATGCAGACATATCCGTTTCCGTCATTATTATGACGCTCCCCCATTAGGTATCCCTGGTACTCTTTGGTCATTCCGTTGTAACACGTTGTACGTCCAGGTATCACCACGGTTGTCTTTCCCCTAGCAAGGCAGACACTACATGGGACGTCATTCTCGAAGAGTTCGCCTAAAGCTGGAGGATTTTGATGTGTTACGTACCCCATACATCAGTGATCTATGATCATCACTGACAGTTATATTGTATTTGTCATACTCTGGGTCGTTTGGCAAGCAAATATATTCACCAGAGCCTGCGTGTTGATAATGACCACCGGCAGCTTGTCAGCTATATACCATCGTCGTAGCTGTAACTTTCGGGCACGTTTTCATGCCCCAGTGAACGTACGTTGATGAACTACGTTGTGTCAGCGGTGTCAGCGGAGAGGGCGTTCATGCACCTGAACAGAAAAGTAGTATATATGTATTGCTTTCCCATGTTATGCATAATAAACTACACTAATAACATGACTGCATGGTGACTAACACAATATGAGATTACTGATATAAAAACACAGACAGTAACAAGGACAATTAGACCTATTAAAGTATTATAATGTCATAGATGAATAGATATTGAACACTTGTATTGTAATCATGGTTTGAAAAGTCATTTTTTATCAGCGCATTAACGTTTTGTATGAATAAATATTTTACGATTGCTGCATGCTACAGGGCGAAAACTACGAAAAAATTGTATGAATTTAAGGGGAAAAATAGATAATTTAAAATAGAGGTTCGTTTTGTGTTATTCATCCAATGTAAACTGGTTAAAAAAAAGAATTTGTTAATGTTTGTATATTTGTCATGTTATTATCGAGTTGAAAAACCGTGTTAATGCTTTAACTCATGTCTTTGGGTATTAACCAGGTGAGTATCTCATAAAGGAGTGTTTATTCAAAATGCGTTTTTGCATAACATGAACGTCAATTTTATAATGATAAAATAATATGCTGTATTTTGAGATGCTTTAGATGTTTATGAGCTGTTCGGCTGTGTAATAATACGAGAATTAATGTTTCTAAACAGCCCTGAGGCTGTAAATAGTCGAACTGAAATTCCGAANGAAAATGTGCAAACCCCTTTTCAAAACCCTGGCTACGGGCCTGGGAAATAAATGGTTGGTCTGGTTTATATATGGCCATTTACCGGTATACTTAAATTAACAAGTTACAAGACCACTGGTGGAGAAAAATAATTTAATGACCCCCTGCTGTGTCTTTAAATAACAGCAATGGAAGAAAAACACTTCCAAGAAAAATCGTTTCTCAACATCCTCATCTCACCTTTACTGCACCTTTAAACTATCCTGCTGGGATTGTATGGGCATTGTTCTTCGAATAACCATCAAAATAATAATACATTAAAATTCTTCTGTTCTATCATATACAGCATGTACTTAAAGTTTCATTTACATACTCAAGAAAATACAAGCCCTATTAACAGACCTTGTTTCTCAATACTACATTAGCATATTCATATTAGCCACTTATGCAAAAAGAAATTAATTGTGTTAATACTTCAACTGCTTTGTTTCTATCCACTACAAAAAAACACGTCATTAAACAAATACCAAAACACTTGAAGAGCTACTGACCCCAATATTAAGCTTACAGAGTCGCTACAACTCATGATCTGACCTAATTTTCAGTTCACTAACAAAACACAGAATTCACAACAGTATGCCTGTAATGCAAGCTTAAACATGGCTATTATCTTAACAAAACACAAAAGAACTGCCCAAGGCAGCCGGTATTTAATGTTAAATGATGTACTACAACTATTTGACAGATACCTGCCAAAATTATCCACCTTAAAAGTCCACAATGCACTCAGGTTATCTGTTGACCTGTCAATGAACCCCAGACTTACATTCTTCCTCAATACACACCGCCATGACTGGCTGTTTGACATCAAAACTATCCAATAACTCGGGCACGTAACCCAAGATTGACTTGAGGATTTTCATTAGAGTTACCTCCCTTTGCACTAAAGTGATCATATTTACATGTAAACTGTTTCAATAAGGATCAGGATCTTGATGTTGTTTGCAGTCTCTGTTGTTATTTGTATTGTGTTAATTTTTTCTGTGCTTTTTTCTTGTTGATTTTTTGTGTGTGATATTTGTATGTTGTTTTTTTCTTTAAGTATTTTATAAAGACATTTTTAATTCAAAGAATCATTGACAACTAATTTAAAATGAAAAGTACATCCATTTTGTAAAGTTAAATGGCAAGTCACTTTTTTTTAGTTTTGTCTTTAATTATGTGTTTATTATTTTTATAAATTACCATTTTGACAGGTTCACTTGGAAGAACGGTCACTTTGTCCACTTGGAACAAAACGTGCCAAATGTTTTAGTTTTGTTTTAACAGAAGAACAGAACACTGCTTACCCACTTATCGTTTAATGTACAAGATTGTTCTATTATATATTTACAATACATCAAAACAAGACCATACATGTGCAGTAATTATGTATACAGTTCAGTAAGTGAACAAAAATATATGTGTATTAAACTGGTTAAGTATTGTCCATAAACATTTTGAAGGTTTTTGGAAGAGTTTTGATACAAAATCAAATAAAAATGACTCAATTTAAAAATATTTGCTTTGGTTTAATCGCAAGCTTTGGTCAAAACCTTTAAAAAACTTAAATGTAAAAGTAATCATTAAAATGATGTCTGTTACCTACTCTTAAAATAGGCATTAAGTCAGTACTTAAATCCAAATACCTTTTGTTTCAAAATAATGGTTAATCATGGTTTTTACTGGCCATTGATGGGAAATGAGTCTAGTCAGATTGGGAATTGCCGTATTGACAAAACTGCCTAAACTGTGATTTCTTTTCTAACAAAAATAGAAATATTTAATTTTGAAATTGTATTAAGAAAACATTTGTTGAAACATTCACTTAACAGATAAAACCACAGGCATTTTTAAGTGGTTTTTATAAAGATATTTGGTGCCAAAACGTATTGCTCTGCCCCATTCCCGTGCTGAAATGGTATGTATTTTTTCCCCTATTATAACGTTAAAATTCCCCCACTCAATGTTAACTTCATTTTGACAAAATGGACATGAATGTCAAATGGCCGTTATATAATGAACAATTTTCCATTATTGAACAAGGTAATAGAGTGTTCTTGAATACGTTCAAAACCTGCAATGTGTTCATTGAAAACCATTTTTTGCTTATGTTCTAATGTGCTTATGTATTAATTTTAGCTATATACTTTGTTAGATGTAATTAAAATACAATTGAGATATAAAAATCATACGACCAATTCTCTCTAAAAAAGTAATAATTGGAAATTGGGATTTTCTTTTTTCAAATTGACACATTTTTTTTACAATTTCGCTTTTGGAATGGGTCCATTAAACGGACCCGTAGATACGCCAGGAAAAGGCCTGTGTGGTCAGACCTTTTTCTGCCTATCTCACGGGTCCGATAGTCGGACCCATTCCCTATGCCAAATATGCATATTTTTTCCCCAATTCTCAAAAAAAAATCCCCTAATTTTTTTATTTTTTTTTAAATTTTTTTTAGAAAAAAAGTGTCTTATGACTTATGATTATTAGACTCTATATCTCAATTTTATTTTTGAACAACCTACAAAATATATAACCATTATTTATATGATTTTTATCCAAAATGGCTGGAAAACCTCTGCCCAAATAATGCTTTTGTCAATGAAAATTCTTCCCAATTTATAAGATTTCGCGACTGGAAAAATCCCCATTTTGCTAGGTACTTTTTCCCCAAATAGACAGAAAAAGGCCTGGTGGTAACATACCTTGATTGTGGTACATGCCGTACGAGCCATACTGTGGTGCAGCCGGCTGTTGGAACAACATGGCATCCATATTNGTTTTACTTATATATGATTTTTTTGAGAATGTGTAAGAGAAGGCTCTTAATTGTTTAACAAAGTTAAGTGAGTGTTCTAAATCCGTAATTTATTGAGACAAATGTTTGCAGGTAGATAGTATATACAAGGCTTAAAAGTGCAAAGTGTTTAAGTTGCAAACTGCGGAACAAACTTTAAGACATTATCAGTTGATACCTAAAAACACGCTGGTATGACGCAAGTTTTTTTTTAGCAATTAACTCACACTACTCACAACGAAGTATTCATGTATGTTTTTTTTCTGAGGAGATTGTTAACACAAATAAAGGTTTTTTATAATGACCATTACCGCAGTTGATGATGCTCTTCTTAGACATTCTCGATGACACGAAATCTTATTTGCATGCTTAGCATACGTGTTTTATATGTGTAATTGATATACTTATTTGTATAATAATTTCAGTAGTCCAAAGTCAATACCAGCAAAGCAAGCACTATTTAAATATTAACAAGCGGTACAATTAACATTTTAGACAATGAATTATTGAACAAACTATGCCTACATATCAAGATAAAGACTTTTTAACTTGAACTTGAATACATAAAACAAACGAACATATACAACATTAGCAAAGCCTTTGATGTTATTGTTGTATTAAATGTTTAAGAGTTTAACAATATAAAAAATGGACATACTAGTATACGCGGGTAATAAAATCTGCATATATACTGTTAAAATTGGCAACTTAATAATTTGTTGATTTATTAAATAAGTAAACTATAAAGTGAAAGCAAGTTAGCATATATAGAAAAATGAATGAAGTGTTGTATTTCATTAATCATGCTAACATTTATGTTGTGTTTGAACAAACGACACAGGCTAGTTCTGCTCCCTCGACATACGGAGGACATTTTAATGTACCACACCGACCTTCGACATAGTGGAACAAGGCTCCATTCAGATTGACAAAGTGACTGTTTTAATATTATATTGAATCAAATTTTAAAGAAGATGTATTACCCTAATATGCAAAACAAAGCAATCAACTAACATTGTCTTTAAGACTTTATAATCTTAATAATGTTAAGAAATTCGTGGAATCTATTTAATGAGCTTTTTTAGAGAATGTATTTAATTCCATATACGATTGTTGGCGATTCCGAACGTTTTATTTTACTTTTTATCCTTCTTCCTATATTGTTGTTGTCGAAACGATTTCGACTACATAAACAAATATAAAAACGAAACGGAACTTATTATCTCGAATAAGGTTGTATCAGCATTTCAATTTAGAACACTCACGTGTTAAACAGCAAATACTTGAGAGAGTCTTATATTATTTTTCGGAAGGAAAAATATGACGTGACACACACACAAAGTAAACATTTCGTCTCTACCACCGCTAAACCGTAATTTGTTTTACAGGGCGCCTGGTTGTCAGTGTACGTGTTTGAAACACGCGCAGTTTCGTTTTCGAATCCTGGGTGTTAATACAAAAAAATTCGTTGTTGGGTTCACACATGACGTGTCTTTTCGGTTATTTAACACTATGCTGTATGCAGCATAATAATATAAATTGTATTTTGCATGAAACCGACGAAATTAAATCCTCATTTCAAAATAGTTGTTTACGCCCGCCTACTCGTTTACGTCACTGATTAACTCCGCATTTCCAACCCAATTTACCGCTGATATCGACTGCGCATGCGTAAAGATTAATTAAGCCCTGCAAGGGGTGAATTCACCTCTTGCGCTGAATTGCGATGAATTCATCCTTTGTAGGGATTAATACATCCCTTGCGATGAATTCATCCCTTACAGAGATTAATTAATCGCAATTAATTTCAAAAAAACCGCTGGAAAAGGTTTAATACAGACGAATTCGGATGAAACGGGGTTAAAACGGATTAATCTCTAAAAATCGGCTTAATTAGTTTTTTTAGGGATTCTTAAGAGATTAACCCCGGAACAAAATCCCTAACCCCATTGTATCTTGAGAATTGTGTCGATATATTATTGAGACAATAACAAAACGTAAAATAGAATTGATTATGAATTGAGATTTGAAAAGTTTGTCACAGTTGTTAACCTATTACGCCACAAACTGATATTAACCAAATACAAAATAACGTCAATTGTATAAAAGTGTTCAAGCCATGGCAGATAACTAGATGTATCGATAAATTTAAACGTTGAATTACAAGTATATAACATCGGCTTTAAACCGTACCGAATATAGCAGTTGCCCAAGGACATAATGGAGTGTAATTTATACACGCTGGTTCTTTACGGAATACTTCGTCTCCCAGTAGGAATACCACAACGAGAAATAAATCATCGAATCATCTGAAGGACAATATAAGGCTGCGAGTCCGGTCGTGACTGCAGATGAACGGCGGGTTTTCGCTATACGCAGGTTCTCGCGTTTGATGCGTTGATTTGACATAAAAATATTCAAATTGAAAAACATCAACACGAGCTGATTGTTTACTTTTGCAAAATTTGTTATATCGAATTAAATATGTGATAGAAAATCTCTTTAATATGTCGTGACTGGTGAAAGTATTGGTCGTGTCACGGGCCGCTTACTGTCGATTTGTTAAATCATGTATGATTAAACAAACGTTATATCGCAGGAAGTGAGGAAACCCAATTTTGTTTAACCTTTATTAGAATTATACATATCATTACAACTTCTAATGCAGCCAGATCGATTCATAAGATCCTTTCAGTTGAGTCCGTTCTTGTGTGAAGTGTTGCCGAGAATCTGATTGTGTTATGAGTATGGGGTTAAATATTCATTAAATATAACAATTTCTTTTATAAATAATAGTGTAACACATAGTAGATTTTAGTATCTAATTCAATTCTTAAATGATAAATACTTGAACTAATTACAAGAAGCCGTTCGAGTATATTTCCTTCATGACGATTTATTGGCGTTCCACAGCTGTGTACTTGTCACTGCATCACTGTGAATCCATTTGTCGACTAAGTGCATCGGGATATGGTATGAAGACCTCCTCGTAATTCGGTTGGCAAACGCGAGAAATCTGCCAAATAGGATTCAAGACCCATCGTAATTAGTAATTATTTTTGTTTTTTTATGTTGTTATGCTGGTATAAAAGCGTAATATTTTTTCCATTGTGCCCTTAATTTCCTCCTATCGCATGTCGCAACAGTTTACTTTAGGAAGGCGGAAAAAAAATGTATCAAATTTCACCTTCGTCATTACGTTTTGTTAAACAAAACACATATGTGCATAATGTTATCATCTTTACAATCCAAATGAAGCCGGACAATAATATTACTACGGAACATAATAATAATTATTGTTCTTTATAAAAATCTAATTAAAAACATGTACAAAACTTACATTATGTACATTATGTTTAAAAATAAACAAAATAAGACTCACAAGCAACATTTCAAGTAATGCATTTATGTAACCATTTATGTAACCATCCGCCAGTCTTTTATATAAGACAATTGTCCATTTGCCTGTATAAATACAATGCTTAACGATGCATACGCAGAAGACTTCTCATACAAATAATTTGAACGATTTGGTGCAAAAAATTAAGGCGTCATGCTGGTTTAAACCTCAACGAGATACGTAAAAAAAAATGTTGTTTGATGGAAGTTTTTTGGCGATAACAGATATCTTCTGCAGTACTTTTTAGTCTGTATTCCCAAACTACGTTTGACAATATCTTCACTGTTATACATTCCAAATCTTTATTGCAACACCGTATTGTTAGTTATCATAAATGCGGTACTATTTTAAAACTGTGTATGCTTTGTACTACTATACGTAAGAGGTTATAGACACACCAAAGTGTATTGATATGAAGCATACTAATATGTTTAGTTATATGCTTGCACTTTTTTGTGTGGAGTGAATATGGTAATCTCGGTTAATTATCAAGCACGAGTAAGTTGTGGTACAGTTACAATCTAACTTAAATAAGTGCATTTGTATATACGTGGTTTTGGTTTTAAGCTATACAAAAAATGAAAAAATCCATTATAGTGGTACATGTATACATTGACAATTTCACAATATTATAGTATTGCCAATATTAATTAAAACAAACAATCGCATTATAATTCGTTTCTTAATATTATATGAAAAACGAATATGGTATTAAACGACTCATTACAAATCTGGCTTACCCACAGAGACATAGCTTTCATATTATCGTGCCTCGTGCTATATATATTGATCACTGTGCATGTACGATGGGGGAAGCACTGCATAACTTACCATCAAGTTGAATCATAATTTTGTTCTAATGAGAACTGTGCCCGAAGACCTCACACATTTGTCACGCAGAATTGTTGCACTGCATTTTGTCACATGTTCAGTTAAACGCAAATCAGAAATTTGTTTTATAGCAGCATCCAATAAGCATGCAATTAAAAAAAACTTTGGAAAAGTCTTGTCGACCGGTTATGTTAATGAACAATTTGGGAGGAGGTAAATCGTGTTAAATTTTGTACGACGGTTTTGAAGTAGATCGATTTTGACGGCGGCAGCTGATGTACACTGATCTTCAGTGTCTGGGATTAAAACAAGACAGGCGCCGGGTAAAGCCCAGTATTGTTAAGCTGCTTAGAGACGAAATATTTCTTTGTTTTTGTCGTCGAAGTTGATTTTTCTTCCCGAATAATAATATTAGGATACTATTAAAGACGTGTTTTTTTCTTCTTTGTGAGTGTTCTATATTGACAGAAACCTTATATGCAGATAAAATGTCATTGATGATAATATCTTCCGTTTCATTTTTATCTTGTTCATTGCAGTCCTTATCGTTTCTACATCTCACAATATGGGAAGAAGGAAATAAAACAAGTAATATAACAACGCGAAAAAATGTTTTAGAATACATTTGGTCGAAATAAGTCTAACTTGTTCATAACATTCTCACCAATAAATTAATTACATATTAAGTCCATTAAAGGCATTTCTAGTTTGCTAGTTTATTGCTTTACATACACTTATGAATATACTATAATTTAGAGTAATGAAAAAAATAATCTTTTGATGAAAGTTTTGTGGCGAGTTCAGATATCTTCTACATTACTTTTTAGTCTGTATTGCCAAACTACGTTTGACATAATCTTCACTGTAATACATTTCAAATCTTTATTGCAACACTGGATTGTTCGTAATCATTAATGCGGTACGATTTTTAAACAGTATATGCTTTGTACCACTATACGTAAGAGGTTATTGACAAACACAGGTGTATTGATATGGAGCATAATAATGTGTTTAGTTATATGCGTACAGTTGTTTGTGTGGAGTGAATATGGTTATCTCAGTACATAATCAAGCACAAGTAGTTTTAGTAAAGTTACAATCTCCCTTAAATAAGTACATTTACATAAAGGCGGTTTTGGTGATAAGCTAAAACAAAAACTGTAAAACATGTTAAATGCAATGCGAATATGAAATTTACGGACTCACTAACAATCACGTACACCCACAGAGACACGGTGTTCATAGTATCATGTGTAGTGCTATAGGGATTGATAATCGTGCGTTAACTATGGATTAGCGCTAGATAAGTAGCCATCAGGTTGTACTTTCTTTTTCTGCGAAATCAAACGAGAATTGTGCTCGAGGATCTTGCTCATCTGTCAGTGACCTGTGGAATCTATGCACAGCATTTTGCCACATTTTCAGTTAAAGGAGAAGTTACAACGAAAATCAGGCATTTGATTAGAGTTTCTTGTTATGTTTTATAGCAACATCCAATAAACAAGCAAGTAAACTAAATCTATGAAAAACTTGTTTAAATAGCGTATCTTAATGAGCATTTAAAAAACATGTTAATATCAGTGCGTTTAAAAAAAGGTTTTCCAACTTTTTATCAAATTTGTAAGCAAACCGATGTGATAGTACGTAGTGTAAAACATGGTTTGAACGTTTTGATTTAGTATGATGGTTTTGAAGTATATCAATTTTGACGTCTGTAACGATAGCACTTTTTATGCGAACGGGAAAAAAATCCGTCTGATGAAGATCATAGGTGTCTGAGACTGCACCCGGTAAGGCGCCGGATGAAGCCCGGTATTGTTAAGCGGCGTAGAGACGAAATGTCTGTTTTGTTAATGTAAAAAAAATCCGATGTTTCTTCCCGTAGAATAATATAACTACACTATCAAATATTTGCTTGTTCTCTATAGGAGTGTTCTAAATTTACAGCAACATTATGCGAATACAATCGCATTGATGATAATATCTTCCGTTTCTTTTGTATCGTGTTTATGGGCGTCCTAATTGTTTCTAAATCGTACGGGAAGAAGGAAAAAAAAACAAGTAATATAACAACGCCAAACATGTATTGATAATACAATTGTCATACATAATCGTTGTAGTTTGCTAGTTGATTGCTTTGTGTTTCAAATTGGGGGTAATGCATACTTTGAAAATTGAATGAATATATAATTAAAAAACGCTCACTATTTATAATATTTGAGTAGGTTAAGTTCCGATCACGTCCAAAGACATAAAGCAATTATATCATTGATAGTAATGGATGCTCTTTAGTACTACGCTTTGCACATGTATGGCTTAATTGGAAACAATTAAGCAATGAATGAGACAATTACTCTATGAAAGATCAATTGGCCCGAACAACCCAACAATGCGCGTATAGAGTATCAGTTTTATCTTTCTTGTGTTAATATCGAAAAATATAGAATTGCCCTGAGTAAGCTAAGGTTGTCCTCCCATAGACTTAATATAGAAACTGGTAGATGGAACAATACGGAGCGAGCTAGTAGAACTTGTCCCAAATGTAACGTCTTAGAAGACGAATATCATTTACTGTTCGAATGTAGAATTTACTCTGAACTTAGGCGTAGATACATTCCATTATACTATTATCGTCACCCAAGCATGTTTAAAACTATTGATTTAATGACATCCAAAAATGTTAAAGTAATAAGAAATCTGGCTGTTTTTGTTTATAGAGCTTTTGAAATGAGAAGGAATTTTAATGAATAAACATAATTAAAGGCAGTTGTTTTAAGGTGAATATATTGCACATTATACTATTATCTTTCAAGTGTTTTAAAACTATTGATTTGATATGCATTGTGTATGTTGCGTCTTGACGGCATTGACTATGTTTATATGTGTGTGATTATTTAATATGATCAAAGGCAGTGTCCAATGAGAATATATTGCACATTATACTATTATCGCCAAGTGTTTTTTTTAACTATTTGATGATATATGCATGGTGTATGTTACTTTTTGACGACATTGGCTATGTTTATATGTGTGTGATTAATTAATACAACAGCTTGTGTTTTTTTTAAAGATTGCATAAGACCAGAGCATACTGTAGACGGTTCGACCGACTTAGATATTATTGAGTTCAAAAGTAGTCACTTATCCATATGCGTAAAATGATTTAAATTTATTTTATTGTTCTACACAGTAATTAAGAACATCGTTGTATTAAATAATATGCATTGTATATGTTACATTTCTGACGACATTGACGATGTTTATACGATTATAATAATGCACAATGGTCTTTTTGACCTAACGCATTGTAGATATGTGTTATATCGGATTTGAATAAAACGTTCTTCTTCTTCCTCTTCTATAATCCATTGGAATGGACTTTTTAAAATGCAATTGAAATTTGCATGTTAGTTTTATATTATCATATACAGCTATACACAAGTATAATATAAATGAAGTAAATAACTCCATAAAAAACCAATGGAGTGGAATGATCTGAAAATATATTCGGGTCCATCATAAAATAACACTTTATACCGTTTTATTAATTGCTGATCTTTAAGTATTGATTTTCGATCATAAACAGTACCTTATTAACAATCGCATTTTTAATTGTAGGGCAATTACGACCTGAAAAGTCATTCAAGCTGGACTACGCAGAAATATGCACATGCTTAATCTATACATATACTACTAATAACTCTTCATCACATTTGAGTCATTGGTTGCTGGGGTCTCGTGCGGAAACGAACAATTCATACAATCTCATATATTTAACCACAATAACTCTCTAAAAAAGTATATGAATTAAACAAACCGATGATATAGACATGTGCACTCTATTGACATACTATATATAGTCTTTATTTCCACTTTTGAGTGATTTAACATTCATACAATATAATTCAAATATACATTCACATAATATAAACGTAGAGTCATATACTATTTACATCACAATTATATACATCTGAATACTATGTAAAATAAGATTAATTAAACGTCTGTTTATTTTTAAAAACAATACCGTTTCATTGAAGAAATACACATACAAGTTAAAATGCATATTCGCCTGGTTGTATCTGTTGGCCGCTGATAGCATTATAATGTCAATATATCGTACGTAGTAATGCAAGTCGTTATGCGCACAGTCCTGGACAGGAGGCGACGACGTGAATGTTGCTGTCTAAGACTATCAGACCACAGTGTCTGCAATGATGTCCGGGAGTTTGCTCCCATGTATTCACTAGGACACTCACAGTTGCCGAGGCTTCCGTTGTTTAACGAGGTGAGTCGGTGAAGCGAAATAAACTACCACTATGAATATTTTCACCCTATAATTCATACTTAATATTACGTTTCATTATAGACGTATAACTAGTTCCTGAAATTCTACGCATTAACCAATAATTCATTATAAACTGCTTAACAATCTACTAATTTCTAACCTTTCGGAATGCTACATATAAAGTTTTATCCAATTCGGTCCATCATTGACTGATATTTGGCGCGAAAATAAGTTGTGTGAAGTACGCAAGGACGGACAGACGGACGGACATATATAGAGTAGGACGGCAACGATTATCGAGAACATTCGTTTTAAACTCATTTCCATCAAAATGAGAATTCGGATGGACGGATAAAGCTTCGCTTATTTGCCCCCTCTTTTTGAAGAGCATACAACATATCACACAACTTAAATATAGATAACGTTCGTTATTTTCGGAGGGTAATATTCCGCTTTTGAAGTACATCTTCATATTCCATAGAACACATAGCTATGTGTTACAAATAAACTAATCCTTTTTTATTTCCCCTCACAATTGTTCACGACATGCAATAGGAAACAACTCATCGATATTACCAATCCAAACAATAAGGGCTTTCTATTGGTGTAAATGCTCAACCAATCCGTGCAAAGCCACGCTTCATCCGCGTGCACCCGTATATAAAAGTAGAAACCCAAACGACAACTTAGCAGTCAAACACGAGAGATCATCGTACATACTGCTTAACATGATTCGAGGACTTCTTGTTGTGGGCTACCTACTAGGGGGCGAAGTATTCTGTGAAGAACCAGCGTGTATAAATTATACACCAAACCGGTTTGAATACGAGCATAGTGTTCTTGGGAAATTGATTTATCTGGAAAATTTCAAAACCGACGCTACCGCAAGGATTGCTGCTTTGGAAAGACAATTGCAAGGTAATTTTAAAATTTCATAAAAGGCACTGCTACCAATTTTACTTTGTCGTTAATTCTACTTAACTTAATGTTGAAATCTGAAATTTGAATACACATACATGTCGCTGACGGACGAATCATTATTGAAATTGAAAACCTTTTTGGCTGTTTTTTAAACATTGCTGCTCGTATTATTGCACATACGAGCAGCTCAAAAAGGACATCCAAGTCACCTCACAATAACTATTACAGCATATTATTTTGTCATTATGGAATTGAAGTTCATGTTATACAAAATCAAATTTCGAATTAACAATATTTGATGAGATACCTACCTGAGGCAAACTTAAATAATTGAGTTTTAACCATAAATGCGGTTCTGCAACTCAATATTTCCATTAACAATATTCACACATTAACAAATTCTAGTTTGTTTACCATTGTTAATTGGTGTGCATGCCACAATCGATACTTTTATTTTAAGTGATTTATTACTTTATCACACTTTACAATATTTTTGTAATTGGTACGCTATAAAACGCAACAATCGTTATTAATTTTCTCATTAAAAACGTAAATGCGTGAATATAAAATATATGACTGTTTATAAAATTATTAAAACACGAATGTTTTTTTTACAAAAATGCATCTATTCATCCATGACATTATACATACTTTTTAAGGTCCCACTGTCTTTTTCATTTTCAGTTTTTGTTTATATTGGTAATAATGAAGTGTGTTACAAACCGTGCAATTATGTTATTTTTGTAGTTTATACTACATTGAATTGGAAGCAATTCATTATATATAATAATATACTGTTTAGGTGCACCAACGCCCTCTCCGCTGACACAACGTAGTTCGTCAACGTACGTTCACTGGGGCATGAAAACGTGTCCCAACGTGACAGCTACGACGATGGTTTATAGCGGACAAGCAGCCGGTGGACATTATAACCATTCTGGCTCCGGTGAATACATTTGCTTGCCGAACGATCCAGAGTATGACAAATATAATCAAATCAATGAAACAATGAGATTACTGATGTACGGGGCTGAGTACGAAACACAATATAATTCTCCAGCTTTGGGCGATCTCTCCGAGAAAGATGTACCGTGCTCTGTTTGTCTTGCTCGCGGGAAGACAACCCTGATGATACCTGGCCGTACATCGTGCTACAGCGGATGGACCAAGGAGTACCAGGGATACCTGATGGGGGAGTACTATGTATTTCAAGGGAAAGGGTATGTCTGCATGAACAAACACGCTGAGGCGCTGCATTCCAGCTATGCCAACCTGAATGGAGCTCTGTTTTACAATGTCGAAGGTCGTTGTGGTACACTAACATGTCCTCCATATATCGAGGGAGCAGAACTAGCCTGTGTCGTTTGTTCAAACACAACATAAATGTTAGCATGATAAATGCAATCCAACAATACATTCATTTTTTTATATATTTGCGAACTTGCTTTCACAATATATTTTTCTAATTTAATTAATCAAACAATAATTGAGTTGCCATCTTAACCGTATATATGCAGATTGTATTACGTACGTATACTATTATATCCATTTAAATATTTTTTGACACTTAAAAATACAAAACAGCAATAACATCAATGGCTTAGCTAATGTGGTATTTGTTTGTTTGTTTGTTTTTTGTTTGTTTCCGATTGTAAGTGGAAGCGTCTTTGTCTTGATATGTAGGCATTGGGTGTTCAATATTGCATAGTCTAAACTGTAAATAGTAACGCTTGTTAATATTTAAGCAGTGCTTGCTCTGTTGGTTGTGACTTTGCTCTACTAAAATTATTATATCAAATACAAATATAATTCACGTATGCTTAGTATACAATTTAGGTTTCGTGTTATTTAAAATGTCTGAGGAGATCGACGTCAACTGCGGTAATGGGGATTAAATTACACTTTTCTTTTTAAATCGCATCGGAAAAAAAACATACAAGCATTTTTTGGTATAAGTATTGTGAGTTAATTGCTAAAACAACGTGCGTGATACCGGTGTGTTTATAGTTATCAGCTGATGATGTTTTATTTTTTGTTTTGCATTTGGTGACAATATGCCTGATACGTCCCTCAGATACTTTTGCGAAATAACTTAACTGTTCACTGTACCGTACTTAATATTAATACATATATTAATCTATTTTGTGTTTGTGCTTTAATGCGCCTTAGAATATGACAATGATATGGTGTCTACGTTTCTTCGAGTAAATTTTATCAAAGTTGTGTAATTGGACTAATTACAATTGTTTTCATTCTCAACATATATTAATATATGTCCTCTGGCTGTCGATTGTCAAAATATTATAGGCATGCGTTTGAATCAGTTATTACTTTTTATTTCGTAACGACATTAAATATACGTCATGCATATTATTTGTATCAAATATGATCCTGTTCATTATTTGTTCGTAAATCGTATAATATATTCAGTTCAATATTGTAGACCCTACTTTAAGATGGCTCTACAAATTCCTTGCATAGTTTATGCTAATACTAGAAGTAACTTTTTTTTGGTAAGCAGAAATAATAATACTGTATATTTTGTTTTTCAATTTAATGCACAGATCACCCCTTACACATTACAAACCAGATTAATGGCAACATTTCACACATAAACGGACGTAACTGAAGTTACCTTTATGATCAATATGTCTGCATTAGCTATTTTATTGATATGTAGAATTATAGTAAAAAGTAAACTAAATGTGTCTTTCTACCTGTGATTTAACGTTTGTTTAATTATATCTGGTTAAACGTGTTGGATGCCAGAGATGATACCAAGACTTAACCCAATCACGACATATGTCAGAGATTATATATCACAAACATAAATTCGACATCAAGTTTTAGTCATTTGCATATTGCACAAGTAAAGAACCAGATCGTTTTGTTGATGTAAAAGTTTCATCTTTCTATGTAATCAAAGTACTGAAAGTACTGGTGGGGCGATTTTGCTCAAATTTCGTGGTCGTAAAAACACTATGAACATGTGTCATGGGGACAACGAACGCACACCGAGTAAATAGTTGTATGAATTAACTCTATTTGTTTCTCAGCAAAATGAAAACACTGATTGATTTGATATAGGACTGAATTACTAGAGTAGTTTAGCTGCTGTGAAAGTGACAACCACACCATGTATTTCGTGTGTAAGGTAAAAGTTCAAAACTGGCATGAAAAGCACCGGCGAATATATGTATCCCGGAAAAAACTATTTTTGGAAAAACCCACTAATCTGCTGGTAAAGCTGACTCATTTATAATCCTTTCAAAATCACACACCGTATCAACCGTTAGGATTTAAAGTAAGCTATCATTGGTTGATATAGTGGACCAGCGGTGTTTTAATTGTGAATGCAAGTGGTCGTTTGTACAATTTTATGACAAATACAACCAAATCGATTATTATCAAAGATCACTCATATTTGGGGCTGAGTACGAAACATTGCAAAATGATCCAGCTTCGGGCGATCTCCACAATTATGACGTACCATGCTCTGTTTGTCTTGCTCGCGGGAAGACAACCCTGATGATACCTGGCCGTACATCGTGCTACAGCGGATGGACCATGGAGTACCAGGGATACCTGATGGGGAGCACTATTTGCATCACGGGAAGGGATATGTCCGCATGGATCAAAACGCCGAAGCGCTGCATTCCAGCTCTGCCGACCTGAATGGAGCCCTGTTCTACAATGTCGAAGGTCGGTGTGGTACATTGAAATGTCCTCCGTATATCCAGGGAGCAGAACTGGCCTGTGTTGTGTGTTCAACCACTACAGAAATATTGGAATGATAAATGCAATACAACACTATATTCATTTTTCTATATTTACGAAATTGATTGTACTATATATTTTTGAAATTTAATTAGTCAAAAAAATAATTTACTTGCCATCTTTACAGTATATATGGAGAGTTGATAACGTACGTATAATAGTATATCCATTTAACTATTGTTTAACACTTAAGAATACAAATCAACAATAAAAACAATGGCTTAGCTAATAATGTATTGGTTCATTTGTTTTATGTATTCGATTTTAAGTTTAATCATCTTTTTTTTCACATGTGGGCATTGGATGTGCAATATTGCATAGTCTCAACTGTAAATAGTATCGCTTGTTAATATTTAAGGAAGGGCTTTCTATGCTGGAATTGACTTTGCTCTGTTTAAAATATTATATATATGACAAATATAATACACGTATGCTAAGTATGCAATTTAGGTTTCGTGTTATTTAAACTGTCTTAAAATTAAAGTTAAAATTGCAAAAAAAAACTTGCGTGATACCGCTGTGTATATAGATATAAGCTGATGATGTTTTAATGTTTGTTCTGCATTTGATAGCGATATGCCGCATACGTTTCTCGGATACCTTTGCCAAATACATTTTTAAAAAATGTTAATATATCACTGTACCGTACTTAATATTAATACATATATTAATCTGTTTTGTGTTGGTGCTTTAATTTGCCTTAAAATATGATAATCATATGGTGTCTACGTTAACACAAATATGCGCGACACTGTATTGGTAGTATATATCGATGTGCTACGACTTTCATACTTTAAATCCGTATTTATAGCGATAGGTTGCTATACGAAAACAATTATTAGCTCCTACGATCTTGCGCGGAAACGAAAAGTTCATTTAAAAAATGTCATACTATTACGATTATTGGAAATAACTTCCTGAACAATCCTTGGATAAGAACGACGTGACCACATGCGCAAGTGTACCCTATAGGGATGCTTCATATAACGTTCCATTCGGCGATCTCGCATGGAAACTAAATATTATTCCACGAAGAATCATTGAAGCGAAATAAAATACCACTATAGATATTTCCACCCTTTAAGGACGCCTAATATTAAGATTCATCACAACCGTATAATGAGTTCCTGAGGTCTTGCGCGTAAACCAAAAATTCATTATAAATGTTTAATTATTAATCAAGGGACTCAATTAAATATACTGGGAGCGTACTTGCTTAACAATCTACTAATTTGCAACATTAAGGGCTGCTACATATAACGTTTTATCAAATTTTGACCATGATTGACTGATATTTCGTGCGGAAATGAGGAATGTGACGCACGAAAGAACGAAGAGACGGACGGAAACATATATAGAGAATACATGGTTGGTGCCGAGATGGAGAAAGTTTATCCGGTGAGGCTTAGAAAAAGAAAATAGGGCGAGCTTTAGCGAGCCCTATTTTCTTTTTCGGGCCGAACCGGATAAACTTTCTCCATCTCGGCACCAACCATGTATTCTATTTATCCTGCTTCATTTAAAATTATGCCGCTTACACATTTTATCAAAGACAAATGATTAATTACGATAACAAAATAATTATTCTGTACACAACATTCCTTACGACCGAATTACTACCGATTATGTCAAGTAAAAAATAGGTCCACATTAAACTGGTCCTTTTAATACTTTCCTATTGAAATAATGAGAAGAAATAAAAAAATGAATCGAGAATGTGATATTTTTAATGTTGGAAATTGAAAACAATGTGCAACAGCAAAACAAAAACTGATTTTATTTTTTTATCATTAGAAATTAAAAAAAATAGGCAACAGCCAAAACAAAGACTCAATTTTATTTACCTCAAGGACAGCTTTAATCCAATTCTTATTACAATAAAGTTACAACTATACGCGCTTACTTGTTCTGTTCGTCCATCCCTTTATCGAAATGTATTTTAAACCACACTATTTCTTCATGGCGTTTGTATCGAATTCTTACCATTCTGACCTAAAACAAGATTTATGAAATCGTAATCCTGACGAAGCGAGTTATTTTATTCCTAAACAAAATTAACAAATATGCATGACAAACACAATCCGAAATACGTTTTGTGTTCGTTCAATGCTTTAAAAATATTAAATATTTTACTGTTAAAAAGCCACCACGTCCGAATTCTTGTCCCTAAAATCCACAAAGTCTTGCTTAAACTAGATATGTATCGTCAGAGGAGTGACGTCATACGAGAAACGTCATAAATTGCGTCATCAAGTGAATGGAAATAAAAATACGGAAAGCCGGTTCTGTAATGTGTTTTAAAGAAGATGCAATTTAGGATGATATGTTATAAACGATAACATTCACGATGCGCCTCAATAATGCGTCACCCTGGTGAAGTGTATTGGAGAGGTTACACTCAACTATGTGTCACAGCGTGCGTAGGAATACACTACTTCCTGTTGACCGGAGATAGGAAAATTTATTCGACCCTGCTTTATTTGGTCAATGTTTGCAACAGAGGCAGGATAAAGAGTAGGGCGGCAACGATAATCGAGAAAATTCATGTAAAACTGATTTCCATCGAAATGAGAATTCAAATAGACAAACAAAGCTTGGACTATTGGCCCCACCCCAATTTGGAGAGCATACACAATATCACAAAACTTTAAATATGAGAGGAATTCTCCCAAATCGAAGTAGATCTGTATATAACAAAGAAAACATAGCACTATTTGAACAAATCAAATAATCCTTTTTAGAACTTTTAGATCACAATAGTGCACGACCTGCAATAGAAAACAACGCATGCATTTGCCAATACAACCAAAAGGCTTTTAACTGGTGTAAATGTTCCACCAATCTGTGCGAAGCCACGTCCGTGTGTGCCCATATATAAAGTCGAGAAAGTAACGAAAACTATTAGTCAAACACGAGATATCAGCCTACATAGTCCTTAACATGATTCGAGAACTTCTTGTGGTGGGCTTCCTTCTGGGCGGCGAAGTTATCTGTGAAGAACCAGCGCGAATAAATCAAACACCAAACCGGTTTGAATATGAGCATAGTATTCTTGGAAAACTGATATATCTGGAAAATGTTAATGCCGACGCTACCGCAAGGATTGCTGCTTTGGAAGACAACTGCAAGGTAAATTTTAAATTTAATTTACAAACTGCTACTTACTGTTCTGTGTCGTTAATTATGCTTTACTTAAGTTTGAATGCTGAAGTTTGAATGCACATGAATGCCGTTGTCAAATGAATTATTTTTTATATTGAAAATCTTAAATACTTTTGTTAAACATCAAAACTCGTATTATTTCACAGCCGAAACGCTAATTAAGGACATCCAAAGCACCTTTAAATAACAATTACAGCATATTATTTTGTCATAATGAAATTGAAGTTCATATTATATAACAATGAATTTCGGATCACAATATTAAATAAGATACCCACCTGGTGCAGACCAAAATAAATGAGTTTTACCATAAATGCGGTTCTTCAACTTGGTATGTCATGAACAATAATCAATTCACAAAGTCTAGTTTGTTTAACCTTTGCACATAGAATGCATGACACAATCAGTACTTTTATTTTAAATGATTTATTACTTGATCACATTATACAATAGTTGCGTAATTGATATCCTATAAAACGCAACAATCGTTATTAATTTACTCATTAAATAACGTAAATGTGTGATATATAAATTTTATGATTGTTTATAACATTTTTTAAACACGAATGTTTTGTTCACAAATTACATCTATTTATCCATGGCATTATAAATACTTTTAAAGGTCCCACAGTCTTTTTCGTTTTCATTTTTGTTTATGTATGTAATAATGAAGTGTGTTAAATACCGTGCAATCATGGTATTTTTGTACTTTATAATACATTTAATTGGAAACTAATACATCATATACAATACTGTACTGTTCAGGTGCATCAACACCTTCTTCGCTGACACCACGTAGTTCATCAACGTACGTTCACTGGGGCATGAAAACGTGTCCCAACGTGACAGCTACGACGATGGTATATAGCGGACAAGCGGCCGGTGGTCATTATAACCATTCTGGCTCCGGTGAATACATTTGCATGCCAAACGACCCAGAGTATGACAAATACAATCAAATCAATGATACATATAGATCACTGATGTACGGGGCTGAGTACGAGACACACTCTGCTCCAGCGTTGGGCGATCTCGCCGAGTATAAGGTACCGTGCTCTGTTTGTGTTGCTCGCGGAAAGACAAACTTGATGATACCTGGGCGTACATCGTGTTACAGCGGGTGGACCAAAGAGTACCAGGGATACCTGATGGGGGAGCACCATGGATGGCAAGGAAAAGGATATGTCTGCATGGATAAAAACGCCGAGGCGCTGCATTCAAGCAATGCCAACCTGAACGGAGCTCTGTTCTACCATACCGAAGGTCGCTGTGGCGCATTAAAATGTCCTCCGTATATCGAGGGAGCAGAATTAGCCTGTGTTGTTTGTTCAAACACATTATAAATGTTAGCATGGTAAATGCAAAACAACAGTATATTCATTGTTTTGCTATATTTGCGAACTTGCTTTCACTATATATTTTTTTTAAATTGAATTAATCAAAATATATATGGAGTGCCATCGTTACAGTATATATGCAGATTGTATTTGTACGTTTAATATTATACCCATTTTAATAGTATTTAACACTTAAAAATTCAAAACACAAATAACATTAATGACTTATCTAATGTTTGTTTGATATATTCTATTTTAAATTCAAGCTTCTTTTTTTCCTGATATTTAGGCATTGGGTGTTCAATATTTTATAGTTTTAACTGTTAATAGTAACGCTTTTTAATATTTAAAGTGAGACTGCACGATTTTGTCAAATATTTATAAATTGATAAAAAATGTGTAAACAAACTTATTATACATATATTTCAATATACATTAAAATAAACGTTAAGAAGAACATGTGTAAAAAAATGCGAAATAAGCCAGCTATTTGAAATCGAAAATGGCTGGAAGTTGAATTTGCCAGCATATATATCGTGCATGTACAATGTGAATCTAAATTTAGTTTTAGTACGGGTTCGTTCATACGCCACAAAGACACAATTTTGTTTCCTAACAAATACGAGTAAAACCAGCTTTAACCAGCGCTAACTTGTCTTTGCTGCATTTTATGACATTCGTCTTCAATGTATAATTTCTCTTGCCTATTTTGTGTTATTGTAACATATTTATATCAATATATTTCAATTTAACACATATGAAATCGTGCATACCCACTTTAAGTAGTGCTTGCTTTGCAGGTATTGACTTTTTTGTAGTAAAAGTATTATATATATATTAAATATAATACACGTATGCTTAGTATGAAATTGTGGTTTCGTGTTATTTAAAATGTCTAAGAAGATTAACATCAACTGTGGTAATGGTGATTTAAAAAAAAACATTAATCGTTTAAAAAAGCTCACCAGAAAAAATACAAGTATATATAGTTCTAAGTATTGTGAGTTCATTGCATTCTGTTTTAAATATTTGTTCTGCCTTTGGTGGCAATATGCCGCATACTTTTCTCTGATACCTTTGGCAATAACTAAACTGATAATTGATAACTGTAACGTAATTAACATTAATAAATATATTAATCTTTTTTTGTATTTGTGCTTTAATTTACATGTTTAATTTAATTAACCTTACGAAAACAAAACACCAGCGTTTTGTTAGCTGCAGTTTTCTTTAAATGCAACATTATTTTATTATAAAAAATAAATAAAACATTTTTAAGATAGTATTTAAATATCACAGACATATACGATAAGCGTGCTGGCTAAAACAAATACATATTTTCAAACTTTTTTTCGAATACTTTAAATGAGCTAGTACAATTTCAAAGGTATTAACGTGTATCATCATCGCCATCACGAAATTCCCCAATATTTAAAATTACCTATACCACTATGTGTTAAAGAACCTTTTTAAATACACTTCTACAAGAAACAAACAACAGTTTCATTTATTGAAAATAATGGTCCGTTACCTTACGTATATATACTTGTATAGGCCACATTGGTACTGAACATTCACGATGTTTCAAACGTGAAATCTTGGTTTGCCTTCCGGAGCATAACATCCCAGCAGGCAGCAAGGCTGTGCCTTGCATGTTTAAATTTTGTTGGACCGAAATGTCAAGATAGCTTTTACGTAGATTAAACGATAACAGATAATATGTTCCTGTTTGTTAGTATGGTGTTGTTTTCATTGTTGCGCTCGTTTCTTTATAAAAGACAAAACAATTTAGAAAGGAGGAAACAAAATTAACATCGATAAAAGAAAATGTATTCATTGTTTGACGACAGAGGCCTTTTAAACATGTTTAACAATATCATACTAGCCATGTCAGAATATGCAGCAGTGGAACGAAAACTTCCTTATATATATGTATGCTTATAGACAGGACACAAAGTACACAACGCATTATTGTTTTATTTATTTATTTGTTCTAACAATTTAATTGTATTTCAATTTATATAAACGACAATAGCTATGTATATTGGGTAAGCTGATACGAGTATATTCCTTTTATTATATACCATTGACACTGTAATATGCTTTGCATTTATTTTTTTTAAACAAAATTAAAATGACGATATCAATGATACTCCGTATTCTGATTTCGCATGAAGCATTGCAAAAAATGTTGCTAGATTATCAGTTATATTTGCATTTTAACTATGTGAAACAAAAACATGCCATTTGTAGAAATGTTAAGTTGAATTGGTTTGACGTTAGTGCAATGCACAATTACAATAATGTAGAAATTGCAAAAATGTGTATTGTGCAAAAGCATTAAGTATAGTAAATCCATCCAGATCTGGGTTTTTCCTGAGACTAATTTGGGTTATATATGGGAGGTAATTTAATCGAAGATTGTATACACTTTTTAATATGAAGTTAGCTTAATTTGTGACGATATCACCGTGTTAAAACTTCAATGACAAACTGTGTCTTAGTCACATATAATATGGCTTTTATTAGTATGACATAAAGTATAATTTAATTGGAAAAAAATAAAGATGGCATGTATTTATCTAAACGAATACAGAGCCATATAAGTTGCCAAGAATGTAAAAATTAACACAACACAAAATATTTACAATCCGATATTTTGCGAATGCACACACATGCAAAACGCCAATTTTAATAGGTATATATTTACGTTGGAATTCATAAACGTATCGCTTGAACATACGCAGAGAACATACAGGCTTATGACAATGTGTATTTAAGTAACGGATATGTTCAAACGGTAATGTATTGTTAAAGTAATTCAATTTCAAAAGGTAAGACCATATATAATCCTGAATTCGAGTTATATTTTGTTCAAAGCAATGTCTGTCACATAAATTAAGTAACTAAAACATGAGCCAGATACTATTAAAATCCTCACAGAGCATCTGCGGAAAATGTGATATTGGAAAATAATGCGATTATTTAAGGCATTTGGACAAATACTGGCAGTACATTTGGTGCCGAAAGTGAACCACGGAGAATTCATTTTACTTCAATAAAATAACCTTTTTTTATCATGAAAGAGATGGAACAAATACACGAACCCATTTTATATTTCAAACCATACCTAAAAAATAAAAACTATGGTAAATGTTTTATATCATTCAATAATGAGATGAGAAATACTTGGGACCAATGACGAACTCCTTTAAAGGATTTTTCCATCCTCACGATTGATCGGCGTTTCGCTGAGGTTCATGTTAACTGAATCTCTGTAAAACCATTCGTCTACCAAGTGCATCGGAATATAACGTGGTGATCTCATCGTAATTCGGCTGTCCAATGTTAGACATCCGCCAAATATAATTTAAGTCCCATCGTGGTTTGTATTTCTCTTGTTTATTGTGTGTTACGCTGGTTGGTAGATGTTTTTTTTTTCTAGTGTGTCTTTTATTTCCGTCTATCGCATGTCATACAAGTTCACTCAGGAATGCGGAAAAAATAAAGTGACTATTAAATTTAAGCTTCGTCGCCATGATTTGGTGAAAATGCATACTAGTATATATTTTCATAATGTTATCTTCTTATCAAACTAAAGCCATTTTTTTTATATATAATTATGCAATGAATCAATAACATTACATAATTACAATCTCGGGCAATACCTACAACACAAGACTTACATGTTATATGTTGTTTCGTTTTGTGCCGTACTGTACCGTTTTGGCAATTGGTTCCTTGCCATAAATAAAGGACCACGAAGGTGTGTATGATAGCAATGCAATACTGCTGCAGCTTCTGGAGTTTCACTTCTTTATATTACATACAAATGATTTAAACTTTTTGGTGCAAAGCCTTGAGGCTTCATATTAGTTTGAACCACATAGGCATACATCCGCTTTTCTTTTGCAAAACAATATCATGTCCACAATTGGACGTTTATTAATAATAATGTCACACAATGGCAAATACAAATTTGTTGTTCGATAAACGTTAGTTTGGCATGTACAGAATGTACTCATGAAGTACTTTTGATATGTTTTCCTAATCTACAATTGACAATATATTCACTTTAATATATTTTAATAGATCAGAACAACATAACAATATGCGCATGATCCCTTGGAAAAGAAGATTCCTTAAACGTCATTGAAATTTGCTTTTACGTTTCAGATGTTCCTAACAATATGCATGCTAGAATGTAATTGATATCGATAACACCACGAAAACTCATAGGAGTGGAACGACCTGACAATATGTGCCTTTCCATCATAACACGGCACCTTATATGTTTTATCAATTGGAGCTATTTTGACAAGAACTAAATTCATTATAAACTGTCCTAATTGTAACTGAATGGCAATAACGTCCTGAAAAAAATAGTTCAAGCGGGACTTTACGGAAATATCCACATGCTGAACATATACGGATACTACGTATAACCCTTAATCAACTGTAAAGCATTGGCTTCTGAGATTTCGTGTTGACACGAACAATTCATGATACAGTGTCATATATTAAACGAAAATAACTGTCTAAACATTTATATGAGTAAAACAAACTGACGATACATACATTTGCACTCTATTGGCATACACTATATACTCTTTATTTCCACTTTACAGTGATTAACATACATACAATATATTTCAAATATACATCACTTATATAAACATAGATCTATACAATATTTACACAATAAATATACACACCTGAAAACTATGTATAATACGATTCATTAAACATATGTTTATTGTTAAACACAATACAGTTACTTTGATGAAATACACAGTCATATACATGAAAGCACATATTCGTCTAGTTGCCTCATTATTGAGAGCGTTGGCCGCTGATAGCAGTAATGTCACTATATCAATCGGATTAGTATCGGAGGGAATGTTATACTCACGTAGTAATGCAATTCTATATGCTCTAAGTCTTTGACAGGAGGAGACGGCATGAATGTTGCTGCCTAAGACTAGTAGATCACAGTGTCTTTAATTATGTCCGGGAGTTTGTTTCCGTGTGTTCACTTAAACGAGCACAGCTGCCGAGGCTTCCGTTGTTGCACGAGGTGAATCAGTGAAGCGAAATAAGCTACCACTATGTATATGTCCACCCTTTATTCATGCTTAATATTACGTTTCATTATAGGCGAACAACTAGTTCCTGAGATCTTAAACCAATAATTCATTTTACATTGGTTAACAATCTACTTATTTCTAATACATCTAATGATGCTACAAATAAAGTTGTATCAAATTTGAACCATAAATGGCTGATATTTCTTGCGAAAATCAGGAATGTGACGTTCGGGGGGACGGGCAGACGGACAGGAATATATAAAGTAGGACGGCAACTAATATCGAGGAAATTCGTTTAAAACTCATTTCCATCAAAATAAGAATTCGGATTAAAAGTTCGACTTTTTGCTCCCCTCCTTTTGGAGAGCATAACATTTTACACATTTTTAAATATAGATAACTTGTGTTATCATCGAAGGGAAATGTTCCGTTATTGAAGTAGATCTTCATATACCATATAAACCATACAAATATTAGAACAAATAAAAAAATCCTTTTTATAAATTTCCCATAACACGTTTTCACGACATGCAATATAAAACAACTCTTTCATTTTACCGATCCAACCAATAGGCTTCCTTCTGGTGTAAAAGCTTCACCAATCTGTGCGAAGCCACGCGTCAACTCCGTGTACCCGTATATAAAAATCGAAAACAGAACGACAACTTTGCAGTCAAAGACGAGAGATCAGCCTAAATAATCCTTAACATGATTCGAGGACTTCTTGTTTTGGGCTTCCTTTTCGGCGGCGAAGTATTCTGTGAAGAACCAGTGTGTATACATTATACACCTAACCGGTTTGAATATAAGCATAGTGTTCTTGGGAAACTGATATATCTGGAAAATTTCAAAACCGACGCTACCGCAAGGATTGCTGCTTTGGAAAGACAATTGCAAGGTATTTGTTTTATTTCATTAAGGGAACTGCTACTTATTTTTCAATGTCGTAAATTTTACTTAACTTAAGTTTGAATGCTGAAGTTTGAATGCAGTTAAATATTGTTGTTGGACGAATTATTATTTCAATATTAAAACAATATCGGATAATCGAAATTTCATTACATATGTTGATTACTTTAGGGCTATTTTGACACATTTAGATCGTACTTTTTCACAGCCAAACAGCCATTAAGACAATCAGAAGACTCTCAAAATAATGTAATCCATCATACTATTTCGTCAAGATAAAATTGATGTTCAAGTTGTAGAAACAAACTCACTTTGTATTAACATTTTTCAATACAAACCCACCTGGCGCAGACCTTAAGAAATGTGGTTTAATAATTAACGCGGTTTATCCATTCAATATTGCTATGCACAATACACAAATATTCACAATTTCTATATTTTAAAATACTTTACATTGGATGCATGATGCAATCAGAACCTTCTTTTTACATTATTTATTTATATTTGATATCTGAAAATATATTTGAAACTGATGCTCTATAGCAAACAACAATGAAACTTATTGTTTTCATTCAATACGTAATTTGTAAATAGAAAATACAAGCACATGCCTGTTTGAAAAACCATTAGAATACGAGTTTGAACATTTTCAAGCAATCCATGTTTTCATCAAAGCCTTGCTTAGTACTTTAAAAGGTCCCAATTCTATTTTTTTTCTTTTTCAGTTGATGTGTCATAACAGTTATGATATATTATGTTAATTACTTAGCATGTAATGCTATTATTGCAGAGTATTATATATTACCTGGACAAAAACATCATATATTATACTATATTGTTCAGGTGCATCAACGACCTCACCGCTGACACAACGTAGTTCGTCAACCTACATCCACTGGGGCATGCAATCGTGTCCGAACGTGACAGCTTCGACGATGGTATATAACGGACAAGCAGCCGGTGGACATTTCCAACACACATGCTCAGGTGAATACATTTGCTTGCCAAACGACCCAGAGTATGACAAATACAATCAAATCAACGATGATTCTAGATCACTAATGTATGGAGCTGAGTACCAATCACCAGCAACTGATCCAGTTTTCGGAAATCTCGTTCAGTATGACGTACCGTGCTCTGTTTCTCTCGCACGCGGGAAGACAACCTTGATGATACCTGGTCGTACATCGTGCTACAGCGGATGGACCAAGGAGTACCAGGGGTACCTGATGGGGAAGAAACATGGCTATCAAGGGAAAGGATATGTCTGCATGGACAAAAATGCCGAGGCGCTGCCTGCCAGCTTTGTCGACCAGAATGGAGCCCTGTTCTACAATGTGGAAGGTCGGTGTGGTACATTTAAATGTCCTCCGTATATCGAGGGAGCAAACTAGCCTGTGTCGTTTGTTCAAACAACACATAAACGTTCATATGATAAAGGCAATTCAATAATGTATAAATTAATCAATATCTACGAACTTGCTTTGATTATATATTTTTCTAAAGTACCAAATCAAAAAAAATATATAGTGCCATCTATACAGTAATAAAGAAGATTCAATTACGTACGCATATACAATTTAGACATGTTTAACAGCAATAACCCCAATTGCTTAGCTAATGAAATATGTGATGGTTTGTTTTTTCTTTTCAATTTGAAGTATACGCGTCTTTTTCTTTAAATGTAGACATTGTATGTTCAATTATTCATAGTTTCTAGCTTAAATAGTAGCGCCTTTTAACAATCAAGTACTGCTAGATTTTCTGATGTTGACAATGCGCCAGTAAACTTCTTATATCAAATACAAACATAGTACATATATTCTTACTATGCTATTAGATATCGTGTTATTAAACTGTCTGAGGAGATCAACATGAACTGTGTTTATTGTGATTTAAAAATACTTTTTAATGGTGTGAAAGCTCATCAGAAAAAAAAACACGCATACTGCGTTGTAAATAGTGTCTGTTTAATGAAAAACTTACGCGATACAAGAGTAGTAATGGCTATCTACTTATGATGTTTTAATGTTTATTCTGCATTTTTTGTCAGTACGCCTTATTCTTTTCAGCGGTATCCTTTGCCAAAAAACTAAACAGTTAATTGATCAATGTCGTGTAAGTATTATAAATAAATATATTTATCACTATTGTGTTCGTGTTTTAATTTGCCTTTCCAATTAAACAATAATTTAACGATACAACTATTTAATATCCAATATATAACAGCTGATGTCTACGTTGATTCGAGTTAATTAAACAAACACACCCATGTGTAATTAGACTATTTAACATTATTGCCATTCCCGTCCAGAAGGTAGAAAGTTATGCTGTTTTCTTAAATTTTTATGTATACATGTATTATTGAAAGACGTAAGGAATACATATTTAAGACATTTTAATTGTAAAGTTTTTATGCAAACGTTTACGGACGTATGTACAAAATGTAGTGGCAATTATCGCATGCGACGTATTCTAGAACTGGTCTACATATAAATGGCAACATATAAAAATGTGTGTCATCCGGGTTTCGATTGTCTTAAGATTAGAAGCATACGTTTAAGTATTTAGAGTTGTAATCAGCATTCACTATAGTTGATTTTTTCAAACATGGTAATGGTGAGTTTCATTATTTAAATTTCATAATATATTGAATTCAAATGATTGAGACTACTATATGACGGCTATCAAAATTCTGCGCATTCTTTATTTTATTACTGGAAGTAAAGTTTTGCTTGGAAAGCAGAAATATGAAGAAAATAAGTATTAAGTTTTTTATTGCATAAGCAGATTTCCCCATACACATAATCAAACCAGATTATTAGTAACACTTTACCTAAAAACGGACTTAACTGAAGTTATCTTTATGAATAATTATGCCTGCATTCGTAATTTTAACCATATGTAGAATTCCAATACACTGTAAACTAACTTTGTCTTTCTAACTACCTCTCATATAACGTTTGTTTAATTATATCTGATTTAACGTTATGACAGTAAGCTGTCAGAGAAGAATAAATAGAACCAATCCCTGTTAAGCGTGTTTATAACACACACATACATTCGTATCACTTTGTATTCATTTGCATATAGCACAAGTAAACGAGCAACTCGTTTTGTGTATGTTAATTTTGTATCTATCTATATAAACACTACGCGTCCAGAGCGAGCATTCCAACTGGGAGGCAAATTATACAAGTTTAAAAAAAAATAGTCTCTTCCCATAGCCAACGCTTCTGCACTCGTCAACCTGTACCTTAGTTTCGAACGCAGTTTAGTGGTATAAACATTTATGTAGGTTAAACTTATTTTGACTCGTCGAAACATAAACAGATAACAAACTACATATAAGGGTTAAATCAATATAGCTTTTATGTAGATGAAACTATTGAAGATAATATGTTTCTGTGTGTAAGTATGGTGTTGTTTTTATAGTTATGCTCGCTTCTACATAAAAGACAAAACAATTTAGGAAGAAGGCAACAAAATTAACATCGATGAAAGAAGTGTTTATTTACAGTGTAATATTTATCAATTATTTGAAGACAGAGGCCCTTTATATACGTTTAACAATATGATAATAGCCATATCGGCCTCACGGCAATACAACAGTGAAACGAAAACTTCCTTGAATATGTGTTTGCTTGTAGGCAAGACACAATGAACACAACGCATTATATTGTTATTTATTGATTTGTTCTAACACTTAAACTACATTTAAATACATATAAAAGACAATAAATATGTTTACTTAGTAAGCTTTTACGAGTATATATAAGAGCGGGTTCAATTTGAACAACATGGTTATTCATTCAATTTGGGGTGTATCAATAGTGTGAAACGTTAGGATATAATTATTATTTTACTGACTTTTGGAATCAGAATATGTTTTTTTAATAATACTATTAGTAAAATAAAGAAGTGAAACTCCAGTTGCTCCAGCAGTATTGCATTCCTATTATACACACGTTCGTGGTCCTTTATTTATGGTAAGTGACCAATTGCCAAAACAATAAAACTTATTATACAGTACATATTATTAACCAAAAATGAATCGCGGGCAATTTAATCATGTCCCAGTCTATTCTTTGGTACGTGTGTTGATGATTCGTTTTGCAATTCAAAATAATTAAGGAAAGTTCATCAAACTCCTTAGAAAATAAGCAATATAAGAACAAATCAAATACTCCTGATTGATATGTCTCATCAACGGTTTTGATGACAGGCGATACACATTCTTAACGCATGAACATTTCCTATCCAATCAATGGGCTTTAAATTGATGTACTACTAAATGTGCCGCCAATCAGTGTTCAGCGTAACGCGTCATCCGCTTGCACCTGTGTATAAAAAGCGAAATATAATCGAATAACCGCAGTCAAACACGAGAGATCAGACTATATACTCCTTACTATGATTAGAGGACTTCTCTTTGTCGGCTTCCTACTGGGCGTCGAAGTGTTGTGTGAAGATCCTGCGTGTGTAAACCGGTTTGAATACGAGCATGGTGTTCTTGGAAAACTGCTGTATCTTGAACAGTTTAAAGCCGACGCTACCGCAAGGATTGTTGCTTTGGAAAGGCTATCGCAAGGTACATTTTTAGTTTATTAAAAAAACTGCTGCTTATTGTTCTGTGTCGCTAATTCTACTTAGCTTAAGTTTGATAGCTAACGTTTGAATTCTGCTAAATGTCGTTGTCGTGAAGATTATGATTTCAATATTGAAAATTCATCGCGAATGCTGACAGTTAAAGGGTAGTTTTGAAACATTTATACTAGTTTAATTGCACTGACGAACAACTCATAACGAACTTCAAAAGCACCTCAACATAACTATTACAGCAACTGACTTATTTCATTATTATAACATTGACGTCCATGTCATACAAAAGAGCATTTTGAATAAACACTAATCAATGAGATATCCTGCCGGTTTATAAATTTGAGAAACATGAACGCAATTCTTCTACTTTATATTGCCATGAACAATATAAAAACATTTATATTTTGTTTTATTCTGTACATTGAATTTATGACACTATTACACATGAGCTTACCTTTATTTTACATTATTAATTAGTTTTCACATCAAAAATATATGTCATTCACTGATGTCCAATTGAACGCAACAATCGCAATTAATGTATTCATACAGATTAAAAAATGAATGTTCAAACTTTTAATAGAACACGAACTTTTGTTTTATTTAAAAAATACATCTTTTCATCTGTGACATGCTAAGAAATGTTAAATGTCATTTTGCAATTGTTTTCACTGTCAGTGTTCTATATCAGTACTAACACTACATCAATTATAATACTATAATGTTCAGGTTCACCAACGTCCTCTTCGCTGACACAACGTATTTCGTCAACGTACGTTCACTGGGGCATGAAAACGTGTCCGAACGTGACGGCTACGACGATGGTTTATAGCGGACAAGCAGCCGGTGGACATTATACTCATGCTGGCTCTGGTGAATACATCTGCTTGCCAAACGATCCAGAGTATGACAAATACAATCGAATCAATGATGATTATAGATCACTGATGTATGGGGCTGAGTACGAAACACATCAAAATCCTCCAGCTTTAAGCGAACTCTTCGAGAATGACGTACCGTGCTCTGTTTGCCTTGTTCGTGAGAAGACAATCTTGATGATACCTGGCCGTACATCGTGTTATAACGGATGGACCAAAGAGTACCAGGGCTACCTAATGGGTGAGTATCATGCATATCACGGGAAAGGATATGTCTGCATGGATAAAAACGCCGAGGCGCTCCATTCAAGCTTTGCCAATCTGAATGGAGCCTTGTTCCACTATGTCGAAGGTCGGTGTGGTACATTAAAATGTCCTCCGTATGTCGAGGGAGCAGAACTAGCCTGTGTCGTTTGTTCAAACACAACATAAATGTTAGCATGATAAATAAAATACAACACTTCATTCATTTTTCTATATATGCTAACTTGCTTTCACTTTATAGTTTACTAATTTAATAAATCACCAAATTATTAAGTTGCCAATTTTAACAGTATATATGCAGATTTTATTACCCGCGTATAATAGTATGTCCATTTTAATATTGTTAAACTCTTAAACATTTAATACAACAATAACATCAACGGCTTTGCTAATGTTGTATATGTTCGTTTGTTTTATGTATTCAAGTTCAAGTTAAAAAGTCTTTATCTTGATATGTAGGCATAGTTTGTTCAATAATTCATTGTCTAAAATGTTAATTGTACCGCTTGTTAATATTTAAGTAGTGCTTGCTTTGCTGGTATTGACTTTGGACTACTGAAATTATTATACAAATAAGTATATTATTAAACATATAAAACACGTATGCTAAGCATGCAAATAAGATTTCGTGTCATCGAGAATGTCTAAGAAGAGCAACATCAACTGCGGTAATGGTCATTATAAATAAAACTTTATTTTTGTTAACAATCTCATCAGAAAAAAAAACATACATGAATACTTCGTTGTGAGTAGTGTGAGTTAATTGCTAAAAAAACTTGCGTCATACCAGCGTGTTTATAGTTATCAACTGATAATGTCTTAACGTTTGTTCCGCATTTTGCATATTTTAAACATTGTATATACTATCTACCTGTAAACATTTGTCTCAATCAATTACGGATTTCGAACACTCACTTAACTTTGTTAAACAATTAAGAGCCTTCTCTTACACATTCTCAAAAAAATCATATATAAGTAAAACCCCATAAACAAAATTGTTGTTATTTTGACGCAAGTGTATTTAGTATAGCTTGATTGTTATTTTGACGATAAGCTGTATATGCTTAAGTCATAAATAATTATGTTCTGATATGTTCTATGAAATAAACATTAAACAGTTTCGTTTAAAATAGTGTACCGTTACATAAACGTGTATATACTATCACATGCCCCTTTGGTAATGAAAGTTCACGTTGTTCTCACCATGAAATATTTGTTTTTCTTCCCGGAGCTTGCCATTACAGCAGACAACAAGGCTGCGCTTTTGCATGTTTAAATTAGGATGGGCTAAAATGTCAATATAAAATGATGCAGATAAAGCTAATGAAGATAATATTTTCCTGTTTCTTATTATGGCGTTGTTTTGATAGTTATGCAAGTGTCTACGTAAAAGGCAAACCAACAGAGGAAGAAGGAAACTAACTAAACAGCCATTAAAGATGTTTCAAATTACAGTGTAGTATAAATCAATTTTTTATCACATAGGCAATTAAAACACGCTCACCAATTTTTATAATAGCATTTCATTTTTACACGACATCAACAATAGAATGGTGAATGAAAACTTCCTTGAATACATTTATGTTTTAGGGCAATACACAAAGTACACACGTTTTATACTGTTATTTATGTATTTGTTATAACATTTCAATATCATTTGAATTTGAAAAAAAAAAAACAATATCTTTGTTTATTTGGCTGTTAACTATGTGAAATAGTAACATGGTATTTGTAGAACTGTGAAGTTGAATAGGTTTGACGTAAGTACAATTAAACATTAGAATAATGTAGACATTGCAAAGATTGGTATTGTGAATAAACATTTAGGATAGTAAATCTGTTCAAATCAGGTGTTTTGAGACTGCTTTGGGTTGTTAATGGGAGGCGAAGTATTCCGTAAAGAACCAGCGTGAATAAATTACACTCCATTATGTACTTGGGCAACTGCTATATTCGGTACGGTTTAAAGCCGATGTTATATACTTGTGATTAAACGATGAACTTTATCGATACATCTAGTTATCTGCAATGGCTTGAACACTTTTATACAATTGACGTTATTTTGTATTTGGTTAATATCAGTTTGTGGCGTAATAGGTTAACAACTGTGACAGATTTTTCAAATTGCAATTCATATTCAATTCTTTTTACGTTTTTTTTATTGTCTCAATAATATATCGACACAATTTTCAAGATACAGTGGGGTAAGGGATTTTGTTCCGGGGTTAATTTCTTCAGAACCCCTAAAAAACTAATTAAGCCGATTTTTAGAGATTAACCCGTTTCATCCGAATTCATCTGTATTAAGCCTTTTCCAGCGGTTTTTAGAGATGAATTGCGATTAATTAATCTCTTTACGGGATGAATTCATCGCAAGGGATGAATTAAACCCTACAAAGGATGAATTCATCGCAATTCAGCGCAAGGGGTGAATTCAACCCTTCAAGGGCTTAATTAATCTCTACGCATGCGAAGTCGTTGTCAGCGGTGAATTGGGATGAAAAGGCGGAGTTAATCAGTGACGTAAACGTGTAGGCGGGGCGTAAACAACTATTTTTAGATGAGGATTTAATTTCGTCGGTTTCATGCAAAATACAATTTATATTATTATACTGCATACAGCATAGTGTTTATTAACCGAAAAAACACGTCATGTGTGAACCCAACAACGATTTTTTTGTATTAACACCCATGATTCAAAAACGAAACTGTGCGTGTTTTAAACACGGTACAGGAAGGATTATAAGTGATATTTGCCGTGCTGCAACACAGATTCGTGTCATTATGGCAACCGATATTTCAGTCAAGTGATAAAGAGGAATGACGCATCTTATCATGATAATCTTATCTACACATGTGCCGGCATGTGGTGTCATTAGCATACCAGTAAACGCTCTTTATCCAAAATGGGGACATCCACCTTAGAGGGAATGCATTTGCGCCTCTATCGCAGATTTGTATTCAAAATGTGCATTGTCTTGCTTATAGTATTTATCCGTTATAAGTGAAAGCAGAATAAATATATGTGTTTTCTGTTTACAGTTAAATCCAAAAATTACACTTATTTGGAAAATTTAATAAAGACATAGATCAGTTTAGGAATATAGAGAACATTGCCGGAACAGTTAAATACCAATTAATCGATTTGTTTCTAACCTTTAGTTGTTTATATTAATTTCAAATTAATACTTGATTGAGAAACATTATTAAAATTACAGTTTATGGCAAAGGTAGATTTGAACTGTTCAATTAAAAAGTGAACCACGGCCTGATTTTGTTCAAAGTTTCTATTCTGAATATCTTCTGAGCTACTTTATTTAAATTGAAACTCAATTTAAATGAAGTAGTTCAGCAGATATTCAGTAGAGAAACCTGTACCTGTCTCTTTGTGTATGAGACTAACAAAGAATGTACAACATAATTATTGTCATAAACGCATTGGTATCAACGAGCATTGTAAAATTATCAAGCAAACCACATTCAAGTAAAAATTGATTAGTTTTCGCCTAAAATTAAATTCCATTTATTTTCATTTCATGTGTAATTAATTTTCGTGTATTTACCGTATCGGGTAATTTTCCAACGTACTTGCCAAACAACGAAGTCTGGCTCTTTAAAAATACATCTACTGCAATGCATGAGTCGTAATCGGACGATTTTTTTTGTATAAAGTTTCAATAGCTCAATACTTTCCCATTGTTTGCATATGTTCCAGTGTATTTTTTTCATTATAAAATACTACATGTACTGATTTGCACGTCTTTATTTAGTTACAGCACATGGTCTTTTGCAACACGCACGCTTTCCATGCGAGGAAATTGACAGACGACAGCAACAATTTCGCGCTCTTATTAAAACACGGGCTTGACATGGCGAACATGTATATTGAATGTTGTACGCTGTAGCTGTCTACAAAGGCAGCAAATAGTTTCACGTTGCTGTAGAAAAAACGGTGTAAATCAGTTCTATAGAGGGACATGATGAAATAAACATGTACTGAAATTAAATTGCTAACGTTTAAAAATTTTAACGGTTATTGTTTTCACAATTTTCTCGCCATAAGTAATTAATTGCTCACAATTTGCATTTAAATTTTCACAAATTAACACCAATTGTTGACAGTAAATGGTGTGATGAAGATCAAAGATCTATCAATAAACAAAGATTAGTGTTATTGGGTTTTCACGCCCGGCGACGAGATTTCATTCATATTATCGTGTAAATCTTATCAACACATGCGCAGACATGTGGTGTCACAGACATAAAAGTTAACATAATTAATCCACATTGGGGACATGGTATCCCTTGAAGAGATGTGTATTCAAAATGTTTATTGTCTTGCTTATATTATTTATCCGAAAAAAAAACACGAAAGCAAAATCAATATATTTGTTTCGTGTTTTATAGTTAAATATCAAATTTACACTTTTTTTTTGAAAATGTAATAAAGAAATAAATCAGTTTAGGAATTATAGAGAACATCGCCAGAACAGTTTAATATAAATTAGTTTATTTTCGGTCATAGCTTTTTATATTACTTCTAAATATTCCAACATGAAATGTTAATTTAGAAAAAGTCAAGTTTTAGGCAATGGCGGATATGTACGTTTCAATAAGAAAATCTGCATCGGTAATTAATATCTCCGAGACTGTTCACGTTAAAGACCCATTACTACTCAAAATCTACGAAAATTTAGTACATTATTTCGCAAAATACAGTTAAATAATTAAAAGACAGCGTTCGTTATAGCAATTGCCGAAATTTCAACGCCCGATGTGGTCTGGTCACATAGATTTTTGTAGATACAAAATGCTCGTGTTTAATGTTTTGTGACACAAATAATTCCATTTTAATGTCATGCACATATCTCTAGTCATACGACACCCGAACACTTAAATGGTATCCTGTTAGTGTTCATGTGTCGCATGAATACATATGCAACAAAAATAAAATAAAAAAAAAAAAATTGTACCTACAAACATATATGTTACCATACCACATCTGGCGTTGTAAATTTCGGCAATTGCTATAATGAACACTGATGGTTATTTGTTAAACTTTATTTTGCGAAATATTTTACGAAATGGACTTTGATTTTAAGATTTTGAGAAGTAATGGGTCTTTAAAATAAAAAATAAAAACTTAGTTTTGTACATTTTTATATTACCTTTAAAATGTACATCAGAAGTATTTATATACTTTTAAATAGTCTAACTCGGCCTACAATCTCTCAAAGTATTGTAATTTAATATCCGCGAAAATTTTAAAGTTGAAAGCATAAAGTTATAGACTATAGTTTCGGATATCACCTTTATACTTAGACCGTATTCATTATTTCCAGAAAGAAAGAATTAAGTTTAAGGCAATTGATAGATAGATAGATAGATAGATAGATAGATAGATAGATAGATAGATAGATAGATAGATAGATAGATAGATTCTCGTTTTCGTTGCGCTTATACCCGATACCTTCTATTGGTCCGAATGGATGTTTCCAATCTTTGCTTATTTATAGATCTTTGCTTTAATAAATTTAAGTAATGCGCATGCGTAGGGCTGAAAAGGCGGAGTTATTTTCGCGAGAGACAGCTCGCGATTATATCTCCGCCTTTTCATCCCTACGCATGCGCAGTACTAGCAAAAGCTCAAATTCTAAACTCCGAACTCCCTAACCCCACTGTACTAGAACACCAAAAGGTTGTAACTATACCAGTCGAGCCTTTAATGATAACATTAATTATTCCATTAATAAAACATATCATATCTGGTATGTAATAAAGTGTTTATTCTTAAAATAATGTTAAGACGTTCGTGTCCCGTTTTATCTGTTTGCCTTTAGGACATGAGCACCAAATTATATCATGTGATATATTTATGGAAGTTTATGTACATCAGTATTTGATCTTATGATTGAACCTACCAAGATTACCAGGCAACCAACTTTATACTGAACCTGATCAACCTATAATGATTTTGGTTACACAATCGTACACCACCGTATTGCATTTTATTATATAAAGCAGGCTACATTTTATGTGAGGGAAGTTATATTTCACTCAGACAGCGGGAAGGAGTGAACTTGTTTCTTCAAAAAAGGGACGTTTCCTACGGAGGTCCCATCAATATGTGTTCAATGACATTATTGTGATTATTTGAATATTTTATGAACTTGAAAGTTCCCGTATGTGCCTTGTTGATAAGAATATGTGTAGGAGTTGGAAAACGTCGTGTTAAACAGCAGAATAAATTTCAATGAACAGTTCTCCGAGTTGTGAGCGTCTGAATTAATTTTTAGCATATATAGTAAATATATTATGTTATTATTATTCCATGCTTTTTTCAAATGATGTACATAAAAAATGGAAAGCAATACACAATCATTCTTTGTTCATGCTGTGGTTTATCATTTAAAATATTTATGTGGTCTTCCAAAGTGTCGTAACACAATCACAATGTATCACATCATATAGTATTCAGCAGTAATCACTAGGCATCCAACTAACAAATCATTAATTCGGTTTTGCAAGCTTAACCCACGCTCATAAACGACACTTGTCCCCGGTATGCGCAAAGCAGTTCACATTATCTAAGCGATGAGTGGGTATTCTTCTCTGTGTCGCCGAAGAAATAATCTTGAAAAGTCCTTGATATTTTACACATGCATGTGCAGTACATTATTGGTTTTCCTTCACCGTACACAGCGATGCGAAATATATTGATGTTCAGATGCACGTCTTTTACAGATCGGCGATGTTATTAGAAAAAACTGTCTATAACTGATTTATTTAATTAAGATGTTTTCTTGTTCTTCCTGTTTAAACACTATACAAAAGTGGGTATAAAAAATAATCTGCAATTGTACATAATAGTTTTTATGCTTGAACAAACACAACAGTATCATGTACGCACCTACAACTGTTGCGGTATATCAAACTTATTTTGAGCTGAAATGTATAAATAGATTATTGAAAGTCGCTTTTCGTCATATATTTTGACCAAACGACAGATTTGGTCGACATAAGAAACCTAATATTTTAAGCTAGATATTTGTTTCATCTTCAAACAAACAAAGTAGCAGATTTTAATATGCCTAGTGCGATGATTTTTTTTTTAGTTATATGTGTACACTTTTGTTTTTTGAATATTGTAATATGAGTAGTATACCATAATTAAGCATAAGTAAGATGTGGTACAGCTGCAACCTACCTTAAAAAGTGCATATTCATATACGTGGTATATTTACATTTTAACAATATTATATTATTGCCGATGTAAACACAAACACATCGCATTACAATACGTTTCTTCGTGGTATATGGGATGCGAATATGATATTTAATAACTCACCAATAATCGTGTACACTTGCAGAGACTTGGTGTTCATATTATCAAGTGCAATAGAGATTGTCCAACATGTGTGTACGATGGAGTACACTGACGATCAGTGTCTCTGAATGTAACACGACAGGCGCCGGGTAGAGCCCCGTATTGTTTAGCTGCGTAGTGACGAAATTTTTCTTTGTTGTGCCCTCAAATTATATTTTCTTCCAGTTGAATACTAGAAAAAAAATATGTTTTTTTTTTATGAGTGACAGAAACCTTATGTCCAGATACAATCTCATTTATGATAATATCTTCCGTTTCATAATTATCTTGTTTTACAGTCCGTATCGTGTCTACATCTCAAAATATGGGGAAGAAAGAAATATCTAAACAAGTAATATAACAACACCAACAATATTTAAGAAATAAAATTGGCATACATAATGTTTACTTGTTCACTTGTTTAAGTAGTCAACGATAAATTCCTTAACGAACTTAAGATTATTAAGTCTATACAAGACAATTACAGTTGGCTAGTCGATTGATGCTGTGTTTTTTATATTGGGGTAATACAATAATTGTATAATTTGTAAAAATATACTATTAAAAACAATCAATGTATATGGGATGCGAATATGATATTTAACGACTCACCAACAATCGTGTACACTTGCAGAGACTTGGTGTTCATATTATCAAGTGCTATAGAAATTGTCCATGCACGATGGAGTACACTGATGATCAGTGTCTCTAAATGTAACAAGACAGGCGCCGGGTAGAGCCCCGTATTGTTTAGCGCGTAGTGACGAAATGTTTACGTTGTTCGTGTCTTCAAATTATTTTTTTCTTCTCGTCGAATAATAGCAAAACATGTTTGCTTTTATGTGAGTGACAGAAACCTTATATACAGATACAATCTCATGTATGATAATATCTTCCGTTTCATAATTATCTTGTTTCTGACAGTCCTAATCGTGTCTTCATCTCAAAATATGGGGAAGAAGGAAATATCTAAACAAGTAAAATAACAATACCAACAATATTTAAGAAAGACAAGTGTCATTCATAATTTTAACTTGTTCACTCGTTTTAGTAGTCAACGATAAACTCCTTCAAAACTGAAGATCATTAAGCCTATACAAGGCAATTTCAGTTGGCTAGTTGATTGTTGCTGTTTTTTTCATATTGGGGTAATTCAATAATTGTATAATTAGTATAAATACATTTATTTTTTTAAATCACTATATATAGTAGGTTAAGTTCCAAATAAACGACATGTTCAAATAGATTAAACAATACTATCCGTGAAAGTGATGGATGCTCTTCGATAACGCGCTTTGTCAATGCGTTAAATGAAAGCAATGACAATATAAAATGAGGCAATTTTCTATGAAAGATCAATGGATCAGAACAACCTGACACCACGCGTAGATACTTTGGAATAGAAAATTCCTTAAATGTGTTTGAAATTTGATTTTAAGTTTTCGAGATACTACAGCAATACGCATGTCAAAATGTTATTTATATCAATAACACTCTAAAAACTTCTAGGAGTGGAAACACCTGACAATATGTGCTGGCCCATCATAAAAGAACACCTTACATGTTTTTTTTGTTTTTTTTTTGGCGATCTGAACCTATTGTCTTTCGACAAGACAATTCATTACAAACTATCCTAATTTTAATTAAAGGGCAAAACACTTTCTGATCAAAATCATTCAAGCGGGACTACGCGGACATATTCACATGCTAAACCTATACAGAAACTACATGAACATCTTCATCAAATGTGAAGCATTGGTTCGTGAGATCTCTTGCGGACACGAACATTTGTTATCAGAGGTCATATTTTAAACGACAATAACTCCCTATTATAAGCGTATTGGTAAGGAACAAACTAACGGTATGCATATGTGCAATATATTTGCAGCTAATACAAATAATCATGTTGAACTTAGTAATTAAAGGACAATGCCTTTCGGAAAAAGCATTGGACACGGACAACTTGACAATATGTGCATGTCCTTCCTATATAAACAAAACGTTCTATCAAATTCAGATAATAAATGTTCGAGCTCTTGCATGGAATAAAACTTTTTATAATGGATAATAATTCAATGCAAAAATTGAAATAGTGGAACGACCTGATAATATCCTTTTTCAACCTTATCAGAACAAGTCATTGCATCAAATTCCAATTATTAGTTCCTTACATTTCGCGCGGAAACGAAAAGTTTATTTAAAAAATGTCATACTATTACTATAATTGGAAATAACTTCCTGAACAATCCTTGAAGAAGAACGACATGATAGGGATGCTTCATATAACATTCCCTCATTAGTATCCGCGATCTGCAACCATACGTAAGATGTGATACAGCTGCAACCTACCTTAAATAAGTGCATATGCATATACGTGGTATATTGGCATTTTAACAATATTATATTATTGCCAATGAAAAACAAAATCGAATTATAATACGTTTGTTCATGGTATATGGGATGCGAATATGATATTTAACGACTCACCAACAATCGCGCACACTAGCAGAGATTTGGTGTTCATATTATCAAGTGATATACAGATTGTCCACCATGCGTGTACGATGTACTACATTGATGATTTGTGTCTCGGTGTACGATGGAGAACACTGATGATCAGTTTCTCTGTGTACGATGGAGTACACTGATGATCAGTGTCTCGGTGTACGAGAAGGTACACTGATGATCAGTGTTTCTGTGTACGATGGAGTATGCTGACGATTATTGTCTCGGTGTACGATCGAGTACACTGATGATCAGTGTCTCTGTGTTCGACGGAGTATACTGATTATTAGTGCCTCTGTGTACGATGGAGTATACGGATGATAAGTGTCTCTGTGTACGATGGAGTACACTGATGATCAGTGTCTCTCTCTACGATGGAGTATACTGATGATTAGTGTCTCGGTGTACGATGGAGTACACTGATGATCAGAGTCTCTCTGTACGATGGAGTATACTGATGATCAGTGTCTCGGTTTACGATGGAGTATACTGATGATCAGTGTCTCTGTGTACGATGGAGTATACTGATGATTAATGTCTCTCTGTACGATGGAGTATATTGATGATCAGTGTCTCGGTGTACGATGGAGTATACTGATGATCAGTGTCGCGGTGTACGATGGAGTATACTGATGATCAGTGTGTCGGTGTACGATGGAGTATACAAAAATAAGTGCCTCTGTGTACGATGGAGTACACTGATGATCAGTGTCTCTGTGTAAGATGGAGTATACTGATGATCTGTGTCTCTGTGTACGATGGAGTATACCGATGATTAGTGTCTCGGTGTATGATGGAGTACACAGATGATCAGTGTCTCGGTGTACGATGGAGTATACTTACACGTCTGATGATCAGTGTCTCGGTGTACGATGGAGTATACTGATGATTAGTGTCTCGGTGTACGATGGAGTATACTGATAATTAGTGTCTCGGTTTACGATGGAGTACACTGATGATTAGTGCCTCGGTGTACGATGGAGTATACTGATGATCAGTGTCTAGGTGTACGATGGAGTACACTGATGATCAGTGTCTCGGTGTACGATGAGGTAAACTGGTGATCAGTGTCTCGGTGTACGATGGAGTATACTGATGATCAGTGTCTCGGTGTACGATGGAGTACGCTGATGATTAGTGTCTAGGTGTACGATGGAGTATACTGATGATCAGTGTCTCGGTGCACGATAGAGTATACTGATGATTAGTGTCTAGGTGTACGATGGAGAATACTGATGATTAGTGTCTCTGTGTACGATGGAGTATACTGATAATTAGTGTCTCGGTTTACGATGGAGTACACTGATGATTAGTGCCTCGGTGTACGATGGAGTATACTGATGATCAGTGTCTAGGTGTACGATGGAGTACACTGATGATCAGTGTCTCGGTGTACGATGAGGTAAACTGGTGATCAGTGTCTCGGTGTACGATGGAGTATACTGATGATCAGTGTCTCTGTGTACGATGGAGTATACCGATGATTAGTGTCTCTGTGTACGATGGAGTATACTGATGATCAGTGTCTCTGTGTACGACGAAGTATACTGATGATGTGTGTCTCTGTGTACGATGGAGAATACTGATGATTAGTGTCTCTGTGTACGATGGAGTATACTGATGATCAGTGTCTCTGTGTTCGATGGAGTATACTGATGATCAGTGTCTTTGTGTACGATGGAGTACAACGATGATCAGTGTGTCGGTGTACGATGGAGTACACTGATGATTATTGTCTCGATGTACGATGGAGTACACTGATGATCAGTGTCTCTGTTTACGATGTTTTACACTATTGATCAGTGTATCGGTGTACGATGCAGTACACTGATGATCAGTGTCTCTGTGTACGATGGAGTATACTGATGATTAGTGTCTCTCTGTACGATGGAGTATATTGATGATCAGTGTCTCTGTGTACGATGGAGTATACTGATGATCAGTGTCGCGGTGAACGATGGAGTATACTTATGATCAGTGTGTCGGTGTACGATGGAGTATACTGATAATAAGTGCCTCTGTGTACGATGGAGTACACTGATGATCAGTGTCTCGGTGTAAGATGGAGTATACTGATGATCAGTGTCTCTGTGTACGATGGAGTATACCAATGATTAGTGTCTCGGTGTTCGATGGAGTATACTTACACGTCTGATGATCAGTGTCTCGGTGTACGATGGAGTATACTGATGATTAGTGTCTCGGTGTACGATGGAGTATACTGATGATGAGTGTCTCGGTTTACGATGGAGTACACTGATGATTAGTGTCTCGGTGTACGATGGAGTATACTGATGATCAGTGTCTCGGTGTACGATGGAGTACACTGATGATCAGTGTCTCGGTGTACGATGGAGTACACTGATGATCAGTGTCTCGGTGTACGATGGAGTACACTGATGATCAGTGTCTCGGTGTACGATGGAGTACACTGATGATCAGTGTCTCGGTGTACGATGGAGTACACTGATGATCAGTGTCTCGGTGTACGATGGAGTACACTGATGATCAGTGTCTCGGTGTACGATGGAGTACACTGATGATCAGTGTCTCGGTGTACGATGGAGTACACTGATGATCAGTGTCTCGGTGTACGATGGAGTACACTGATGATCAGTGTCTCGGTGTACGATGGAGTACACTGATGATCAGTGTCTCGGTGTACGATGGAGTACACTGATGATCAGTGTCTCGGTGTACGATGGAGTACACTGATGATCAGTGTCTCGGTGTACGATGGAGTACACTGATGATCAGTGTCTCGGTGTACGATGGAGTACACTGATGATCAGTGTCTCGGTGTACGATGGAGTACACTGATGATCAGTGTCTCGGTGTACGATGGAGTACACTGATGATCAGTGTCTCGGTGTACGATGGAGTACACTGATGATCAGTGTCTCGGTGTACGATGGAGTACACTGATGATCAGTGTCTCGGTGTACGATGGAGTACACTGATGATCAGTGTCTCGGTGTACGATGGAGTACACTGATGATCAGTGTCTCGGTGTACGATGGAGTACACTGATGATCAGTGTCTCGGTGTACGATGGAGTACACTGATGATCAGTGTCTCGGTGTACGATGGAGTATACTGATGATTAGTGTCTCGGTGTACGATGGAGTACACTGATGATCAGTGTCTCGGTGTACGATGGAGTATACTGATGATTAGTGTCTCGGTGTACGATGGAGTACACTGATGATCAGTGTCTCGGTGTACGATGGAGTATACTGATGATTAGTGTCTCGGTGTACGATGGAGTACACTGATGATCAGTGTCTCGGTGTACGATGGAGTATACTGATGATTAGTGTCTCGGTGTACGATGGAGTACACTGATGATCAGTGTCTCGGTGTACGATGGAGTATACTGATGATTAGTGTCTCGGTGTACGATGGAGTACACTGATGATCAGTGTCTCGGTGTACGATGGAGTATACTGATGATTAGTGTCTCGGTGTACGATGGAGTACACTGATGATCAGTGTCTCGGTGTACGATGGAGTATACTGATGATTAGTGTCTCGGTGTACGATGGAGTACACTGATGATCAGTGTCTCGGTGTACGATGGAGTATACTGATGATTAGTGTCTCGGTGTACGATGGAGTACACTGATGATCAGTGTCTCGGTGTACAATGGAGTACACTGATGATCAGTGTCTCGGTGTACGATGGAGTATACTGATGATTAGTGTCTCGGTGTACGATGGAGTACACTGATGATCAGTGTCTCGGTGTACGATGGAGTATACTGATGATCAGTGTCTCGGTGTACGATGGAGTACACTGATGATCAGTGTCTCGGTGTACGATGGAGTATACTGATGATCAGTGTCTCGGTGTACGATGGAGTACCCTGATGATCAGCGTCTCGGTGTACGATTGAGTACACTGATGATCAGTGTCTCTGTGTACGATGGAGTACACTGATTATTAGTGTCTAGGTGTACGATGGAGTACATTGATGATCAGTGTCTCGGTGTACGATGGAGTATACTGATGATCAGTGTCTCTGATTATAACAAGACAGGCGCCAGTTAGAACCCCGTATTGTTTAGCTGCGTAGAGACGAAATGTTTACTTTGTTCGTTTTATTACATTTTTTCTTGCCGTCGAATATTAGCAAAACATGTTTGTTTTTTATGTGAGTGACAGGAACCTTATATTCAGATACAATCTCATTGATGGTAATATCTTCCGTTTCATAATTATCTTGTTTTACAGTCCTAATCTTGTCTACATCTCAAAATATGGGGAATAAGGAAATATCTAAACAAGTAATATAACAACAACTTTATTTAAGAAAGGAAATTGTTATACATTATTTTAACTTGTTTAGTTTTTAAGTAGTCAACGAAAAATTCTTTTAAAACTTAAGACTATTAAGTCTATACAAGGCAATTCCGGTTTGCTAGTTGATTGTTGCTGTGTTCTTCTTATTAGTGTAATACATTAATTATATAATTAGTATAAATATACTATTTAAAAAAATCACTATATATAGTAAGTTCAGTTCCAATGTAAACGACATTTTCAAATAGATTAAGCAAGCATATCCGTGAAAGTGATGGATGCTCGTTGCGCTTTGTCAATGTATTAAATGAAAGCAAGGACAACATAAAATGAGGCAATTACTCTATGAAAGATCAATTGAATAGAACAACCTGACACTATGCGCGGATACCTTGGAATAGAAGATTCCTTAAATGTATTTGAAATTTGATTTTAATTTTCCGAGATACTACAGCAATACGCAGGTCAAAATTAATTATATCAATAATACCCTGTAAACAACTAGGAGTGGAAAGACCTGACAATATGTGCTGGCCCATCATAAAAGGACATCTTACATATTTTATCAAATGGCGATCTTAACTTTTTGTTTTCGACAAGGCAATTTCATTATAAACTGTCCTATTTTTAATTGAAGGGCAAAATACTTTCTGAACAAAATCATTCAAACGGGACTACGCGGAAATATTCACATTATAAACCTATACAGATACTACATGAACATCGTCATCAAATGTGAATCGTTTGTTCGTGAGATCTCTTGCGCACACGAAAATTCAGTATAATAGGTAATATTTTAAACGACAATAACTCCCTATTATATGCGTATTGGTAAGGAACAAACTGGCGGTATGCATATGTGCACTCTAGTTGCAACTAATAAAAACAATCATTTTGAACTTAGTAATTAAAGGCCAATGCCTTTCGGACAAAGCATTGGACCCAGACAACTTGACAATATGTGCATGTCCTCCCTTTGGTTATGCTGAATATAACGTTTCATCAAATTCATTTATAAATAGTCGAGATCTTGCACGGAATAAAACTTTTAATAACGGATTATAATTCCATGCAAAAATCCAAAGAGTAGAACGACCTGATACTATTTGTATGTAAACCCTATCAGAACAAGTCATTGCTTATTAATATTGCAATTATTAGCTCCTAAGATCTCGCGCGGAAACGAAAAGTTCATTTAAAAAATGTCATACTATTACTATTGTTGGAAATAACTTCCTGAACAATCCTTGGAGAAGAACGACGTGACCACATGCGCAAGTGTACCCTATAGTGATGCTTCATATAACGTTCCATTCGGCGATCTCGCATGGAAACTAAATATTATTCCATGAAGAATAATTGGAGCGAAATAAACTACCACTATGGATATTTCCACCCTTTAAGGATGCTTAATATTACGTTTCAACACAATCGTATAATAAGTTCCTGAGATATTGCGCGTTAACCAAAAATTCATTATAAAATGTTTTATGATTAATCAAGGGACTCAATTAAATAAATTAACAATTTATTCATTTGCAACATTTATGGCCGCTACATATAACGTGTTATCAAATTTCGACCATGATTGACTGATATTTTGTGCGGAAATGAGGAATGTGACGTACGAAAGAACGAACAGACGGACGGAACATATAGAGTAGGACGGCAACGATAATCGAGGAAATTCATGTTAAACTGATTTCAATCGAAATGAGAATTCGAATAAACTAACAAAGCTTGGACTATTGGCCCCACCCCAATTTGGAGAGCATACACAATATCACAAAATTTTAAATAAGAGAGGGATTCTCCCTAATCGAAGTAGATCTGTATATTACATATAAAACATAGCACTATTTGAACAAATCAAATACTGCTTTTTAGAAATTTTAGATCACAATTTTGCACGAGGCGCTGCATTCAAGCAATGCCAACCTGAACGGAGCTCTGTTCTACCATACCGAAGGTTGCTGTGGCGCATTAAAATGTCCTCCGTATATCGAGGGAGCAGAACTAGCCTGTGTCGTTTGTTCAAACACATTATAAATGTTAGCATGGTAAATGCAAAACAACAATATATTCACTTTTTTGCTATATTTGCGAACTTTGCTTTCACTATATATTGTTTCTAATTTAATTAAACAAAATATATATGGAGTGCCATCGTTACAGTATATATGCAGATTGTATTACGTACGTTTAAAATTATATATATTTAAATATTATTTAACACTTAAAAATGCAAGAACACAAATAACATCAATGACTTATCTAATGTTTGTTTTATGTATTCTATTTTAAATTCAAGCTTCTTTTTTCGTGATATTTAGGCATTGGGTGTTCAATATTTTATAGTTTAAACTGTAAATAGTAACGCTTATATTTAAGTAGTGCTTTCTTTGCTGGTATTGACTTTTTGTACTAAATACATTATAATCTTATATTACAAATATAATACACCTATGCTTAGTATGAAATTGAGGTTGCGTGTTGTTTAAAATGTCTAAGGTGATCAACATCAACTATGGTAATGGTGATTAAAAACAAATATTTATCGTTTGAAAAAGCTCCTAAAAAAAATATATATAAGTATGTATAGTTCTAAGTATTGTGAGTTCATTGCATTTTTGTTTTAAATATTTGTTCTGCCTTTGGTGGATATATGCTGCATACTTTTCGCTGATACCTTTGCCAAAGAACTGTTAATTGATCACTGTACCGTACTTAATATTAATAAATATATTAATCTATGTTGTGTTCGTGCATTTATTTACATGTTTAATTTAATTAACCTTACGAAAACAAAACACCAACGTTTTGTTAACTACAGTTTTCTTTAAAGGCAAAATCATTATATTATACAAATTAAATTAAACAATTTTAAGATGGTATTTTAAATCACACAGACATTATACAACAAGCGTGCAGGCTAAAACAAATACATAGTTTCCAGCTATTATTCGAATACTGTAAATGAGCTAGAACAATTTCACATGTATATACGTGTATCATCATCGCCATCACGAAATTCTCCCAATAAAAAAAATGACATATACAACTATGTGTTAAAAAACCTTTTAAAATACACTTCGACAAGAAACAAACAACAGTTTCATGTATTGAAAATAATGGACCGTTATCTAACGTGTATATACTAGTATAGGTCACATTGGTGCTTAACATTAACGTTGTTTCCCACGTGAAATCTGTGTTTGTCTTCCGGAACATAACATCCCAGCAGACAGCTTTGCATGTTTAAATTTGGTTAGACCGAAATGTGAGCTTTTACATAGATGAAACGATTACAGATAGTATGTTCCTGTTTGTTAGTATGGTGTTTCTTTCATTGTTGTTCTCGTTTCTACATAAAAGAAAAATCAATTTAGGAAGTAGGAAACAATATTAATATCGATGAAAGAACATGAATTCATTGCTTGACGACAGAGGCCTGTTAAACACGTTTAACAATATCATACTAGCCATGTCAGAATATGCATTCAAACGCCTTACAGCAGTGGAACGAAAACTTCCTTGTTAATATGTCTGCTTATAGGCAAGACTCAAAGTACGCAACTCATTATTGTTTTATTTAATATGTTCTAACAATTTATTTACATTTCAATTTATATAAACAACAATAGCTATGTATATTTGGTAAGCTGATACGATTATATTCCTTTTATTATATACCATCGACACTTTAATATGCTTTGCATTTATTGTTTTAAACAAAATTAAAATGATAATATCAATGATACTCCGTATTCTGATTTCGCATGTAGCATTGCGAAACATATGTTGCTAGATCATCAATTATATTTGCATTTAAACTATGTGAACCAAAAACATGCCATTTGTAGAAATGTAAAGTTGAATTGGTTAGTGCAATACAAAGTTACAATAATTTAGAAATTGCAAAAATGTGTGCCAAATCATTTAGTTTAGTAAATCCATCCAGATCGGGTTTGTTTCCCTGAGACTCATTTGGGTTCTATATGGGAGGTAATTTAGTTAGAGATTGTATACACTTTTTAATATAAAGTAAGCTTAATTTGTGACGATATCACCGTGTCAAAACTTAAATGACAAACTGCGTCTTAGTCACATATAATATGGCTTTTAAAAGTATGACATACAGTATTATTTAATTGGAAAAAATTAAAGATTGCATGTATTACTAAACGAATACAGAGCCATGTAAGATGACAAGTATGTAAAAATTAACACAACACAAACTATTTACAATCCGATAGTTTGCGAATGCACACACATGGACAAAGCCAAAATAAGAAGGAACATATTTACGTTTGAATTCATCAACTTATCGATTGAACTTACGCAGAGAACATACAGGAAGATGGCAATGTATATAAAAGTAACGGATATGCTCAAATGGTAATGTATTGTTAAAGTAATTCAATTTTTAAAGGTGAGACCATAGATAATTCTGAATTCGAGTTATATTGTTTTCAAAGCAAACTCTGTCACACAAATTAAGTAAATAAAACATGAGCCAGATACATAAAAATCCGTCCAGATCATCTGCGGAACAGTGATCTTGGAGAACGTAACATATTGTTTTTTGAATGCGTAATGCCTTTGTGTTGTTTGCTTCATCCACTGCCATGATTAGCCAGATTGATTTAATTTATGTTTCCGATGAATAATGCGATTATTTAAGGCTTAAGGATAAAAGCATGCTTGCAGTACATTTATATTTGGTGCAGAAAGTGAACCACGGATAATTCACTTTACTTCAATAAAGTAGCCTTTTTTTGAACATGATACCGATGGAACAAATACACGAACCCATTATTTATTGCAAATTTAGCACCATTATAAATACAAAATATGCTACATATCGTATATAATTCAATGCTGAGATGAGAAATACTTGAACCAAGTACGATTGCCTTTTAAGAATTGTTCCATCATCAAGATTAATCGGCGTTCCGCTGTTGTTCATTTTAACTGCATATATGTGAAACCATTTAACGACCACGTGCACCGGGATTACGTTGTGGCATCTCCCCGTAATTCGGTCGTCAAACGCTTAACAGTATTCAATACCTCAATTGTTTGTTTTTGTCATGCTGGTATACAAGCGTACTATTTTTTCTATTGTGCAATTAATTTGCTTCTATCGCATGTCGCAACACTTAAGGAAGGCGGAACAAAATCTTAAAAATATCAAATTTAACCTTCGTCAACACGTTTTGGTAAACAAAACATATATGTTAATAATGTTATCTTAACTGCCCATTATCCAAGGTTAATTAAAACCAAATGTACGTACTTTATTAAAAGACGCTATATACGTTATGTTTAATAAATAAATAAATAATTAAATAAATACACTCAATCCACATTATATTTAATTCATTCATGTGAGTCTTTAATGTAAGGCATTTCACCTTTTGCCTTGTATAATTACAATATTGGACAATACGTGCAACACAAGACTTCTTGTATAAATGATTGGAACTGTTTGATACAAAGCCTTGAGGCGTTACGCTATTTGAACCAAAATATCATACTTTCACGTTTTGTTCACGTACAACAATAACATGTCCGCAATATACATGTATAACCATATAGTATACATATATTACAATTAACTTAGTTACAAAAAGCAATTAGTTTTGATGAACGTTTATTCGGCGTGTACAAGTATCTCTTGCAGTGTTCATTTACAAACTACGTTTTACTAGATCTTTACTTTAATATATTTCAAATCTTTACTGCAAAGCTGCACTGTTAGTTATCATTAATGCGGTACGATTTTTAAACTGAATATGTTTTGTACCATTATACGTATGGATAAGAAGTTGTACACAATACAATGTGTCTTGGTATGAAGCAATATGTTTAGTTATATGTGTACGCTTTTTTGCGTTAAGTTAATATGTTAATCACAGTAGATTAACATAACCATGCACAATTTACGTGTGATACAGTTGCAATCTACATTAAATAAATGCATTATACATATGTGGTTTTGGTTTTACGCTATAACAACAACCGTAAAAAAAAACTATAGAAGCGGTATACATGGGCATTTTAACAATATTATATTATTGCTTATGTTAAATAAAATAATCTTATTTTGATACATTTCTCCATGTTATATTGAATGCTAAAATGGTAATTAAAAAAAAACGTGCCAACAATGTTGTACACTCCCAGAGATACGGTTTTAATATAATTGTATCTAGTGCCATAGAGATTGAAAACCATGCAGGTTCGATGGAATAGAATACTATAAGTGACCATCAAATTAAATCATCTTGGTCTACTGTTACGAATTTTGCTCCATGTGCAACCATGTGCCATGTGCATCTGTTACCAGGAATCGTTGGCCCATATTGTGCCACATGTTCAGTTAAATAATATGTTACAGAGCAATTCAGACACTTGCATGGACTTGATTTTGTGATGTGTGATAAAGTGATTATATTTTATAGCAACATCCAATAAATATGCAATTAATTAAAATTTTGGAAAAGTCTTGACAACAGGTCAATGATCCGTTTAAAAAACTAATTAATATCAGTACGTTGGATGATATCAGTATAACGTTTAATCATATTTGCGAACGAAAGGATGTGATAAATTTTCGTAGAAAATCTTGTTTAAAATGTTCCGAATGTTATACTTGTGTACGATGGATTTGAAGTAGATCACTTCTGACGTGCGCACTTTTAGTTAGCACGGAAATAACCCGACTGATGGGAACTGATCATCAGGGTCTCGGAACGCACCCAGTGTCCGGGTCAAGTCCCGTATTGTTAAGCGGCGCAGAGACGAAATGTTTACTTTTTTGTGTCGTAAATTCTTATTTTTCTTCCCGAAGAATAAAATAAAGACACTTTTAAAGATTTGCTTGTTTTCCGTGTTTCTGATCCTAATTTTGAGGTAGCTGATATGCATTCACAATCGCATTGATAATATATGGGCCGTCTTTTTGTATCTTGTTTATTGCAGTTCGTTTGTACATTAAACCATAAGGGAAGAAGGAAACAAACATCAATAAAAATAAAAGTTAAATATTATGTTTGGCAACGAGAACAATTTATTTTGAATCACATTTTCATACATAATATTAGTAACCATTAATTTAATAAAATAATAAAGATTATTTAGTATATAACAGGCAATGCAAGTTGATTGTTTTGTCATTTTGGGGTTATACATGTTCTGTGAAAGTCGAATGCATATACTATTTTACGAAACAGAAATTATAAATATTATGCGATTAGTTTATTTTCCGATATAAAAGGTATATTCAAATAGATAAAAACAACATTATCCTTGAAAGTGACGGATGTTCCCCGATAATGCGCTTTGTCAATCTAAGGGTTAATTGAAAGAAATACAACAAAAAATAAAACAGTTACTCCATGAGAGATACATGGACCAGGACAACCTTACAATATGCGTATGATAACTTAGACTGGACGCTTCCTGAAATATAATTGATACTGACATTTAAATATCAGAGATAGTGTACAGAAATATAAAAAAAAAATACAAAATTTTAATGAAGTCAATAACTCCCTGAAATACCATTGGATTAGAACTAACTGAAAATAGGTGTTATTGTATTTCCAAAAGGACACTGTGTATTGTGTCATCTATTGGAGATATTAAGGTACTGATTTTCGACCAGGAAAAGTTCCCTATAAACGATTCTATTTTTAATTAAAGGTCAATAACTTCCTGAATAATAAATCAAGTGGTAATACCCGGCAATACGCACATGCTTAACTTACACAGATTCTATGTATGAATATTCACCAAATCGGAACCATTGGTTTCTGTGATCTTCAGCGGAAAACAAACAATTAATTTTAGAATGGTATATATCAAACAACAATGACTCCTGAAAAAAGTGGAGTCGAAAGAACTGACAGTATAAACATCTTCACTCTATTAGCGTACTATTTAACTAATAATAAAGCGGAGTGGAAACAACAAACCCATACATACTTTCATTAAATGTTTTTATTTAGGGAAGCTCACTATAAAGTGTTACACCATTCGTGTCATAAATATACGACATCTTGCACGGATTGAAATAATCTATAAAAGAATAATACGTACATGAAAAGTCAATGCTATGGGACGATCTGCCAAATTCGCATATCCATCTTATATCAAAAATGCATATACACAGTGTTATTAATATCCAATTTATAGTTCCTCATTTTTCGAGTGGAAACGAAATATTCCTTCAAACAAGTCATACTATCGCTCAAAAGGAAAACAAACCCCTGTAAATTCATAGGGGCAGAACGACGTTAAATCATGTGCAAGCGTACCATACAGATATGCTGCATATACAATTCATTTTAATTCGGATCATTAGTGTCAGATATCTCAATCGCAAACTAACTTGTATTCACAGATCCCTGAACAACCATTTGAGCGGCAAACCTACCGCTGTGGATATTTCTTATCCATATAAAGTTTCATCAAAGGCGTATCAAAAGTTCCTGAGATATTGCGCGAAAACCAAACAAAATCGTTATACAATTTCGTATTATTAATCAAATGGCAATAATTCACTAAAATATCATTGGGGTGGAACCACCTAACAATATACTCCTCTCCATCCTTAACGGAAGCTACATACACAGTCTTATAAATCGTTATTAACTGTGATTTCGAGCCGAAATGGGGTATGTGACATAGGACGGAAACAAGTATCGAGGAAAATTGGTTCACATACCTGCAAACTCATTTACATAACAATAATCCTTCTGACGGACGGCCTAAACGGCGACTATATACTCCATCATTCAGGAGCATTACAAAATCTGAATTTCACATAATTTCACATTTCTAATAATATACTTCAATAACAATAAAAACAAATAATTAAATCATAGAACACAATAATGTAAATTCTAACAATATTCCGAAAACTGATCCACAATTTTAACTTGGTAACATCTGAATACAGAAATACAATATTTTGGTACAAAATCGTATACATTTTATCCTGACAACAATAATATTACACACATAGACATCAAATCTATCTGAAAAGGATTCTCATACATATAATCGCATTCAATATTATTATTTGGTCAAACATTCGTTGTTTTTTTTACAAATTTTGATAAAGAAACTACATATACTTCAGAGTTCTTACCGAAAATAAATCATTGACAATAAACGAAAATCCAAGTCAACTCTTGTGTATGTCTTTTGATGCATCATAGCAACATTTTAAAATTCACACTTATGAAATGAGATTATCAAATTCCATAAACAAACGAACATAATTATAACAAATCAAATAATCCTTATTAGGAATTCCCGTTCACAATTGTTCAAGACATTAAATAGGTAACAACTCATGCACAATACAACTAATGCTTTCTACGGGTGTAAATATTCCACCAATCTGTGCTAAGCCACGCGTTATCTGCGTGCACCCTTATATAAAAGCCGAAAACGTCACGAAACCTAGCAGTCAAACACGAGAGATCAGCATATATAATCCTTAACATGATTCGAGGACTTCTTGCTGTGGGCTACATACTGGGCGGCGAAGTGTTCTGTGCAGAACCCGCGTGTATAAATTATACACCAAACCGGTTTGAAAAGGAGCATAGTGTTCTCATAGCCGACGCTACTGCACGGATTGCTGCTTTGGAAAGAAAATCGCAAGGTACATATGGTTTAATTAAAAGAAACTGCTTTTTTGTTCTGTGTCGGTTATTTTAATTAGCTTGTGTTTGAATGCTTAAGTGTGCAATGCAGTTAAATGATCGTTAAATGATTTATATTGATCAACTTATGAGATTTAAAAACTACTATTACGATTATTGACAGCTTAAGGGCCGTTTTTAAACATTAATTATAGTATTATTTTACAGCCGAACATCTCTTTAAAGTCCACCAAAGCACCTCAAAATAACTGTTCCAGCCTATTATTTCGTCATTATGAAATTAACGTTCGTGTTATACTAAAACGTTTTAACCATTTACGCGGTCCTTCAGCTCGATATTGCAATTAACAATATACACACATGCACACATTTTTTATAAACCATTGTACATTGGATGCATGACACTTTCAGTACTGTTATGTTAAATTATGTATTATTTTTCACAGCAGAAAATAGTTCCGTAACTGATGCTCTATAGACCACTCAAAGAAATGTATTTATTAACTCGCAAAACCTCAATTCGTGAAAAGTATATACATAACTGATTGAAACAGTATTATAACACAAATTGTTTTCAAACAATACATCTTTTCATCTATGACATGGTAAGTACTTTATAAGGTCCCACTGTTGTTTTACTGTCTGTTTTTGATCAATATAAGGAATACTATATTGTGTTAATTGCTGTGCAATCATGCTAGTATTGTAGTTTATAATACATTTATTTGGAAAACAATACATCATATTTAATACAATATATTGCAGGTGCATCAACGCCCTCTTTGCCGTCACAACGTAGTTCGTCAACGTACGTTCACTGGGGCATGAAAACGTGTCCAAACGTGACGGCTACGACGATGGTTTATAGCGGACAAGCTGCCGGTGGACATTATCAACATGCAGGCTCTGGTGAATACATTTGCTTGCCAAACGACCCAGAGTATGCCAATTACAATCGAATCAATGATGATCATAGATCACTGATGTGTGGGGCTGAGTATGAAACAGGCCAAAATCCTCCAGCTTTTGGCAACCTCAACGATTATGACGTACCGTGCTCTGTTTGTCTTGCTCGCGGGAAGACAACCTTGATGATACCTGGCCGTACATCATGTTATAGCGGATGGACCAAAGAGTACCAGGGATACCTGATGGGAGAGTACCATGGCCATCACGGGAAAGGGTATGTCTGCATGAACAAATACGCCGAACCGCTGTATTCCAGCTATGCCAACCTGAATGGAGCCCTGTTTTACAATGTCGAAGGTCGTTGTGGTACACTTAAATGTCCCCCATATATCGAAGGAGCAGAACTAGCCTGTGTCGTTTGTTCAAACACCACATAAATTTCAGCATGATAAATGCAATACAATAATATATTCATTCTATTTTATATTTACGAACTTGCTTTTACTTTATATTTTTCTAATTTAATAAATCCAAAAAATAATTTACTTGGCATCTTAACAGTATATATGCAGAGTTTATTACGTACGTATAATATTATATCCAGTTGACTATTGTTTAACTATTTAAAAAAAAAACAATAACATCAATGACTTAGCTAATGTTGTATTTGTTCTTTTGTTGTGTGTATTCAATTTTAAGTTAAAGCTTCTTTTTCTTGACATGTAGGCATTGGGTGTTCAATAATTCAGAGTCTACACTGTAATAGTTTCGCTTGTTAATATTTAAGTAGTGTTTGCTTTGCTTGCATTGACTTTGCTCTACTATAATTATTATATCAATTTCAAATATTATACAACTATGCTAAGTACGCAATTTAGGTTTCGTCTAATCTAGAATGTGTAAGTAAATCAACATCAACCGCGGTAATGGCCATTAAAAAACAAATATGTTTTTTTTTAAATCTCTTCAACAAAATATGCAAGCATATTGCATTGTAAGTAGGGTGAGTTAATTGAAAAAGAACTTTCGGCATACCGGCGTGTTTATAGTTGTCAATTGATTATGTTTTAATGTTTGTTCTGCATTTGGTGGCAATATGCCGCATAGGTTTCTCGGATACCTTTGCCAAATAACTTAACCGTCAATTCATCACTGTACAGTACTTGATATTAATAAATATATTAATCTATTTTGTTTATGTGCTTTAATTAACATGACTGTGTTTAGTTTAATTTCCTTTAATGGCAAAATTATTAGATTATAAAAGTTAAATGAACTTTTTTTAATATGGTATGTTTAATCACACAGACATATTAGATAAGCGTGCAGGCTATAACAAATACATATTGTCAAGCATAGAATCAAAGACTATAAATAAGCTAGTTCAATCTCAAAGGTATAAACGTGTATCATCCATCACAAAATTCCACAATAAAACAATGACATATACCACTATGTGTTAAAGATACTTCTAAAATAAACTTCTACAAGAAACATACAACAGGTTCATATTTTGAAAATAGTGTACCGTTACGTTAACGTGTAAATACTAGTATAAGCTCAACTGGTACTGACAATTCATGTTGTTTCCAATTTGAAATTTTGTTTTTCTTACCGCAGCATACCATCACAGCAGACCGCATGGCAAAGCTTTGCAAGTTTAAATAAGGTTGAGCCGAAATGGAAAGATAGACTTTAATGCAGATGAAACGAATGAAGATAATATTTGCCTGTTCGTTAGTATGGTTATGTTGTCATAGATCAAAGACAAACCAATTTAGGAAGAAGGAAACAAAATTAACATCGATGAAAGAGGTTTTCATGTACAGTGTAATATAAATCAATGTGTTGACGACAAAGGCCCTTAAAACAAGATTGGCAATATCAAAATAGCCATATCAGAATATGCCTTTAAACGCCTATGTTAATACAACAGTGGAATGGAAACTTCCTTTAATATATGTATGCTTAAAGGCAAGATACAAAGTACACAGAGCATTATTGTGTTATTTATTTATGTGTTCTAAAAATTAAATTACATTCACATTAAACTATGCATTGCATTTTTAAAACAAAATTACAATAAAGATATCAATGACATTACGTGTTCTGATTTTGTATAAAGCGTTACAAATATTGTTGACGTCATAATTCCAGATCATCAGTAATGCATGCATGTTAACTACGTGAAACACAACATGGTGAGTGTAGAACTTAAAGGTGGTTTGGTTTGATGTAAGAAGGGTTCAAAAATATAATTATGTAAAAATAGCAAAGATTGGCATTATGAATAAGCATTTAGAACTAGAAAACCGCCCATATATGGATAGGTTGGTCTTGAGACGGCTTAGTTTTCTATATTGGAGGTTTACTAAACGGAAGTTTGTATTTTCTTTTTAAATTAGAGTCAGCTTAATTAATGACACTATCACCTGCATAAATACTTCAATGACACATCTGCGTCTTAGACACACATAAATTATAATTTTATTTTTAATATTGAAAGATTAGAATCAACTCCACAACATTTTGTGGGGAAACTGATCTTTGAGCATGTAATGTATTTATAAAATAGTTCGAACAAAAACATAAACTCATGACTTATTGCAAACTCAGCGCAATTTATAAATGCAAATTGTTTCAAATATCTCATCTATTTTTTTCTGAAATGAGAAATACTTGAAGCGATTACAATAGCTTTCAAAGATGGTTCCATCTTCACAATTTATCAGCGTTAAGTTGCTGTTCATTGTTCGGGATATAGTATTGAGATCTCCCTATATAAGGAGATCAAACGTGAGAAAAAATCAACCAAACTTAATTCAACACTTGTTGTTTGCAATTCTCATGTTTAGTGTTTGTTATGCTGGTAAAAAAGCAGTTCAATTATTTTCCGTTGTGTCCTTTATTACCTTATATCGCATGTCCCAACAGTTCACAGTAGGAAGGCGGAAATAATAAAACATATAAATCAAATTGAAACATGTTGTTTCTTTACAATCACAATGAAGCAATACAATTATATAATAGCACAACATATTTGTATTATATCCAAAGTTAATAAACCAAAAATATGTTCAAACATTTTTTTAAGGCGTAAGTTTGTTGTGTTTAAATAAAAAAAACAAAAAAAAACAGAAACGTTAAAAAAACTATATTAATGTTACCATCCGCCAGTCGTGATATAAGGCAATAAACCAATTGCCTATACAATTCTGGATAATGCATTCAACAAATGATTTAAACAAAGAATAATGTAATCGGTTTGATAAAAAGCATTGAGACTTAACGCTGGTTTGAACATCAAAGGCATACGCAAAATGTTCGTCACTGAAAACAAGAACATCTCCACAATATAATTAAACCTTAACGTATATATTACACTGCAACACAATAACAAATACCATTTGTTGTTCGTTGTTTGATTAACGTTGTATATATGTGTATAACGTATATATGTGTGTGTCGTTGTGTATGTGTGTATGTGTGTATACATTCAACTGATGAGTTGTAGTGTTTGTTATGAATGTGACGTCTGTTTAAAACATATTTTAGACAGTGTCACTCAATATGTTGTCATGTGTATATACATACAAAGTATATACAAAGTATGTATCTACTGTTAGCGTTTCAATTTGCCTTAACAAATGCAACATTTACATGTCAATTGAGCTGTTGAATTTCTAATTTACTTCTGAAATGTCTACGTGGATTCGAGCAATCGTTTGACATAAATACGCCATGTATGCGCCATCATCCTATGAACAAACTGCCACATACAAGCGACAATAATCTATTTTTGATTGAAGTAATATATTTCGAAGTAGAGTAACAGTAATAAACATTGATATATGTGTTTACATTCCCATTTATCTATATTGTTGTATCGTTTTGTTTGGTAAACACACGTTTAAAGTAAGTGGTTCAGTCTCAAGCACATCAAGGCCGTCTTTTATTTTTCTATGTATCATAATGTTTCAAAATAAATTTGTGTAGCAAAAGAGAAAAAAATATATTTAAGGCGAAAGCGTTGATGTTCAGAGGAAAGTATACGGTTTAATCAAAAGACGACGACTAGAAACATCTCATTGTCAGTTATCTGTCTGCATTTCAAAACTACTAGTGGGCTTATCTTTACATTAGTATATTTCTCGTAGTCTTGCATTCAATCAAAGCAATACAGATGTTTTCCGGATACTATTATTTCTTTTATCAAATATGTGAATATTTTTAAATTTTTCTACAACTGTTGAATAAATATACATTGATTAAGATTATGTGCACCTTACTTTCCATGCGGCCCCCAAAATGATTCAATTCCATAAAAGTAATCCGTGTGAAGCATTACTCATGAAAAATGAATAATCATTATTTATGCCATGATTTTGTTTATATTTTTTTAAAAGATCATAAATAATCACTTCAATTACAGATAATGTAAGGTTTTGTTTAAGATTTCTGACCGATTACTCAACATACGTTCCACAACCAGATCCCTGCAACACGGCTGTTCTTATCGGCACATTTTAAAACTGGAAAAACTAGTAACATTAATAAGGTTGTAATCTGGAACAATCAATATGTCTCTAAAAGTAACGTTTTTAGTATGTATAATTTAAAGAACCCGTTTTGCAAATGTGTCAACAAATTAATTTCAAGCATTCATGTTTAATTATATCATGTTGATTCATAAAAGATGTGCACACATGATTGTTAATATCAAGTTGAATCATATTTGTCTTCTCCGACAGAGAACCTTTTTGATTTGTCACGTGAAGTCGATGTGCCGTATTTGCGCAGCCGAATTTTCCGTTAAAAGAGAAGTTACGGAGCAAATCAAACAATTGGTTGGAGTTGCTAATTATGTTTTATAGAAACATCCAATAAATATACACGTAAAATGAAAACTTATGAAAAGTATTGTTGTTTGGTTACATTAATAAACAGTTAAGATATCAATTGATGTATTTGTATAACCTTTGAAAACGAAAGCAAGCGATCACTTTTCTACGCAAATCGTGTTAAAAATTGTTATAATGTTATAATTTTGTTTTGAAGAAGATGAATTTTGATCGGGACAACGAAAGCGATTCAATGCGCACGGATAGGACCCGACTTGATGTACACTGACAACCAGGCGCCCTGTAAAACAAATTACGGTTCAGCGGTGGTAGAGACGAAATGTTATTTTGTTTGTGTGTCACGTCATATTTTTCTTCCCGAATAATAATATACAGACTCTCTCAAGTATTTGCTGTTTAACACGTGAGTGTTCTAAATTGACATGCTGATACAACCTTATTCAAGATAATAAGTTCCGTTTCGTTTTTATATTTGTTTATGTAGTCGAAATCGTTTCGACAACAAACAATATAGGAAGAAGGATAAAAAGTAAAATAAAACGTTCGGCATCGCCAACAACCTTTTATAGAATTAAATACATTCTCTAAACAAGATGTGTTTGTAAAACACAATGTCCCCCTATATGACGTTTGACCTTGAAGGATAAACTTGACCTTGACCC
>VMBQ01001231.1:27935-48473 GCA_007657795.1 Dreissena rostriformis
GGACTTCAGTGACCTATTGTGTGACAGGGACTTCAGTGACCTATTGTGTGACAGGGACTTCAGTGACCTATTGTGTGACAGGGACTTCAGTGACCTATTGTGTGACAGGGATTTCAGTGACCTATTGTTTGACAGGGACTTCAGTGATCTTTTGTGTGACAGGGACTTCAGTGACCTATTGTGTGACAGGGACTTCAGTGACCTATTGTGTGAAAGGGACTTCAGTGAGATATTGTGTGACAGGGACTTCAGTGATCTATTGTATGACAGGAGCTTTACTAACTATGGAAAAAAAATCAACTTTTAGAACTGTATAAAGCAAATTAATGTTGTTCCACATGAGTACATGAACTTGCTGAAAAATCCATACAATGATATGGAGCTTTGTTATTTGCTTCATTCTTTGACCGAATTATATTTATTCCTGCCTCTCAACTCAATGATTAAAATCTGTGTAAACTTAGGTCTCATGTTACTGACACCCAGAAGAATGAGGGCAATCCCAGAGGTGTATTGTTGTCTGGTAAACAGAATAGTAATGGCATGGCAGCCAATGTGGCGTGGGGCTGGTAATTGATGTCAGATATGTGATCTTGCTACTGAAGAGTCACCCTCTGATTCATGTTTGATGCTTTGAGTTCATGTAATTTTGCCATATGTTACTGGAATGGACAGATTAAAAAAGTAACCTGCAGATAATGAAGAAAAAATGTACATATAAATAGACATTTTGTGATTGTGATGAGTCTAGCCAGGATTATAAAGGTTTAAGCAATTTGTAATATTACTTTGTGATAGTAATGAATATACTAATAATTTTAGCCAGCTGTGAATTGCAGTAAAGACAAGTTAGGACAGTCACAGGTTTGAACCCAATTTCAATTTTCTCATTTGATTCTATTGAATGCATTCCTATTTCCAGGTCAAGGTGATGCAGATAAAGTGGGTCAAGAAGGGTCAATCTTGTCTGTTTCAGAGGTGCTTTTTTACCAATTAAAGGAATTTGAACCTAATTGCATATGAGCTGCGTCATGCAAAAAGGGGTCTTATGCCATATGTGGCCAGCGCAACTCCAGACCAGCCTGCACACTTGTGCAGTCTGGGTAGGAGCTATGCTGTGCCCTAAAAAGTCACCTTAGTGTAGATGTCACATTAGCAGGCAAGGTAGCTCCTGATAAGACTGCGCAATATCACAAGCTGTTATAAAGCTGTGCTAGCAGCAGATGGCTTAAGACCCATTTTTGCATGAGGCTGGTCATATTATCCTCTGATTCTTATGTATGCACTCCAATTTCCAGGTGACAGTGAAACAGTGGAAGTCTGTCAATACGGCTATTTTTTTTCATTTTGGGATTTGTTTTGCACAATGGCATATTATGCTCTTATTTTACTGTGTACACCCATTGACCCCCTGTTTGTAATGTATGCACTTGTATGTGCAGGTGACAGTGAAGCAGTGAAGGGCAGTGAGGATGTGACACACCTGGGTCTGTTCCTAGACAGATGGGCAGCATACGCTTGCTTAGATGTTGAAGGTACCAGATCATAGCACTTGTACAACTTTAAATACTGAATAAGTTTATGCATATTTACAGCCTCTTTAGTGTTGAAAGTCAGAGACCTTTCAGTGATCAATGTAGTCAATAAGGGGCCATTCAGAGACCTTTCAGTGATCAATGCAGTCAATAAGGGGCCATTCAGAGACCTTTCAGTGATCAATGAAGTCAATAATTGGCCATTCAGAGACCTTTCAGTGATCAATGTAGTCAATAACGGGCTATTCAGAGAACTTTCAGTGATCAATGTAGTCAATAAGGGGCCATTCAGAGACCTTTCAGTGATCAATGTAGTCAATAAGGGGCCATTCAGAGACCTTTCAGTGATCAATGTAGTCAATAAGGGGCCATTCAGAGACCTTTCAGTGATCAATGTAGTCAATAAGGGGCCATTCAGAGACCTTTCAGTGATCAATGTAGTCAATAAGGGGCCATTCAGAGACCTTTCAGTGATCAATGTAGTCAATAAGGGGCCATTCAGAGACCTTTCAGTGATCAATGTAGTCAATAAGGGGCCATTCAGAGACCTTTCAGTGATCAATGTAGTCAATAAGGGGCCATTCAGAGACCTTTCAGTGATCAATGTAGTCAATAAGGGGCCATTCAGAGACCTTTCAGTGATCAATGTAGTCAATAAGGGGCCATTCAGAGACCTTTCAGTGATCAATGTAGTCAATAAGGGGCCATTCAGAGACCTTTCAGTGATCAATGTAGTCAATAACGGGCCATTCAATCCTTTCAGTGATAAATGTAGTCAATCAGGGGCCATTCAATCCTTTCAGTGATCAATGTAGTCAATAAGGGGCCATTCAGAGACCTTTCAGTGATCAATGTAGTCAATAAGGGGCCATTCAGAGACTTTTCAGTGATCAATGTAGTCAATAAGGGGCCTTTCAATTTATTACAACAATTACATTTTTAAGGTTTTGAGGGTTCAATTTATTACAACAATTACATTTTTAAGGTTTCGATGTTCAAAAGAGTACAAAAGAATGCTGTCAGAGCTATATGGTTACATTTAAACTGAAGACCAAATTTAAAAAAAAGCTAACTACTGGTATCAATTTAAGCTTTAATGCCAGAATGAGAAACCTTTGTTCATGTGATTTATAGAAAAGAAGCTAACATAAAAACATCTTGTGCTGTTTACTTTTATGTTCACATTATCCCTTCCATTTAACAAGTGCAAATCCCAATGAAACATAGTGCGTGCATTAAACTGACATAACACTTTTACAGAACATTATGTATTTTAATAAATTGCTAATCAGAATTCGGGCATTTTATGATGCAATTCCAAATCTGGAAGAAATTCTCCAAGAATATAACATTTTACATGAACCATAAATGGATATTAGATATTAGCACAAGTTGCAGAAGCTATAACAAAATGTTCTGAGAAAAAAAAAGGAATACCATGTAGAATGCAGCAAGATTATCTGGAATATTAATTTTGTCTGAGCTAGATTTAGAATCCAATTACCGACATGTCGGCGGGAATACTTACAACTGTGGAGAGATCCCGGTTGACGACTATAAGGGCATTTGTCTTGTTTAGTGCTTAAATATTTATGGCTCTGAGTGTTAAGATTAAAATTGATTTTATATATATATATGTGATTTTTTAACACAATTATGTATTTTCCTTTTAATACATATGTGATAGTACATTTTATGGGTGTTTCCCATAGGTGATTTGTTTTGGTCCAGATATGAACCCAGTTATTAGTGTAAAAATATGTATTTTAGCTCTATAACATTGAGAGCCTAAGGCTGACTTAGACACTCTTTAGTCTCTTTCTTGGGTACTACCAGTATTTGGTATTGTATGCAAAGATATTAATTATGCTCCCAGTGTGGGGATGGAACCAGAAATATAGAGAATACACGGTTGGTCTTGGGATGGCAAAAGTTTACACGATGAGGCTTAGAAAATGCAAAAAGGGCAAACTTTAGCAAGCCCTTTTTTGTTTTCGTTCAGAACCAGATAAACTTTATAGTTCCTTGCCCCTAGTACTCTTTTTTTATCCAGTTCTACAAAATTGCATTTTGAACAAAAATACTGTATGTTAAAAGAGCTTATAATTTTACATTTAACCGACAGTTTCTAACCTAATTTTGCTCTCACTTATGCACACTTCTCAAAAAAATATTCGTTATATTCTTCCCAATATTCCCATCATTGTTATCTAAAAGCAATACTAAATACGCTGAAAACATCTTAGTTTATTGTATGTGTCCTAATTAAAATTCAGATACTGCAGTATTGACTTTAAGGAAATGTGTATTTTACTTCAATATTGCCTTTGCTGACTGCATAGGCTAATCTGGAACGATACGTTACACACATGCATTAAGCCGGTTTTCCTAGAGAACAGCTCAACGTTTTTTTGAGTCTTTATATAATCTACATGACATATCTGCAAGATTTCAATTAAGAAACAATGTCCTTGTGTCAGTATGTGTGTATTTATAAGAATCTTTCTGTAGGGCTTTTATGGCTTTCAATATGTCTAGATTACAGACAAAACTCTTTTTTTTTAAGTTCCTTCTTTTTCGTATATATGGGGAGCATATAGTTGCCAGTTTGAAGTTCCGTACCTCTGTCACACTTTTGTTACAGTTTCTCATAGCGCCTTCAATACTTTACCGATCTCTTTCATATTTGGCATGTAGGTACCTTGCATGGACCTCTTACTTTTGATGAGGTTTGAAGTCACTGGGGTCAAGGTCAAGGTCACTGAGGCTAATAATAGATTAGTTCACATTTTTTTTTTAAATCCACAAAATTAACCCATATATCGACAAAGCATCATTGGGGAGCATCCATCAGTTTTACTGATATCCTTGTCTTATGAAGTAAGTGTTACGTAAAGTGTACTCTTCTTGTGGAAGCCAAATATAAGACTAGTGATATGCGAGTGGGTTTCTGTTGTGACAAGTATTTTCACATGTTGATGCCTGTGTGAATACCTATTAAGCCAAGACCAGCAAGTCTCACACTGCCATCATCTCAACACCTATTTAATCAAGTATGTGTTTATTTTAGTTGATTCATTGACCACTGCTTTCCAATATATGTATGTACATGTACATGTATTCAGAATCACAATATAGAATTTAAAGACTTGTAAATGTTATGTAGTAGGATCACTCAAACTTCAGAACACTTAAAAATGTGTTATGCATGTCAATAATATTTGTTATAAGTTTATATCAGAATTGTGTTTATTGGCAATGTTATTTTACTATAAACATATATTTTAGACAGAAAAACAATTAGCAATTTGTATCATAGAATAGCAAAATGTGCATGAAAAGCCTTGATTTTGTGGTTGATCTACAGTCTATTATACCAAAATGACCTCACAATCATGTTCAAACTATTTGGATCCTTTATCACAATTATTTTTTTGCCTGTTCCAAACTTTAGATATTCACTTTATTTTGTAACTGACACCTTAGGTGTATACAGATTGACAACATTGTACTTGATACTGGAGTGCTGCAATTTGACTCTCAAACTTTGCTGTCATTCTATCCAAACCACCATGGACCACCCTTGTGCAGTTTATGTGGTATCGGTCAACGGTTGAGTGTGCTGTATCTGCTATGGAAATGTCAAGCTGATACAATAGTATGCAGTGATACAGCAGCCCTCCTCAGGTATCATCAACAGAAATGTGCACCATTGAGTGGAAACTTAATGCAGATAAAACAAGGTCCCTTTTTCTTAGGCAATATTGTTAAAGCATCATGATAACTTACTGCAAAGCCTCTCTCCATCAGCAATGATTTGGCTGCATGTTTAAGTAATTTGCTATACAAATGGGTTTTGTTTTCCTAAAGTTGTATTTTTTAAGTGCTGTGCCATTGAGGTAATCAATTGTCTCAGTGTAATATTTCACATACTTTACATTGATTGTTGTTTCTTAATTTGAAGTAAAGTCTCCAAGTTATTGGGGTTGAAGTCATATGAGATAGGTGTTGTTGGCTCACTGCTAGGGATCACATGGTCTTGTTCAAATAGAACCTCAGTCACATCATCATGAAATCTACCATTGCTCATGCTTTTTAGTAGACATGTAAACTTTGATAAGATTAATAAGATTGACATACAATTAGAATAGAAATGTCCTATGTTCTGAAAAAATGATAGCATAGCTGTGGTGCCTGCAAAGGTTTATAACATGAGTAGCATCATTTAAAAATGGGTCTCATAAGAAGACTTAAGAGCTAGGCTGGCCGCGTATGGCATAAGACCCATTTTCACATTATGCTTCTCATTTTTTCAAAACAGTCACTATGCTTCCCTGTTGATAAGGATAAACTATGATTTTTAGCTTCACTGGCCAGAGGCCAGCGGGGCTTATGTCATGATCCTGTGTCCGTCGTGCGTCCCTGCGTGAGTCCGTGCGTTAACTTTTTCTTTAAACATCTCCTTCTCCTAAACTACAAGTCCAATTCTGATAAAACTTCTCACAAATGTTCCTGGGGTGAACCTCTTTCAAATTTGTTCAAATTATGCCCCTGGGGTCAAATTTGACCCCGCCCCGGGGGTCACAAAAAAGAACATATGCTTATATAAAGCAATTTGGTGTGTATTGACATCTAATAGTCCTCTTCCAAGTTTGTTCAAATTAAGCCCCTGGGATCAAATTTGACCGTTCCCCAGGGGTCACAAAAATGAACATATGCTTATATACAGCCTATTTTGTGCAAACTTTAAAAATCTTCTTGTCCATAACCGTAGGGCCTAGGGCTACCAAATTCGGTATGTAGTGACATCTAATAGTTCTCTACTTAGTTTGTTCAAATTATGCCCCTGGGGTCAAATTTGACCCTGCCCCGGGGGTCACAAAAATGAACATACGCTTAAATAAGGCCTATTTTGTGCAAACTTTAAAAATCTTCTTGTCCATAACCGTATGGCATAGGGCTACCAAATTTGGTATGTAGTGACATCTAATAGTCCTCTACCAAGTTTGTTCAAATTAAGCCCCTGGGATCAAATTTGACCGTTCCCCAGGGGTCACAAAAATGAACATATGCTTATATAAAGCCTATTTTGTGCAAACTTTAAAAATCTTCTTGTCCATAACCGTAGGGCCTAGGGCTACCAAATTCGGTATGTAGTGACATCTAATAGTTCTCTACTTAGTTTGTTCAAATTATGCCCCTGGGGTCAAATTTGACCCTGCCCCGGGGGTCACAAAAATGAACATACGCTTAAATAAGGCCTATTTTGTGCAAACTTTAAAAATCTTCTTGTCCATAACCGTATGGCATAGGGCTACCAAATTTGGTATGTAGTGACATCTAATAGTCCTCTACCAAGTTTGTTCAAATTAAGCCCCTGGGATCAAATTTGACCGTTCCCCAGGGGTCACAAAAATGAACATATGCTTATATAAAGCCTATTTTGTGCAAACTTTAAAAATCTTCTTGTCCATAACCGTAGGGCCTAGGGCTACCAAATTCGGTATGTAGTGACATCTAATAGTTCTCTACTTAGTTTGTTCAAATTATGCCCCTGGGGTCAAATTTGACCCTGCCCCGGGGGTCACAAAAATGAACATACGCTTAAATAAGGCCTATTTTGTGCAAACTTTAAAAATCTTCTTGTCCATAACCGTATGGCATAGGGCTACCAAATTTGGTATGTAGTGACATCTAATAGTCCTCTACCAAGTTTGTTCAAATTAAGCCCCTGGGATCAAATTTGACCGTTCCCCAGGGGTCACAAAAATGAACATATGCTTATATAAAGCCTATTTTGTGCAAACTTTAAAAATCTTCTTGTCCATAACCGTAGGGCCTAGGGCTACCAAATTCGGTATGTAGTGACATCTAATAGTTCTCTACTTAGTTTGTTCAAATTATGCCCCTGGGGTCAAATTTGACCCTGCCCCGGGGGTCACAAAAATGAACATACGCTTAAATAAGGCCTATTTTGTGCAAACTTTAAAAATCTTCTTGTCCATAACCGTATGGCATAGGGCTACCAAATTTGGTATGTAGTGACATCTAATAGTCCTCTACCAAGTTTGTTCAAATTAAGCCCCTGGGATCAAATTTGACCGTTCCCCAGGGGTCACAAAAATGAACATATGCTTATATAAAGCCTATTTTGTGCAAACTTTAAAAATCTTCTTGTCCATAACCGTAGGGCCTAGGGCTACCAAATTCGGTATGTAGTGACATCTAATAGTTCTCTACTTAGTTTGTTCAAATTATGCCCCTGGGGTCAAATTTGACCCTGCCCCGGGGGTCACAAAAATGAACATACGCTTAAATAAGGCCTATTTTGTGCAAACTTTAAAAATCTTCTTGTCCATAACCGTATGGCATAGGGCTACCAAATTTGGTATGTAGTGACATCTAATAGTCCTCTACCAAGTTTGTTCAAATTAAGCCCCTGGGATCAAATTTGACCGTTCCCCAGGGGTCACAAAAATGAACATATGCTTATATAAAGCCTATTTTGTGCAAACTTTAAAAATCTTCTTGTCCATAACCGTAGGGCCTAGGGCTACCAAATTCGGTATGTAGTGACATCTAATAGTTCTCTACTTAGTTTGTTCAAATTATGCCCCTGGGGTCAAATTTGACCCTGCCCCGGGGGTCACAAAAATGAACATACGCTTAAATAAGGCCTATTTTGTGCAAACTTTAAAAATCTTCTTGTCCATAACCGTATGGCATAGGGCTACCAAATTTGGTATGTAGTGACATCTAATAGTCCTCTACCAAGTTTGTTCAAATTAAGCCCCTGGGATCAAATTTGACCGTTCCCCAGGGGTCACAAAAATGAACATATGCTTATATAAAGCCTATTTTGTGCAAACTTTAAAAATCTTCTTGTCCATAACCGTAGGGCCTAGGGCTACCAAATTCGGTATGTAGTGACATCTAATAGTTCTCTACTTAGTTTGTTCAAATTATGCCCCTGGGGTCAAATTTGACCCTGCCCCGGGGGTCACAAAAATGAACATACGCTTAAATAAGGCCTATTTTGTGCAAACTTTAAAAATCTTCTTGTCCATAACCGTATGGCATAGGGCTACCAAATTTGGTATGTAGTGACATCTAATAGTCCTCTACCAAGTTTGTTCAAATTAAGCCCCTGGGATCAAATTTGACCGTTCCCCAGGGGTCACAAAAATGAACATATGCTTATATAAAGCCTATTTTGTGCAAACTTTAAAAATCTTCTTGTCCATAACCGTAGGGCCTAGGGCTACCAAATTCGGTATGTAGTGACATCTAATAGTTCTCTACTTAGTTTGTTCAAATTATGCCCCTGGGGTCAAATTTGACCCTGCCCCGGGGGTCACAAAAATGAACATACGCTTAAATAAGGCCTATTTTGTGCAAACTTTAAAAATCTTCTTGTCCATAACCGTATGGCATAGGGCTACCAAATTTGGTATGTAGTGACATCTAATAGTCCTCTACCAAGTTTGTTCAAATTAAGCCCCTGGGATCAAATTTGACCGTTCCCCAGGGGTCACAAAAATGAACATATGCTTATATAAAGCCTATTTTGTGCAAACTTTAAAAATCTTCTTGTCCATAACCGTAGGGCCTAGGGCTACCAAATTCGGTATGTAGTGACATCTAATAGTTCTCTACTTAGTTTGTTCAAATTATGCCCCTGGGGTCAAATTTGACCCTGCCCCGGGGGTCACAAAAATGAACATACGCTTAAATAAGGCCTATTTTGTGCAAACTTTAAAAATCTTCTTGTCCATAACCGTATGGCATAGGGCTACCAAATTTGGTATGTAGTGACATCTAATAGTCCTCTACCAAGTTTGTTCAAATTAAGCCCCTGGGATCAAATTTGACCGTTCCCCAGGGGTCACAAAAATGAACATATGCTTATATAAAGCCTATTTTGTGCAAACTTTAAAAATCTTCTTGTCCATAACCGTAGGGCCTAGGGCTACCAAATTCGGTATGTAGTGACATCTAATAGTTCTCTACTTAGTTTGTTCAAATTATGCCCCTGGGGTCAAATTTGACCCTGCCCCGGGGGTCACAAAAATGAACATACGCTTAAATAAGGCCTATTTTGTGCAAACTTTAAAAATCTTCTTGTCCATAACCGTATGGCATAGGGCTACCAAATTTGGTATGTAGTGACATCTAATAGTCCTCTACCAAGTTTGTTCAAATTAAGCCCCTGGGATCAAATTTGACCGTTCCCCAGGGGTCACAAAAATGAACATATGCTTATATAAAGCCTATTTTGTGCAAACTTTAAAAATCTTCTTGTCCATAACCGTAGGGCCTAGGGCTACCAAATTCGGTATGTAGTGACATCTAATAGTTCTCTACTTAGTTTGTTCAAATTATGCCCCTGGGGTCAAATTTGACCCTGCCCCGGGGGTCACAAAAATGAACATACGCTTAAATAAGGCCTATTTTGTGCAAACTTTAAAAATCTTCTTGTCCATAACCGTATGGCATAGGGCTACCAAATTTGGTATGTAGTGACATCTAATAGTCCTCTACCAAGTTTGTTCAAATTAAGCCCCTGGGATCAAATTTGACCGTTCCCCAGGGGTCACAAAAATGAACATATGCTTATATAAAGCCTTTTTTGTGCAAACTTTAAAAATCTTCTTGTCCATAACCGTAGGGCCTAGGGCTACCAAATTCGGTATGTAGTGACATCTAATAGTTCTCTACTTAGTTTGTTCAAATTATGCCCCTGGGGTCAAATTTGACCCTGCCCCGGGGGTCACAAAAATGAACATACGCTTAAATAAGGCCTATTTTGTGCAAACTTTAAAAATCTTCTTGTCCATAACCGTATGGCATAGGGCTACCAAATTTGGTATGTAGTGACATCTAATAGTCCTCTACCAAGTTTGTTCAAATTAAGCCCCTGGGATCAAATTTGACCGTTCCCCAGGGGTCACAAAAATGAACATATGCTTATATTAGGCCTATTTTGTGCAAACTTTAAAAATCTTCTTGTCCATAACCGTAGGGCCTAGGGCTACCAAATTCGGTATGTAGTGACATCTAATAGTTCTCTACTTAGTTTGTTCAAATTATGCCCCTGGGGTCAAATTTGACCCTGCCCCGGGGGTCACAAAAATGAACATACGCTTAAATAAGGCCTATTTTGTGCAAACTTTAAAAATCTTCTTGTCCATAACCGTATGGCATAGGGCTACCAAATTTGGTATGTAGTGACATCTAATAGTCCTCTACCAAGTTTGTTCAAATTAAGCCCCTGGGATCAAATTTGACCGTTCCCCAGGGGTCACAAAATTGAACATATGCTTATATTAGGCCTATTTTGTGCAAACTTTAAAAATCTTCTTGTCCATAACCATTGGGCCTATTTCTACCAAATTTGGTATGTATTAAAATCTTAAAGTTCTTTACCAAGTTTTTTCAAACTATGCCCCTGGGGTCAAATTTGACCCTGCCCCGGGGGTCAATAAAATGAACATATGCTTAAATAAGGCCTATTTTGTGCAAACTTTAAAAATCTTCTTTCTCATAATTATAGAGCCTAGGGCTACTAAATTTGGTATGTAGTGACATCTAATAGACCTACCAAATTTGTTGAAATTATTTCCCTGGGCTCAAATTTGACCCTGCCCAGGGGGTCACAAAACTGAACCCTACCAACTTTAAGCGCCCAGTGGGACGAGGGATAGAAAGAGAAAGTCACATGCTTGAGTACATTTCAACCCATGCGCATTGCACGCTTTTTTCGCATAAAAAACAGTGGAGCGATACAGGGCCATCATGGCCCTCTTGTTCCAGTGTCACATGGAAGTGTGTTTACACTTAACCAGCTTAAACAAGATTTTTTTTATTAATGGCCATCACTTAAAAATAGTGACATTGTGATTGCCTTAATGAATGCTCAATAACTTGATAACAAGTTTTCAATAAAACACATTATTATTTTACATAAGAGTAATGGACAAAAACCTTGTATTAAGTTTGCTTACCACAATCATACAACGTGAACCTTCCCAATAAATCTTAAACCTTGGCCAATATATGAAAAACATAGCAAATAGGGACAAACCACACCCAGTACAAGATTCAACCAATCAAAATTCACTTTTTATTTGGCCAACACAAGATTTGACTTATCAAAATTCATAATAAACATGGAAAATACAAGAAGAATATTTATCTGCCATTAAAAAAAAACTAATGATTAAAATTTTGAACTTCGTAGTTGTACTCCAACTTTTAAAATGACAACCACACAAAATAAAGTGATACAAGTTTAATATATTAACAGAAGGCTAGAGAGCAAGGACTGGCCGATTTTAGTTCTAACCAGTTTTCGTGCTTCAGATTATCCTCCCTTGAAGTATCTGTGTATGTGTTTTTGATGTAGACTCACACAATTATTCTTTATTATCTGAATTCAATCTAAGAGTAAAAGTAAGAATTAGAATTAAGAAATTTATTGTTGACGCTTTTTTTAGTTGTAAATTTTATTTGACATCTTTGATGTACATGTAGTCATCATTTTCCATTTTCAAAAAATGTTATAAGCAAATTATATGCTCAAGGTTGCATTGATAGATTAAGCTGCAAGCTGTTAAAAAATATGTTTATTAATAGTAAAAAAAATATTTTATTCTATTAACACTGAAATGTATTGCATAATATTAAAAAGTCAATTAATAAAATTCTCATTAATAAGTCAAATTGATATTGACCTTGTTATTGGTCTTCTTACCGTCGTATTAGCCTTAGGCCTACGGCCTTGGGTCTATACTGCTGTCTTCAGCCAAGTTATAAGTCGCATATGAATTCAACTACCGGTAATTCATAGAATCATAATATAATTTATAGATACCTGATATCAATAAATCGCTTGGGATTTCATATGGGGAAGGGAAGGTCAAGGTTATATTTATTAATAAAAAAACTTGAGAACAAACTGAGATATTTTTAAGAAACTCATATAATTATAAAGTTCCTTTTATTTTTTCTTTGATTGTGATTGCAAATTGGGTAGTTGGTTGCAATGTCAAGGTCACTGATGCATTTAGGGCAATTGAATTTTCTTAGAAGGTAAATGATATCTTTTTTATTCCAATTTTTGAAAGCAGATTTATTCATATATTCATATTAATCTTTAAGTTGATATTAGACTTACACAATCTGAGATAAACAAAAAACAAGAAAAATGTCTTATGACTTTGTGAAACTACCATTGGTTCATAAAAGGGGCCAGCTTGTTTGTAGAGGGGTATTGGACGGGTACCTAAAATTGTTTAGATCCGTCGATTTTAACAATTGAGCAAAAGATATATCCCGGAATAGGCTATAAACAAAGCTGACCCACTTATAATCCTTTCAAAATGAAATACTGTTTACCAATATCTCTTGAGGAAAGTTTCTGTTTTCAGACAGTAATCAGTGATGCTATTTCCAACACCTTAATGAATAGCCAAACTATATGCTGCACATAACTTTGATTTTTTTTATTGATAAGTCATTGCCCACCAACTTGGGGCATGTGATAACAATGCAAAATGCAAGGGAAATTAACAGCAATTGAATACATTCATAAGCATCAAGAATGTGCTAATAAATCATGCTTTTTTTTCAAATGTTCAAATCTTTTTGCACAGTTCAATGTTGTGACTTGTGAACATGTGTTTTTTAATTGAGCCGTGCTCTGGAAAAACCCGGCTTAATGCATGTGCGTAAAGTATTGTTTCAGATTAGCCTGTGCTGTGAGTCAGTGAAACTACCCTTTTATGAAATTGTTCCTTCCTTCTTAACAGAAATCCAGGTTAGGCTGAAAGTGTCTTCCAGTCATAAGCCTGTGCATACTGCACAGGCAATTCTGGGGCGATACGTTAGGCACACGCATAAGCCCAGTTTTCCCAGAGCACGGCTCGATTCTATGAAGCAGATAAATTGTGTACATGGCTGTTATGTGTCTCATTCACAGGCAGCACTCCAAACTCTGATGTGGTAGTCAGGCATATCAATTTGAGTTGTTTCCCTTATTCAGTCAATTTAAGTTAAACAATTTACTTCAGGTAACTTATTCTATGTATTGTAGTTAAGACAATTTTGCTCTTTTGCATGTTACATGAGCATGTTCTTTTATTATTTACATTAAACAATCAGGAATAAAAGTCACATGATGTGATGTTATTATTCTCCTTAATAGAACATTTGAAGAAAAACATGTCTTCCTAAAACCACATGCATATCGTGTGAACTCTCATTTTATAGGAATTTTAATGTTCATATTTACATAATTTCACTCGTTAAGTCAACATTTGTGACAACCATATGGGTTTATTTCACAAATTGCTTTGAAACAATAATAATAATAATAATAAAATCTTTATTTAAAGAAGATAGACATGTTAAGAAATACATCAGATGAAATTACATAATATGCAATGTATATAATACATTTCTTATTTTCAACAAGGTCTTGTAACATAATACAATTTACAACAAACACATCATATTTCATCTTAAGCAATAAGAACAAAACATAAATAATCATATATGCATGCACACTAATAACGAAATATATCAAAATTAAAAGAATCACACTTTTAAACACACACGTATGCACGCAAGTACAAACACAATCATAACAAATGACAGACATAAAACTACAGTTATGTCTGTATCATAAACAATGATATATTATGAAGTAATTTCATGATAGTTTCATTATGAAATATTTGATTTATTGTTCAGCAAAATCCATTTTGAGGCAAAAATCTTTCTTTTAAAATGGATGCTCTTAAGATCAATGCAATTTTGGCTTAGACTCATTTATATGTTTTTATTTGAAATTCAAACTTAATAAATAATAATTATGTGTGTTATCATTTGCTATATGATTTCGAATTAAAAGAACTATATTGTTGGTTATTTGAGATTATATGATTGTACAAACTTTTGGACAGCAAGTATATTATTCAAGCTGTTAAGTACAGTTTGCACTTCTGTTATATCCTGTTTATACCATTGTTATTTGTTCATTTAACGATGCAGCAAGACTAATCATAAGCCCCATTGATTATTTCAGCTGGTCATAGCACTAGGAAAACAACTTGTTAATAATACAAAAACAGCAAGCAAGCTACCTTGTCGATAGTATTTACTTTATTTTGCTGGAGTTTATTCTACGAGTCAATCTACCCACAGTCAGTCTTTGTCTTCCTATTACTTACGCTGCGGAGCCACTATAATAGTAACTGAACCAAACCTCCGTTCATATGGCTGAATGCTCTATTTCTATACTCCTGTTAGCTAAGCTGCCATGTTATTGGCCAACTGGTTGTGATCTTGTTTGGATTGTAGTGTGGTAGTTTTTGGAGGGAAAATACATATATTGCTTGTGAATTTGTGTTTTATCTTTGGCATGCTTTATATGTGAACTATTGCCCTTCTGGTTTATAAACAGTTAACAACGTGTCATATGACATATTTATTTATTTTTAGGGAGTATTCATTTTCCGGTTGTAGGCAGCTTTGGTATTCGGGTTGTTATTAAACATTTAAATAAATATAACTCTAACCTGTTATTCATATAATTAGTGATCAAATTTGTTGAAGTTTTATAAAAGATACAGAGCTATCATGTGTCAGTGGTGTTTGAAATACAGAAAGTGAAAATATGCAGTATACTGGAGTGTTAATCAGACTGCATGATTGTGCAGGCTGGTCTGGAGCTACACTGGCCTCATCTGGCATTAGACCCATTTTCGCAGGACTGTAGGGCTTATATGTGTTATTAATTGTGTTCCTGAAATGCAATTCGTATTGCATGGTCAAAGTATAAGTCTTCCTAATGCTGTCTCATACAGTTTGACTTCATATAAGATTGCATTATTGTGGAGCTAGTCAAATAATGATTAGACATTTTATAGGTTCAAAACAGCCCAAAACATTGAATGCAAATAAAAGAAATTAGACTTAATGAATAAGCTGTGTGGACTGTGCATGTTTCATTGATAATGGCATTATAGTTGTGCTCTGAAGAATTTAAAGAGGCAAAGAAAAAGTCAAGTTTTCAGTATTGGAATATAATCGGAACATGATTATTTTCATGATGAACTTTTTATGGTTAATGTAGAGACTATTGAAAAAGTGTGGACTTCACGATAACTTAGTAAAATGGTTGGATCTGTATGAAATGGTAAGTAGTTTATTATAACCATCATAATTGTGCATGCCAGCTGGTGAAAAAAGCATTGTTGCCTAATGTGTTATAAATGACTTTGGATGAAGTATTTAATGATGATAGTGATTACAGTTTTGATAAGAATGATAGTTGCGATTACAAATTCGTCTCTTTATTGCTAGCAGTGCTCTATCTCCATTTTTTTTTCAAAAATGAGTTTTTTATATCGCACAGTGTTCCTGAGAACAAGATCTTTAATATGACGTAAGCTGATTCAAGATTCAGTCGGAACAGAAGAAGTTTTTCGATTCCATTTTGCTCTATCTCCCACATTTTTACAGACAGATTAAACCTTTACATGCGTTTTTCTCCAAAAAATGTAAATGGTTGTTAGAGCACTAAAGCATTCAAGCGACGAATTGCCAGTGATAATGGCATGCTGTTGATGATCATGATCATGATCATATTGATAATGAAGAAAAAGTATGAGAAGAAAAATGCAGCAAGTGGTTTGGCATTTCTTCTTCTTCATGTGCTGATTTCATTCTGTGTTTGTAGTGGGGTATTGGAGAATATATAAGTGAATGCCTACAACGTATAACAATATGTACAGATATGGATGACCATTGACAGAAATGTCTCAGTTATTGCTGCTGTAACAAGAACATTTTAAAATGTAACGCAAGAGAAGCGATATCTTGGTATGGAACTTGAATGATTCAGTCAGGACTATCAGTCATTGGTTCACAGCACAAATGATGCTCATTATGGTTCATAAATCACAGTTGCCCTCAAGGCTGTTATATCAGAGCAATATGCTACTAGCTTGGTTCATCATAAACTACACAATTTATCTTGACCATCATATGACTACCAATGATGAATATCATTATTTCTTGCAGCAATATACTTATATATATATATTTAGTACTGGGATAGTTTTCTAAATGAAGTCTGGTCAGGAGCTAGCATGTTTGCCATAAAGGGCAGTCTGCTTTATGTGTTAAAGCCGTTATGTGTTAAACCCGTTAAGCTTGGCCATTATTTTGTTGTCTGCAAACCTTAATCACATCAAATAGGTGTATTATTCTTGTATCATTTCTTTTACTTACTGGATGGTAAATTTCTTAACTTAAATATACAAATAGTAATACAGATTCAAATCAATGTTTTGCAAAGCTGTTTACCTTTAAAGCTTAAGTTTATTTTTTTAAATATATTGTGCTTTAATAATATAACCAGACTATTAATTTGTAACAAACCGGACAATTAATCAGCCATAAGAACAAATCAAAGTGGTCACTCTATGTTATATAATCATATTTAAATGAGATTAAGAATATTATTTTTAGTTGTAATTTATTGCTTTTTTTAAAACAGCAAATGAAATAGCAACTTATGAACATGAGAGAGGTCATTCAGGCATTTAGTTAAAAGCAAATAATCATGGGTTGGGTGTTTTAACTCTGAAGGTAAGGGGTTTAAACCCATACTGCTGGTGTTGGCACCGAGCTGCAGGTTATGATGGAAAAAAAAAAGATTTTTTATCAGAATGTATATTGAGTTTACGCACGACAAACATTGGTGTAAAAATAACACAATTAAATTATGTAAATGAACTGGGTTAATTTATGACTAAAAGCTGACATTTAAATTCAATCAGCTGGTTTATTACACGTAAAATATGACAGTATATAACAAGAAATTTCTTTAAAAAATGGTTTTTGGTGTTAATTATTTTAAAAGAAATTTAAAAACAGACATTATATTATGATCTGTTCATTTAACAACTCGAAAATGCTTAGTTTGTCCCGCTTTTTATATTTCTCCGCCGTATAATAATATTGTTATTTAAGTCATTGCATAAATACACATTTTTATACTACGAATACTTATGAATCATGAAATCGGAGATCCCTGTTTGTATACATAAAAAAAAAATCCAAAAAAAATCAAAAAACAAATCATAGGATAAATAATATGCATGGTGACCAAGTTATTTTAAGCACAATGCTAATACCGACACGTTGACTCGAATATGTCTCAGAATAAAAAATGTTGTCTATGTGTCGTATAAACATGTCTGCACAACAAAGAGGCCGGGACTTCCAAAAAGTAAACATTATATTACACATCTCACAATATATTACACAAAAAAAGATCATCAAGCAGGTTTTCACCTTATCAATTTATATTTTTTAAGAGAAAAGGAACATTTTCTTTTCTGCTTTTTTACATATTTTTTTATGTATTAATTCCATTGATTCATTATTATTATAATTCAATTTAATGCTGGATTTTTTTGCTGCAGTAAGGATCTTTTTGGCTGCATTTATTGTCTTTTTTCTGAAATTAATTGCATTTTTGCGGCAATAATTGTCTTTTGTTGCATGAATTGTCGTTTGTAGCAATAATTGTCTGAATATTTCAGACTTTATCATAAAATCAAGTTAGATTTTTATATCATATTGGCGAGTAAGAATTGTTTTCATAAAGTGTATGCTGTAATATAACTTTAATAAATCAGGAACTGTCTTCTCCGCATAACTTAATTTTCTTGCAATGTATATTATATTTATGTGGTAATTCAAAATTTAAAAAGCAATAAACAGTATTCCTTGCTTACTTCATTTTGCTAAGTAGATGTCAATAGAGTTAAGTCTGAATTTTTCAGATATTTGGGAGAAACAGAATAATGTATATATCAACATTCAGCCAATAGACAATCCCAGAAATCGATACCTTCCCGGATTACCCGCTCCTGAATACTCTCGCGCGCCTCAAAAACGGTACTGAAGAANCATGTGTATCTCATGGAGCTGCACATTTTGAGTGGTGAAAGGTCAAGGTCATCCTTCAAGGTCAAAGGTCAATCTTTTTTTTATTTTATTTTTAAATCAAAGCGGCGCAGTAGGGGACATTGTGTTTCTGACAAACACATCTCTTGTTTAGTAGTGTAAGTGTTCAGTTATTTTATGAAGTCTTGTTTAATTGTATTCTTAAGAAAAATGGGGATCTTTATTACATAAGAAAATGATAAAAAAATATTGAAAACTTGATGTAGTGAAAAATTACCAACATAATTTATGATAATGGTAACTATCACATGTATACTACAAACTTCCTTTGTATTATGCACCTCCCTTGAAAGTTCTACCACAGCAATACAGATTCCTCTGTAAGGTCAACACACAGTTAACTGTCCCGGTTGATGCCCACTTTCATGTCAATGTAGATCAAGGTGAGATGTTATACAATCCACTTCTGCAGGGATGGTTACAGAAAAGTTCAATCCCTGTTTTTAAAGCATTCAACCGATATATGAAGTACTGGTTCTACCCACGGAAACAGACTTAAAAGTTTGTTAATAAATTAGCATATGGATTTCAACACACTTGAGCTACAATGAATATTTTTTAAATACAATTAAACCATGTGTACCTGGCTATTAAAGTGAGATTAACATAGTTAAGTACTAATTTTTATGCCCCTGGTAGGGTGGCATATAGCAGTTTAACTGTCCGTCAGTCTGTCTGTCAGTCTGTTTGTCCGAAAACTTTAACATTGGCCATTACTTTTGCAATATTGAAGATAGCAACTTGATATTTTGCATGCATGTGTATCTCATGGAGCTGAACATTTTGAGTGGTGCAAGTAGGGGCATTGTGTTTCTGACAAACACATCTCTTGTTTTTACTTTAACACTAATTTTTATATTGTTTGAAACCAAAGTCTTCTGTATGCCTATCTGCAGGTGTATTTTTTATGTGCACATTTCTACCATTATGTTCAATACTGTCGAATCTTTGCCACCCTTTAATGTTAAAATAATATTATGATAGGATAATTTGTGAACCATCATCCTACTGTAAACTTGTACCCCACTCCTTGATATTAAACATGGAACTTATTTAGACTTTGGAAGATGAAAGTGATCTTGCAGGACTGTTGACGCAAGTTTAAACTGTGCTTAAACCTAAATTGTATTTAAAGGTCAGAGACCTTTTAAATGAACAAAGAAAAACCATTGGAGGAAAAGTTATAATATGAATAAACTATTTGGTTTTTAAATTATATACAGTGTTTTAGCTCTCCTGAGCAGGAAGTGCTCCTGGTGAGCTACAGTACAGCCCACGCGGAACAAACATATTTCGCGATCCGCTGCGTTAAGGCACAACGAGTCAATGCCGAGTCGGCGGTTGAAGCCGCGTCAGTATGAGGTCGCATTTCGGCGCGATGCTTTGCATCTGTCCACCGAGACAAGCCGCGATCCGCGATATCACGCCGAGTCGATGCGCATCATAAAAAAAAATCTTTTAAAAATGATTAGTTACCGTAATTACTCTATGTTTTCGGACACTATGTTTTCGGACACCCCTTTTTTAGCAAAAATAATTAATTTTCGTGACTCTTTATTTTCGGACATACAGATTTTCGTCCATAATTAATGACTTTTAAGTTTTCGGACAGTATATTTTACAGCGCCATTTTACCAAATTTCGGCCCTGTTTTCGTTATCTGATGACACTTCGATCATTCGGTTTTACAACCGGGTTAACGTAATAAAACCTGGCAGATGCGTGCCTGAGGGTAATAGACCATTACATTTGCGTTATTGGGTAAATAACCTTGTAAACCGGAATTAAACAATGGTTTCGCCCGAAAGCCCCTTCTCAGTAAGATAACTGTGGCAAATACTAAACGCTCCAAATTAAGTGTGATGCACCCTATTGCAAGTTTTACGAACAATGGAAGGTGTCGGAAATGAACAAACAAAGAATTCATAGTTTGCATTTTTTTTTTTTTTTTTTTTTTTTT
>VMBQ01001231.1:48732-92078 GCA_007657795.1 Dreissena rostriformis
TTTTTTAGCAAAAATAATTAATTTTCGTGACTCTTAATTTTCGGACATACAGGTTTTCGTCCATAATTAATGACTCTAAGTTTTCGGACAGTATATTTTACAGCGCTATTTTACCAAATTTCGGCCCTGTTTTCGTTATCTGATGACACTTCGATCATTCGGTTTTACAACCGGGTTAACGTAATAAAACCTGGCAGATGCATGCCTGAGGGTAATGGACCATTACATTTGCGTTATTGGGTAAATAACCTTGTAAACCGGTATTAAACAATGGTTTCGCCCGAAAGCCCCTTCTCAGTAAGATAACTGTGACAAATACTAAACGCTCCAAAGTGTGATGCACCCTATTGCAAGTTTTACGAACAATGGAAGGTGTTAGACAACAACTATCGGAAATGAACAAACAAAGAATTCATAGTTTGCATTTTTTTATTGCGTTAATTACAGGTTCATAATAGAGAGTATCGGTACATCACATGCTCACCATTGAACTCGTTGGTCCAAGTTAAACCTTGTATTAACTTTCTGTATAATAAATTAAGCATTTGAAATTATTTCAAATGCAGTGCAAACATTATAAATGTAATTTATACTATACGGTGTGGTATTTACAAGCATGTGCTATTACCGGTAGTTGTTGATACAATCGACGCTATTTTCGGACAATTCAATTTTTCGACTCTAAATTTTCGGACACCTGTATTTTGTGTATATTTGTCGTATCTAAGTTTTCGGACAGGAAAAAAAATAAAAAATTTAAGTGTCCGAAAACATGGAGTAATTACGGTAGTCAATAAATTTTAAAACATCGACCGATCCCGTGGTAATGTTTTTGCAAAACATCGTCTTTTAACTGATACTTACCAATTAATATAATCACAGTTTGCAACATTACTCTTTTTTTTTATTTTGATAATTTAATCCAAAGTGTTCATGTTAGCAGGTGGTTATTTATACTGAACATGTAAACAAAGGATCAATGACATTATTAAAAGTATCGCACAAATTCGCAATATATGTGAATTGACAGTTTGACGTCATCAAAGGAAAGCCGCTTCCTGTCTGAAGCCATAAAGTTACACCGTTTTTGCCGACAAAATTGGTTTCCTTTGTCAAGACATTAACCCGCTAAACCAATCGTGTGTTTGTTACTCATTGACAATCGTCCAATTTTGTAAGAGCACGTGCTTAGCTCCGCCTTTCGAATCTTTTTCAGAAAATGGAGGTGGAGTTTAACGGTTAATTGAACAAGTGTTTTACACAAGTTGAGTCCCGTAATTACTCGGCCTAAGATAGGAAACGACAAATTAATGTATCTCGGATTTTCCGAGAAGAGACGATTAGTTCCGATTTACCAACTTCTTGTACAGTTCCTAACAATTGCGAACGCATGTGGTCAGGAAATTCTTGAAACACATTTATAGTAAATAAAGGCACAGTGTTTTGTTGGATTATTACTAGCTATTTAATTGCAAGGTACTATTATTTTTCATTTTATTTGTTCAATATAATTCAAATGTTAAACAATATAGTTGCATCACAGAATCTGACAAGGAATTTGATGGGGTCGCAAATTTATATTTTCTCTCGATCCGCTGCGTACGTATGCCGCGGATTTATTCTGCGAAAGTACACGAGGTTAATACAGACTCGGCGTTGTTGCGCGGATCGATGCCGAGTGCCTCGGCAATACGCCGCGTGAACACACAACTCGGCCATCCAGTACTAACGATTCTGGCCGTGGCGTGACGGAGGATTATGTTGGTTCCGCGTGGGCTGTACTGTATTGTGTTCAGTCTGTATCCGGCATCTTTCATCCTGTGTCGTCAACTTGAGCTTGAAGACTACTTTTTATGCCCCAGGGAGGGTGGCATATAGTGATCGCACTGTCCGTCTGTCTGTCCGTCCGTCTGTCTGTCTGTCCTTCTGAAATTCCGTCACACTTGCGTTTAGGTTTAGAAAAATGGTCATAACTTTTGCAATATTGATCATAGCAACTTGATATTTGGCAGGCATGTGTATCTCATGGAGCTGCACATTTTGAGTGGTAAAAGGTCAAGATCATCCTTCAAGGTCAAAGGTAAAAAAAAAATCAAAGCGGCGCAGTAGAGGGCATTGTGTTTCTGACAAACACATCTCTTGTTTCATCTAATCTTAATTAAATTGGTTGGAATGTTTATCTTGACAATATTTAGGAACACTTAGAATCTGGGTCACAGGAGTTCAAAAAAACTAGGTCATCAGATCAAATGTAAGGGAAACCTTATAACCCCTATAGAGGCCTAAATTATTACTCAATCTTGAGGAAACTTGATCAGAATGCTTATCTTGCTGATATCTTGGCTGAAATTGAACTTGGGTCAAGTGGGTCTAAAACATGTCTCCATGCAGGTCAAAAGCTAAGAAAAACCTTGTAACCATTCTAGAGGCCACAATTATGAATCAATATTGATGAAACTTGGCCAGAATGTTTATCTTGCTAATATCTAAGCCGTGTTTGAATCTGGATCATGTGCTTCTGGGAACAGGTCAAATAAGCTTTAACAACTTATTACCCCTCTAGAAGCCACATAAATGAATCAGTCTAGATAGAACTTTGTCAGAATGTTTATCTTGACATTTTGGAGGAATGGTTTGAATATGGTTCATGTGCGTACAAGAAACTTAAGAACTTCAGTTCAAATCTTGGATAAACCATATTATCACTGACCCTAAACCGTATTTATGACTCAGAATGTTTATCTTGACAATATCAATGCCATGTTTGAATCTGGATCGAATGGGGTCTTTAATAAGAACACCGGGTAAATTTGCTAAATTTGGTTTACCAAAAAACTCTGGTGAGTGCTTTCATGGCTCTCTTGTTACAATTCACTAAGTTTTTAGCTTGTCTCCTGTTAAATTTGAAAAGTGTCATGTTCAGATCTATGTATTGCTTTTTTCTCTTTTTTTAACAATGACTGTAACATGAACTGGTATTTAAATAATCCTGTCCTCTAAAGCAGAATTCAAATACTGAACCTTTTATTGCTTACGATTTTTCCCTTTTTTGTGTTTGTAATTTGACCCATTTTATTGACTGCTGTTGAACATATTGATATAATTTTACTTAAATATGACACAAATGAAAACAGATTGAGAAATACTTTGTGTGAGCATTATTGTCATTGAAATAATAACCAGCTGTCTCAAAGATGTTTATTATATATAATGTTTTACTGTGTTGTACTTTTTCTCTTTCACATTGAAACATAGCAGATTTCAACATCCAGTTTTGCTCTGCCTTTAGCTCTATGAAGGTAGCATTAAAAGCATCTTTATGCAAATATTTCATTGCAGTTCTACAAACCTTATTTGTTTGAAGTTAGATTTAAGGGTGGAAGGAATGCGTATAATTGGCAGCTTCTAGAATGCAAAGGATCAGATTTCAAGTGTTAGAGTGGTTTGATTTACCATGCAGTTGCTGAATAGGTGAACAGTGTTGAACAACATGTACATGGTGAGACTAACCTTTGTTCCAGATGATGTTTGATGATATTATTTCTAAAGCTTCATAGATGAAGAAGCCATATTAGGTACATATTTTTTTACCTGTATTACACCTGACTTGCCTGACAATTAAGCACAGAGTGTTATTCACAGAATAAGAATATAACAGCAGATAAACAATTTGAAAGGTTAGTTCTGATGTGGTAAATTTATAGCTATTTCATTTTAAATTAAGAGTACATTTTTCGACTGTGCTTGCATCAAAATAATTTCCTTTTTATCATGGTTTATATGTAAATAAACAGANTTTTGTAGACGCTAGGCATAAATGGGTTAATCATTACACAACTCGAAATCGATAAGAGTAAATTATTAGTGTGTTAAATATGAAAACGATCTTTAAGATCTATAACTATTTATTAATTACCACTTCTCAATTTATGTGAATAATGTATTATGTATTTTGTTTTATGGATCAATGGGCCTTTATATATGAAAAATACATGCCTATGTATTTTCTACACTGATCAACAATATGTCGGCTAGGGACAAAAAGGACATAACTCAACCTTATCACAAGCTTAAATTACGAACTTTCCAATCGACACCCATGGATTATAATAGGTAGCACCGATACGAGGTTAAAACTCTTGGCCATGTACATACTGACTCCGTTTGTCTTTCCATGCCATAGTTGAATTTCGTTGTTCTCTTCGTGTCTATAGTATTAAAAAAGGAGGCCTTAAATTATGAAGTAACGAAGACGGCTAACAGAAGAAATGAGCAGTTTCGTTAAAAATGGACGTAACTTAAAAATATTGTGACAAGCTGAAAAATACGCCCTTTTTACAAATCCTACTAAATACTCACTGGTCGGATAGGGATCTCTTCAGGGAACGATCTGAATTCTTGGAAATTGAAGTCGAAGGCCGGTTCGTAAGCCAATGGCTTCAGTTCGGTTCCGTTACGGAAGTGACGTGTTTTTACTGCACGCCCAAGAAGATGGGTGTGCTGCAAAAGGCTGAACCCCTTAACCTCCTGAACATTGCTTTGTTTGAATGCCTGGAAAACGCATTAAATTCCCCGACTGCTCTGTCGTTTAGGCGATCGGATGTTATGTTGCAGCACATTCTGTGTTCTTTCTTTATTACTTAATCACACTGATACAGAAATGGCTCAGTATTGATTGAGAGGCTATTCACATGTATTCCGCAATACACTACACTTTAAAGTAAACAGCGAAGCATTCGAAAATGTTTTTAAAATAATGTTCATATATCATAAACATTATTTCGTATCGACATTGCTTAATAGTAAAAAGATTGCATCGGCCGATAATCGAACCAGGTGCACTCGCTTGGCAAAGGAGATTCTACTTCTGAACCACAAATGCTTCATTTCGCATGATCAAGCATCGATCTGTCGGTCCGTCAATTTCAATGGAAACGAACATACTTCAATGTTAAAACATGTTTAATGGATATTGAAAACTTGAAAATAGATTCCAATCGTTTACGCTTGGTAAACACGGTACGTGTCAGAGTCTAGTGGGAGACATTTAGCTACATAATTCATCGAACCAATCGAAACTCGTTCAAATGAAACTTTAAGTATTCTGTTGTACGCCACTAGATATTAAAACGATTGTTAGAACTTGTAAATGTGTTCTTATATTTGATTTGATCTCTAGTTTGCGCGCAAATAACTGCCAACTATGTGTAAAATGCAATTTGCAATATTTGATGTCAATGTTAACCATGACCAAGCTTCTTCCATATATCACCGCACATGATTGGGCAGATAAGGTCAGTACCTTTAGAAACATATAAAATAAAATAATAATATGTGAGTGTTGTAGCTCAAAATATTTACCTTAGAAATTAAACACACTTTTCTCATATATAAATTTAAGGTCTATTTCGAGAATAAACATGAAGTTCTGTGACGCTGGTGAACATATTTTGGAAAAAGGCATAAGAATGAACACATCACAAATACTGGCGTTATGTCTTTAGTATCATCTCAAAGATCCTTAAAAGAGTAATTTATGACCAAGTTGAAGGTTACTTGAATGACAAAAAGCTTCTGTATAGCTATCAATCAGGATTTAGGCGTGGCTACTCTACAGACACCTGCCTTACCCATTTATCTGATTATATTCGTACGAGCGTGCCCCCTTCACCTTTTTCTTAAAGCGGCATCTCCTACTGAACCGATGGGCAGAATCTAACAACACTTAAATATTTGATTTGTAACTTCGTATTGTAGTCCTCTACACAGTTTGTTGAAATAATTGCCGTCGGGCTTGAACAGTTCAGTTTAAAATAGACTTAAATAGGAAACGGTTTGTTCAAATTATGCCCCTGTGATCAAAACTGACCTCGTCCCGGGGGTTACCAGTTTTGCATGGACTTATATAGGGACACCTTTCAACAAATATTCTTGTCAGAAACTGCAAAGCTATAGCTTTCATATTTGCCATGTGGTAGCATCTAGAGGTAATCTTCAAAGTTTGTTATTATTATGCGTTTACGATAAACATTGGCCAGGTACAATATAGAGACAATCTATGTAAACATGGCTTGTGTGAAAACGCAAAGCTAATAGCTTGTACGATGTAGATTCATATACAGGTCCTCTACAAAGTTGATTTAAATGATACACCTGGTTTGAAACCTGGCCTCGCTCCTTATGTCAAATTTACAATACGAACATGTAGCGGAATACTTTTACATCGTGTAAATAATAAAAACAAACTCTCGTCCTGCCTAACATTTTATTATTAACCGAACGTTATGCCATATAAAACTTACATTTGACTGATATTTTCCCTTTATAACTGAAAATGGCAAAACACGTCCCAACTGGTTGCAATGTGTGTCTGTGCAACAAAATTAATGTACCCTTTCTGTTGTAGTTTTTGTCTAATAATGAAAGCTTGTTTAGTTAAGCTGGTATGAACCAAAAGTACACGTTTATGATAGGCTTAAATAGCTTTAGTTATGCTAATTTCCCACAAACGTGCGATCCTACACGAATGCCAAGTGATGCGTTCACGTTCGTTATGATACGGCACTCTGCGCTCGGTAGTAATCTGTTTATGATTTGATTATAACAGGTGCCACGAAATAATATGGTCTGATCTTCAGTTAAATCGTTTACCTATAGTATGTCGGGAGTATTTCAAATAGGTCGTCGATTTGGTCTTGATCCAACACGATTTCCCGAAAAGGTACGTTCTTATACCAGGTGATGTGTTGTACTTCGTTTATGAAGAAACAATGCGCTCAGTTCCGAAACAATATGATTGCCGTTGCGTCATATTAGACGATTTAATCAATGGCATTTCCGATAAGAGCTAGGACTGGACCAGAATGATATACACAAGGTCGTTTGGCTATCATAAATTAAGTTGATCCTAGAACAGTATCACACTATGGTTGTATGTAACAGATTTTAAATTTAAGCGAGATAATTAGGCACACCAAGATACTGAGACGTCGCCTTTGTCGTGTTTCCTGTGAATGGAAAACTTCGTGTTTCCCCGCAGCGTAATATATTACATTTCGCTTTGATGATCTGATAGTCTTAATAATGAAACAGATTCGTATTAATTTTTCACAGAAATGTTCCAGTCTAAAACAAGTGTACGTGCGGAATCGCATGTTGTTTTTAATTATCTATTCCCACAGAGTTTCAACCTTTCATTCGTTAATAACCATTAATCGCGCCATCTACCACTGAGATTCTTAGCTTGAATCCTAAAATCTGGACAAGGTTTCAAATAAAACTTCCAATTGTATGCGGCTAGAACTGGTTTTATAAATATGGTATGTTGTTTACAAATTTATTGGACTGAATACAATTTATTGAATGACGGTAAAAATAACGTACTAATAAAACAAGTAATATAAAAGTTTCAAAATATCAAAAAACATTATTCTATAAATCAAATTCACTGAGAAACCTACCAGTAATCTAATCGCCATTTTAAAATGTTTTTTTCTCATTAAAAATGTAATCAAACTTCATNTGTTGGGGCAACCATTTTCCTTTTTTGTTCAGTTTAGTTTTTCTTTCACTTTAACAATATTCTTGCAAACTTTAAGTAGCATGCTGAAAACTGCAAAGTATATAACTGAATGGCATACTTAAACATGTACCAACATCATTATGTTAACAAACCGCTTTAACCGAAATAAAACAATGCAAGAATCAAATAATACGCGGACACGAAAACATTCACATAGTAATGGTTTAAACGCGACATTCTATGGAGATTTAACGTTTTATTGCGCACGTAACTTTTATATGCGTTACACGCTCTACGTTATATAAAAGACATTATGTATGTAGATAAACAGCGCAGGAGAGACAACTCAGCAAGATAATTGTATTGATGTTTTCAATCCGCACGTAGTGATCTCCCTTGTAATGCTTACCAGAAAGACAAATTCTTCGAAATAATGTGTAAGAAACAAATAACACAAATCCAATTGTTAAAACATTTTATTCATTAGATTGCGGACGTTTCAAGTGCTCATGCGCTGGTTCAAAATGATGTAAATTATTTTGAAGACGGAGGCGCAGTTGCAAATTACACGTTTACAAGCACATCCGTATGTACGCTATATTTTTACGTATTTAAATGATCAAAACGTGATGAATTCAACAGGTCATTCATTATACGTTCGCTGTTTCGATGTCATTCTTCGAAATACGAAGAAAAGCTTAGCAATTCAAACTACACACACACGCGCTCGCACGCACGCATTTGAACATCGTGACCGTGTAGATTATATGTGGCGTGTTCTGAGAAAACTGGTCAAAATGCTTGTGCGTAAATTGTCATCCCAGATTAGCATGTGCAGTCCGCACAGGCTAATCAGGGACGACAATTTCCGCTTTTATGGAATTTTTCGTTTAAATGATGTCTCTTCTTAGCGAAAATCCAGTTTAGGCGGAAAGTGTCGTCCCGGATTAGCCTGTGCGGACTGCACAGGCTAATCTGGGATGACACTTTACGCACAAGCATTTTGCCCAGTTTTCTCAGAACACGCAACATATAGGCATGCTCGATGAAATCAACGTTTAATGTTAAAAATACAGGTGTTTTTTTTAGAAAACGCGTAAGTGTGCTTGCTTTGAGTTTTATGAGTTTTGTGTTTCAAATATAACGTATGAATTTCGGGTTACTATCGATTGTAGCTGTTTTTTTATAGCATGTAAGCATATTTCTCATTCTACGAATCGACATAACGAAAGGCCAATGGCTATAGAACTATATACGCTGCACAAAACGTAACGTAGCTAACTGCTACCACCAAGGACATACTGAATCTAATATTTAACCCTTTGTTGTTTTATATACGGAATACCCATAACAGGCTCATAGCCTAAATATTCAAGTACATGAAACCATTGTCACAAAACTACAAAATACACACTTCAATATTTGAATGAAAAACGTAACATTTTGTTTCAAAGCTCACATTCAGTCATACATTTGATCATTAAGTTACATGTTTCATTTAAGTATGTGTCTGTGTGTCAGTGAATAAAACTTCATTAAATTCTACAATTGTAATGCTAATCAATAAAATATAACAGACATCTGTAGCGCCTTTCTACCACCAAGTAAAGATACGCCGCACTCTGGGATTTGCCACCTAAATTGAGTAACGTGGTTAGGTATGTACGGAAAGGGTTATGTGCAGATGCAGATGTGTGTGTACTTTGACATGCAAGACTTTCTTCCAAGCCTGAGACTGCATAATGCGAGGACCTGAAGTTTGCCCCACACACGTTTTGAAGTACATGTTAATTGCCTTGCATTATTTGATTCGCATATCATCGACATTCATATTGTAAGAGTACATGTANGTCTCAGAAACGTTAGCGGAGGCCATTTTGTCCATGTGTGTTTTGTCCGAATGTAACTATAATGCACTGTTACGTGTGTTCATATCCAACACTCATTTGATTTAAGAGTTTCTTTAAATGTTACAAATGTTTAACAAGCTAATTTTTGTAATGTTTAACTATTTTAAGATGGGGTCGTTTAGTTTCTGGGAAAGCCTGCATGTTTCCAAGTTTATGACATCGAAACCGATCAACTGAGCAATACAATAATGCACGTGAAGCCAATCACAACGCGAACATTTTAAGATGGGGTCGTTTAGTTTCTTGGAAAGCCTGCATGTTTCCAAGTTTATGGCATCGAAACCGAACATCTGAGCAATACAATAATGCACGTGAAGCCAATCACAACGCGAATATCTGTATTTATAATAGTTGACATTCCTGGTTTTCCTTCAAATCTATCATGACATAATACCAATTTTAATTTTAACTTAATAGTCAGATAACTGTTCTTAGTGACTGATAACTACATGAACGTGATTCACATTGTAATATTGTCATTTTTTGCAGACAAGAATAATGTAACACATTTATTGTTGAGTTTGAGGTTATATTTTTTGTAACTAGCGATACAAATCTTTAGCATATTGAATTTAATTTAATGTTTGTCATATAGAATGTTTCGGACTATGATTGTCGCGCCGCCAATCATGCATCGTACGAATGTTACACCTATGCTAAATAGTGCAAGAAGTCGGCACTGCCATAATCGGACAAATGTTGCATACTAGCAGTATATTGCCCCGTCATCCAGCTATAATTACCGATAAACACCGTCGTCAAAAGCAATACAATCCAAAGGTTTGCCCAATTATTTGTCGATGTTAAGATCTGAGGACATAGCATCAAAGGTCATGTTCAGTTTAACTATAAGTTAAATTGCAGGTTTCCGTTTTTTGAACATATAACATAGCCCGTTAGGTAAAGGCGTTTGGCTTTCATTATAACCGAGCGTAGCTAAGATGTTTGAATGCGACGATTGCATCTATTATTGAAACGTCATCTGAGCAGGACCTCGTATTCGTTGTTATCAGATCCAGTCAGTGGGCAGTATACAGATGCTTTAATTGAGCTTGATCTCGTGGTATAAACTTAACCCATTTATGCCTAGTGGACTCTTCCATCCTTCTAAATATGATCAATTTATTTCCAAAATTAGGGATGTCTAGTATATTTATTTCTATATTTAGAATATTTCTTACAGAAATTCCTTTAAGCAAACAGCGCAGACCCTGATGAGACGCCGCATTATACGGCGTCTCATCTGGGTCTACGCTGTTTGCCAAGGCCTTTTTTTTAGAGANGTCAGTGGGCAGTATACAGATGCTTTAATTGAGCTTGATCTCGTGGTATAAACTTAACCCATTTATGCCTAGTGGACTCTCCCATCCTTCTTAATATGATCAATTTATTTCCAAAATTAGGGATGTCTAGTATATTTATTTCTATATTTAGAATATTTCTTACAGAAATTCCTTTAAGCAAACAGCGCAGACCCTGATGAGCCGCCGCATTATACGGCGTCTCATCTGGGTCTACGCTCTTTGCCAAGGCGTTTTTTCTAGACGCTAGGCATAAATGGGTTAATATTTACACCTTGATTAAATCACCGAACATAGTCATTGTATGACATCACACGATAAAAAGATGTAATACTTTTTAAACTTTGCAAACCAACGATTTAAATACAGTTCAATATACTCTACCTGATATAAAAATTGAGCTTCACGCCAAGATATATTAAAAAATATTTAACACTGTATGATTAAAACTTACTTATGGAAGACCTCATTACTCAAAACGAGTTGTGGTGGAATTGTTCATTAATCCCCATATTTTTTCATCTGTCATCATAAGAAATGAACGATGTTTGCTAAGGTAAGCTTAAATAAATGACAATACCGACGATCCAATGATTACCGTTCCCATACATATTTCCGTTGGTTATTTATTAATTCACATATAATTTATGGACGTATTAAGTTTCATTCCGTCAACGCTGTCCTTGTGTTCATCAAATAATTCTTCTTTAAATGAGCACAGTATCAGAGTTCAAAGTTTTTTCATCTCATATAATTAAAAAATACAAGAGATCAATGTAATATGAATATCAAACTATAATAATGAAAGTGCAGGAGAACTTGTATGAAGCAGACTTTACAATAAGTTTTATACAGTTTTTAAACTTTGCATTTACAGGTCGAAACTCACACAGCATGTACCTAGTTTAGTTAATGCTAAATATACTATGTAGATTTGTTTATTCGTTGTTGTTTTCCCCTCTCGCGCGTTTCATAGAACGTGATGGCCATCAACCAATAAAAAAAACATAATCCCCTCTCTATGTAAATTTAACGTATATATTTATACAAATAAAAAAATAACCAACATAGTGAGCTTAATTGTTCTGGAAACAAACTTTAACATGCACACAAACTAGAAAAAAAAACGAATATGTGCATTACGTAGCAGTAACATGAACTATATATATTTATATATCACAAAATGTCTTATTAATTTCTATCAAGAGATAAATGTTTAAGAAAAATCTTAACATGTGTCAGAATCATTTTCCTTGCACACAATTAGTAGAGATGAAATAAAATATGATAAGCACACAATTTCTGAAGATGCAAAATTAATAATGTTGATATATCAATACCGAATAGATATCTGAGTAAGTAAAAATGTGTCTGAATGAAGTTAATGTCTTGCTTTCATGAAATGAAGTAAATATTGTTACAAAGCTGATTTAAAGGCATTTTAGAACCTCAATCTGGACTAAAAGTTATTTACATAGTTGTTTCAAAATGCGTTACAAAAATACATTGACATGAAGTTGTTTTTCTCAACAAAAGAAGAAAAAATTCCAAGACGGAGCGCTCGGCTATGATTTGGGTTTGATAATAATATGTACATTTTCAGTCAGTTACAATTCAACTAATCTATTAAGTTCCACTGAATGAACTTTGCAACCTCTCGGAAGATGAATATACGCTTACCCCTTAAGCAGCACACTCCATCTATCCAAACCGAAGTTATGAATTATCTAAACTAAACCAAAATGAACAGAACAATACTATGTGTGTCCCCATACTCCAATTTTGTCTCAAATTCCACTTGTGAAAAAAGCGGTTTTATGGCATAATTTGACATTCGACCTGTAAGAGTGATATTGGCCTTTGAGGTAGGAAGACGGTTATTACACGCAACACGTCGTCTTATAATGGTTGAAATTTGCGCCAAGTTATTGCAATATCAATTAAAAAAAGCATGTTATAGCAAGAATAGGAATGTTTATGTCGCATTTGATTGTTTACTTCTAAGTGTGATCTTCATCTTTGAGGTCGGGAAACGTGTGTTACACACAAAACGTCGTCTTACGATGGTTTGATGTGTGTCACGTTATTTCAAACTCTATAACAAAAAACTAAAATTATGGCAAACACGGGAATATTTAAGGTCAAAATTGACCGATGAGCTCCGAGTTTGAACTTTAAGGTAAGAAGACTGGTGTGCCACGGGATTTAGTATGGTTGACATTGGTTCAGAATTATTTAAATTCAATCAATTAATGGCAGTCTTATTCGAAGACAGTAATTATAATGGTCAAATTTGATTTTTGAACTCTAAGTGTGACCTTGATCTTTCAGGTATAAGACGGATATATCACGCAAACATGTCTTTTGTCTTATGGTGGTTGGCCTTTGAATAAAGTTATTTCGAAATCCATCAATATACGCAAAATTTATCGCTGAGTCAGGACGCTTCGCACAGACGTACACTGCGACTGCTGTATGGTGGCTTCTTTGAAAGGCTCTTTAAAAACAAAAAAAAACTCTAGTTCAAAAGAAATGATGTGGGCAAAATAAATAAAAAAATCGTTTTATTCAGCGTTTTTTTCTTCACCTCTATGAATGGGGATTGAGTACGGACCCCCTCAGAAGGGGAAAAAGCGTTGTTTTTCATGAAAAGGGAAAGTTCAAAATCAACATATCCACGAGTGATCATGTAATGTCAATAACATATTCTCACATTATTAGGTTCACATAATAAAACATTAACTTATTACGTGTGTAATAACCGTACAGAGATCTGTGAGTTGAAGGAGAATGAACACACTTGTTTTTACCAAAATGTTATCTGCATGTGTAACATGGTAACACATGTAATGATGTTGACAGAATTCAGCCACGGGTTTTGAAAGCGTCTCGAAGATAAAAAATGTCGACACATGCAGGCATTGTTCTCGCTATTTCGCCCCCTCTGTTCACTGGATGTACTGCAATGGTGGTTGTTCCAACCAAGTGGAAGGAGGCCTGCGTGATGCCATTGTACAAATCTGGAAAGAATAAAAATAATCCTACAACTTACAGACCCTTTTCTGTAAGTGCTCATGCTGATAAATTAATGAAGCTTAAAGTGAAGGCACGAATTGAGCATGTCGTAGCATCCAACAATCTTCTTAATACAAATCAATCTGGTTTAAAAAAGAGTAGGTCAACTATTGACCAACTTGTTCTATTAAAACAAGACGTTACTTTTACTATAAATACAGGCCGCTAAATGTAAGCAATAGTTCTATACATGTAAGCTGCATTTGATTTGTCTTGGCACGTTGGCGTCTTATAGAAACTTTCCGATTACGGAATCACTGAGCATGTACATGTAGCAAATTGGGTCAAAATCCTCGTTATCACGACTTTTCTGAAAGTTGGTAACATTTCGTGACGATGTAACACTCTATGTATCAAGTAACTATAGAAACACAAGGAGCACCTTCTACCATTGACCGGATATTAACTTTTTCAAAAGGGCATTCGCTTCAGCAGAAAAAGGCATAATAATTTAAACAACACATGTAGTTTGCGTCACGCGTTCAATGTCTTTTAACAGAATATAAACAAACGAGCCTCGCTCTGTGTAAATGGGGTAAATTGCACGTGTGTAAAGTGTCTTCCCAGATTAGCCTGTGCAGTCCGCACAGGCTAATCAGGGACGACACATTCCGCTTTACTGTATCTTTTGTTTAAAGGAAGACGAAATTCCAGTTTAGGCGGACTGCACAGGCTAATCTGGGACGACACTTTTCGCACATGCATTAAATCCCCTTTTAACAGAGCGATGCTCAATTTGCTCTTTTTTTGCATACGGGTATTCAATAAGCGTGCTTACGTTAGTAATACTCATATTATGTCCATCATGACACATACAAAACTAATAATTCTATTACTGTATATGTGTCTTCAAATGTGTTAATTCAATATTACACTTACCAGGATTCCAGGAATAATCATCATAGCTCACGCATCATACAATGTTTCCGCGAAAAACAACCTTACGCGTGATATGCCCGAGGTCATTGTCTAGATAGTATAACAGTATACAATTACGTAAACACAAATCTAATAGTCGAACGGTTCTACGATATTTAAGGAACTATGTCATTTACAAGGGTCACAAAGGTTTAACTTATTAAAACAAATCTTACTTTGACACAAATATTAATGGAATTTAATAACGGAAACATCTGTCTTTATATAATAAGAAAACAGTTTATGAATTCTGAGATATAAATCATTTTATCGCATGCTATACCTTGTTTTCAATGTNAGACTAATGGCGACTATGTGTATTGAACAAGATTTCGTATATACCTGAATTATCAATGTTAGTTAAAGACTAAATATAAATCACACAGGCCGGGTTAATTTACTTTTGCAAAGAGTGAGAATATGGTTCAGTTTTGAAACAAAAATTTAAAGCAAAATAAGCCGTAATACTTATAAAAAGTGGGAAAAATACAGAGCCAAATAAACACAACTGACCTTACATGTACTCCACTGCATCAGGGCTTTCTTTGATGGGGTGGGGGCAGATTAACGTCTTAATATAGGACTATGGATAGAAGTAACCAACGAGGATCAATCCTTTTGATTTTACTATTTTGTGTCATTGGTTTCCTGAAACAAAAAATGGTACAGTGCTTATTTACAGCCAGTTTGCCAATGGCTCGGGAACTTGGCTTATCCGGACCATTTTGGTCAAACTGCAGAAACGGGCCCAATCAGGATTGGACTCGATCTGGACATATGCCCTTATATATAGCTATATGTAGAGAGAGAGATTTAATGGTTATACGTGCAGTAGACTATTTGTTGAGTAAAACAAACATGAAATGAAAACATCTCTCTCAGAGGATATGATCAAAGGGAGATTATTCATACCTAATCTTGGTATAATGGTTAACAGAATTACACCCCCTCTGAGTTTTTATGTTTCAGGTAAAACTGTTGTTATTTCCATGGGAGTTTATTAACCCATTTATGCCGAACGTCTAGAAAAAAAGGCCTTGTCAAACAGCGTAGACCCAGATGAGACGCCGCATGATGCGGCGTTTCATCAGGGTCTGCGCTGTTTGCTTAAAGGAATTTCTGTACGAAATATTTCAAATATAGCTATAAATATACTAGACATCCCTAATTTTGGAAATAATTGATCCAATGTAGAAGGATGGGAGAGTCCACTAGGCATAAATGGATTAATATCATTACCAAAAAATATATGTTCTTACATAAATATAATATATATTTCCTAAGATATAAATATGAAAAGAGTATATGATCTTTAAACATTCTTATTAAGATATCGTACATTCGATTAAAATTAATTCCACCTCTAAGGGAAAGAATTTAAACCTAACTTAAATCCCGTGGTTGAATTTCTCCCTTTGTATAGTTTCACAACGGGGCTATCTCTACAACACATGATTAGTAAAAACAAAAAAGTACTTGCTTTTGGTAATTCCTCTTATATCAAGATAGAAAGGTTGTTAAAGATGTCTTATACAAGAGGTATTTTTTTCAGATGCGTTTGAAAAAGTAGGATTCCTTATGTCGGGTCTTAATCCACCAGTGACGAATTGCACAGTTTTCCAGATGGAGTTCTCTCCCTTCAGCTCTGGGCCAATATGATCGTAATTTATTTTTATTTTAAAAAATTTAAGGAAAGACTGGAGTGCTTTATTCTGTAAATTCTTAATAATGGATGTTACAAAGTAATATCTACTTAATTTAAATAATATAGAATCATGTGGTGTTCGTTAAACCAAATGGATTTTATAAATAAATACTATAACTTGATATTGTCAAGCCATTTGGTTTGACTAGGTAATAGGCAATATCGGAATTAGTCCACTTATTGGATTTCTTGTAACAGTATGATTTTGTTTCTCAAAATCGTTATTACTTGATAAAGTCGAGTCTATATCGTGACTAGGTAACAGACATTATCTGGTCATAGTTGAACTGACCACTTCATGCGGTATATGGTAATTATTGTAAAGAATTGTGTCAAAGTAAAGGAACGAAATCAAACGATGGTAGACTGGTCGACACCACACATTGATAATAATCAACGTTATCATAAGTCAGTATAAGTATCCTTGCTTTGTCGTGTTTTCCCTTGTCAAATATAAGGCATTCTTTATAGTGCATATACATATAATAACCACCGCTATCAAAATTAAATTCCTTCCTGATCTGAACTTGCTATGTATAATTATGTTACCGTGACGTATAACGCAATCCAGTGTAATGTTCTTTCTCAATGGCTTTACTGTTAATACTACTATAAAGACAATACTAAACAGTAAATACCAAATATCATATAGAAAAAAATGGTCATGTTCATCTAAAGACGCACCGCTATTTGTGAGGGCGAAATGGATTTGAGCTTAACATCGAACCCTTTATTAATACTTCTGTCGGAACGAGTAGAACATTTTTTTTCGGGTCGGGTCGGGTCATGTGCCATTTGCCGAATTGCGAATTTCGTGGCTTTGTGTCGGTACAACTTCACAACAACCCTACTATTCCAGTGGGCTTCTTTTATCAGTAAACATTGTTCCAAGCCTGCAGTTCTGAAGATTTCTAAAATTATTCTCGTTTCCATACAGCATGGCTGCTTGTTTGGTATATTATATGCAAAGGGTGTTTTGCTGAGGGTATAAATGAAAATAATTCAGAGGGCGATTCGTGCATTTTCTTATACCTATATTCGTTGAAAGGTAAATTTTATGGAATAACATGTTTAATAAAGTGAATAAAAGCACTACCATCGGTGAATAATGACGTTCAAATTAGAATGTCACCATTACCTTTAAATATACGTTAGACACTTACGAAGGTTTTGTAGTATTGATATACATGCAGAGTTTCGCGATTTTGATAGAGCGTTATTAGATCCGTTGCCTTCTCGGTACGGAACCGGAAATTAACATATACATCCCAGATCTATACTTTTTAAGTTTATTTTCAGATTCCTACCGTGAAGGCAACGGACCCTGGGCTTTTTTGTCAATTTAACGGTATAAAACGTTACCTTGGTTAAACCACTTTTCCATCGAACAGTAAAGTGTGCTCGTTCGCCCCAGCAGAATATTTGATATTTATTTGTGAACAAAACCGTCATCAAAAATAGAGCCAAACCGTTTGATTTTGATACGTTCACTTTGAATTAACAATTTGTTAACGAACCATGATGATTAAACATGTAAAATAAAACGAATGGCATTTTTAAAATCTAATAACGGTGTGGTACGAAAGTTAAAAGCAGAACATTCGCCCCTGCATTCCGTTGTTTAGCACAGCGGATAGGAACCAAAAACACAAACTCAAGGTCTCTTGGGTAATAGTGCTGTCGATAAACAAAGTAACATCAATTGTAATCATGATTGCATCATAAAGGTTAGATTGCAGTAACAGTCTTTGCATGAGTTTTATAAAACATAATAAACAGAAATCATGATTTAATATAAAGGCTATAGGGAAATAAAGAGCTAAATATGTCTCGGAGATCAATTAAAACGGGGTGTTAAATTATCTGGTTTTCTTTATGTCGTTCAATATAAACGTTTTAATTGAAATCCGAATTCGAATATGGAACAAAGGGTGACTCCGTAGCAAGCAGTCGTCTTTAATAGTACAGAGGATGCGAAGCAGTAAATAACTTGAGAATGGTCTCTCGGGTTATAGAGATGTCGATAAATAAAGCAACACAAATTGTAATCATGATTTCATCGTTAAGGTAAAATGGCAGCAAGTTAATGTGGTCTTTGCATGCGTTTCATGAAACATAAAAAACAGAAGTCACGAGCTGAATACCAAGGATAGAGAGCAATAAATAAGTCAAAGTGTCTCAGATTTCCATTGAGAACGTTGTCTGAAATTGTTTGTGTAAATTAATGTCATTCAAAATAAGCGTTTTAGTTGGTCTCTGTCTTTGGTTATGACATCAATGGAGTAGCCCTAGCACGCAGTCGTCTATACTCTTGCTACAAGTGTTTTAAATGGCATACTGTTCCGGTTAAATGGCGGCCATGTGTTTTGCCAGTAACATGTCCAAATACTAGATCTTAATTGATTATTTTATGAATTCTTGTTAACCAATTGCTATTTTGGCATTATTTTTAATTAAACCAGCTTGTTTTTATAGGAGTATTTTTTATAAGCAGGAAATTATCTCGAATTTCAGAGAACTTTGTTTTGAATCACTATGATTTTAGTTTGAATATGGTGATTTACTCAATAATCATGTTTGTGATTTTTTTTTCGAAATCAATCATTTGGTAGCCGTAGCATTCATGTAAGACTGGTAATCACGCTGTGATTCATTATCAGATCAGAAGAGAACATAATTGTATTACACATACATGTATACAGTTTCTAGTTTAAAAAAAAATTGATAATACAAAAAATTAAATATACATTTATTGCATAAATATTATAAATCTAGTAATGGATTAACTTAACAAATATTTAAACATAAATCGTTTTATATCACATGTTAACAATGCACGTAGATGTATAGGGAACCGTTTGAGAACGTCATTCCAATAAATAAAATAAAATGATACAATAATTATAATTTTAAATGAACATATTCAACATTTCATAATTTGAATCCAAATCACATATTTTGTTACGTAGTTACGGCAACATACCGAGTAATATTTATACTTAATATGTATACAGCATATATATTATCATGTAAATACAGAACTTTTACATCATGTCAGCATGTACATTTAATTTAAAGTTTTACATATACCATAATTCTAAAGCACCCGTATAACATAGGCACATAGTTAGTGTCACGTATATGAACTTTTCTAACTTGAACGTGTCGCTTGTATGTAATTTGTTGTATTAAGTTGTAAGTTCAAGAATTTAGAACATTACAAAAATGGAAAACATCTTCCCATAACTGCTGTCATATAATTGACATAATGCGCATACTTTGTTTCAATTCGATCATACATATCAGTCTGAATTCTCAGGTTATGTTCATGGATGCGTAATGTCGTAAGAGCTGTTCTTAAATTTATTTTCAAAATCGTTTCAAACGAAAATATTGTTTTATTGCTTTATATACAATTACTAACCTATAATTATTAATAATTAATTTCTCGTTTTCACTCTTGTAAGTATTCGTCGATAGATTAACAAAGACAAAACAATAACCTTATCAATTGTTGATTATTAAATCACATATATATCTATATCCAAATTTTATATAGTGAGTCCCTCACCTTTCCGAACCAGTTCAATTTATTATGCTTTCAATCAATTAAACCATCGTCCAATATGTATCTTAATATAAAATGGCTAGTATAACTTATTTTAAAACAATATTTTACTTTAATTACACATCTGTTAAATATAACGGGTATCAACAAAGTTCGCATAATCCGGTTACATTTGAAGTTGATTTTCTGACACCAACAACGGCTTTGCAGGAGTTTTGGTGGTGTACATTTTCAAACTCGTTTAACTTTACGAACCCCATACTTACATCCTTATAAGTAAGTGTTGCACCCAGATAGATAAAGTCGTTCACAATGGCTATTTTATCATTTCCATACACCCACATCTCATTACGTTTGGTAACACCTTGTTAATGGAATAAAATAATTGTGATTTTCGTTATGTTAACTTGCAAGCCTCAGGTTCTACAATAATCATATAAACAATCGACAGACATTTGTATGTCTTCTGGCGTTTCACCTATTACAGCCATATCGTCTGAAAATAGCAATACATTCAAAAATATGTTTTGAATATTTATTCCCGCAGTATGTTTATTTAAAAAAAAAACGTTTCAAGATCGTCTGCGAAAAAAGAAACAAAGTATCGGCGATGTTATCTTCCCCAGTCTTATACTGGGCCCAGTCTTCTACCGACTGCCAGATTAAAATACTGCAAGAATGTGTTGCAATGCTTAACACAAGATTTGACCTATTGGTGCATACTGCGTATAATAGCATTTAAGTTTAACCATAATGCATTTAAATATATAGTATCAATGCAACGTTCCATATCAATGAAGCAACATTAAAATCGTTTAATTAATGTTTACATAGTTTTGAATAATTGAATGGAGTATGAAAACGCATGTAAAGTTGACCTGCCTTTTCTAATCCCAATCTGCGCGTAGGTGATAACATAATTGTTTTCACACCATTTTGGATTTTCGCTGGTTGAGTACATATGCAAACAATTTTGCAAAGTTACCTAATAAGGTGATGCCATTATAATCACTAGCATCTGATTTGTCATCCTTCTTAGATATAATGATTATAATCCCGTCAGTTCTAGCTAACTGGACTTTGCTTGTTTTGTCATTCATGTTAAAATATGTGTGATACAACCAGAGAAAATATTGCAGACTTCTATAAAGTACTCATTTAGAAATGTATCTACACCAGATTTAAAATGGCAATAGCTTTTATAACAACATTATAAATGTCAACTCAAAGATACATTTTTTTATTCAATATAAGATATACAATGTATACAAGTATATGATCATACAACAAAGTGATACCATGTAACAGCAATAATGTTCAAACATGTTATACAAGATATGCTAATATATACTTTTTTGACCGTGTGGTTTCCTTTTGATTTAAAAAAAGTTAATATATTTTTTTTGTTGTTTGTGATAGGTGAAAAAAAGGGGGAAAAAAAGAATAATTATAAAAAAAGACGAGTTGCATAAAGTGGGTAGAATGCAAACTGGACTTGTTATGAAAGTTGAATGTGTTTCCATTTATGTTCAAATATATGAAGTGTATTTCTTTTCCAATTTGAATCTTAAGTTTTAAATAATTGATAAAACAGTTCATTGTAGGTGTTTGTTTTCTGTATTTCATGCTGAATATGAAATATTTCATTACTATAATAATGTAATTCACGGCGTTATTAACCTCTTGTATTTTGAAGGTATTAACACCTAAACTGATGTTATGAGAGAGATAGTTTAACATTTAATTGGTTTTTATCTAGAAAGGTTGTCAATTGATTCCATAGAGATTGAATATGTTTACACTCCCAGAAAAGCTGTTCTATTGTTTCAATACCTTCACTACACATATCACATAGATTTGTGTTGGATTGGTTGTACTTAAAAAGATATTTATTTGTAGCTATGATTCTATGGATGTATTTATATTGAAAATTTCTCAGTGTGCTATCAGTAGTTGATTTATATGGCATGGAAAATATTTGTTTCCAATTAAATTCTTTTTCTCCAAGAAGGTTTTGCCATTTAGTTTGAGCTTTAGATGTTTCGGCAGGGTGTTTAATTTGAAGTGTGAAATGGTCAAAGTCATGATTCGAATAAAATTCTTCTGCTGCATTAGCATTATTAGTATAATGTTCATCTGAGAATATTTGCTGAAAATGTTTCTTAAAATCATTAAGCGACATGTTTCTATTATAGCATGCTGTATTCTGGGGAACAAAGTACATTCAACAGTCTTTGATTTTATTTTGTTTATGATCTTCGAATCGTTTACAGATTTTTAGATTGTATGACATGCGTTTATTTTGCGTTATTTATTTAAAAATACATTTTATTGACACATTTCATGATATCCATATCACTATGTGAGTAATTATATATATAATTCTTTACACATTTTAGGGGTATTATTTCATGCGTCGTTAAGACAAAAGCGGAATGTTTACATGCATGAATATATAGAAGAAATAGCCTAGCGCAACAACGGATTCTAAGGAACTTATTATTACAAAATATCTCATTCTCTAAGATGATTGTCAAGTTTTATCAAGCCTGTTTTGACACATTCTTTGTGATTGCGAACAGTGTAACTTACATTGTTGTACATACGTATGAATAAATATTGTTCTCGTCTTTATATATTTGCATATCCTTTATTGAATATATGTTATCCTACATTTTGCTCAAAAAGTATTTTGGTGTGCCTTTATGTATTTGGATGGTTGCACCGTTTTTGTCTTTACGACCCATGAAATAATACCCCTAAAATGTGTAAAGAAAATGCCAATTCTTACCTATTGTCATGTTATTTTTATCTTTTAGAGTCAGCTCGGTGATGGTTTATTGTTGTTGTTTTCAGAAATTGTGTATCGGGCACGTCTCATCAATCAATAAACACCAGTTTCAATTTTATTCAATGTACAAACATTACGTTCATGACTAAAGCTTATCAAGCACGAAGCTGTTTTATGTAATTAGAATTTCTAACAGGACATACATATTTAAATTTGCTTTTCATATTTTTATACGGTGGCGTGAAGTTTATCTGCCAGTATGCAAAACATATTCTAAACTTTTTGAATAAGTATGGATGTAGTGTGACGTACTAAGAAATTAAACAGGTTAACACCCCTTTCCAAAGGCTGTGCCTATGTCTTATTCACTTGGTAACTTTCCAAACATAAAATGTCTTTAACAGAAAATAATAGTTCATATTGGCTAACACAGCACTTGTTCCAATTGCTCCGCATATTGTAAGTGGGATATGTAATCTTTAACGTTAATAAGTTATACTAGCACGCAATGTAAACGTGCAATAGTTTCTCTCGTCAAAGAATGGATCCAGAGCTCTTTTGTTGTCATGGTAATGTTGCCTATTAAAATAATTGATCAAATTCAATGCTTTTTTTGTAACTCTCATAGAATGGGAAATTTAGATTTTGGTCCCGATCATTTGTTTTTTTTGTCATTCCTACATTTGTAATCAATGATATTAACAATGCTAACTCTCAAATTGAGAATCTGGTGTTTAACAACTTGTACCAATGGAGAACAAAACTCGAATACTATATACATTTTAATATAACGTGAATATAAACTTCGTCTCATAGGACTTATAACGAGATATGCTGTAAACCAGTTCACACTCTCTTTTGAGGCTGACAGACGTCAGCACCGATGTCATTAACACGCTTATTTAATTGGCAGTTATGTACGTCTGAACAAGGTGGTCGGAACAATAGTTATGGCTTCCTTAAATAAGCGGGATAAATAACTACTTGCTAATGATGAAACAAATCCACACCGGGTTATATACTGGCAAATTTTCTGTAATTTTTTATAATACATCTAGTACATGTGAACGTATCATAAGTGAAGACGTATTGTATGTTCTAAATGAAGACATTGTTATGTGTCTTTCGTAGCTTTCACTGATGGAAAGGATCGGTGACCGTAGTAGTCTGATTAGTGCGATGGGTGCATTCCTTCTAATGACCAATAGTGTATTTTTTCATAATAGGTGCGTTTCTTTGTTATAATTAAGAGTTCATTTTTATGGTGGATGCATTCCATATTATGACTCGTAGTCCCTTAATCGTGATGTCTGCAGTCTTTATTTTTGTCGTGTGGTTTCTGGAGCGTAGTGAATAGTAATCATATTTAAAGAGCAAAGATCTTTGGCCATAAGCATCCAGGCGGCGTGAAGATGAATGGTGCTATTTAAGTAGGCACCTCATTTTGCCATAGACATACATGCGTTCATATATATGATGTAATTGAATTAGCTAACTAGGCTACCAGGCTTGGAGATCAATGGTGAGATTAAAATAGCCAACTAATGTGGTTATTGCCAACAAACAATAGTGATATTCAAACAGCCATCTTGTGAAGCTATTTGAAATCTATCGGGGAAAACTATGTTGCTATTAAGAGCTTACCGCTGGGGGCATGAACGTCCAGACGCAGATAATTAGTGCGCCAATTTCACAGACCTGGTTCGGGACCGACCGCACTCTATTAGAGTTGTCAGTACAAAAATAAATAAAAATTGAACGCCATTGTCTTTTTTCCTCATTACAAAACTGTATTTTATTATTTAGTGGTTTACTGCATAAGTGTTATCTATAGAATCCACACACAGACACATATATATACATGTATATGTCAGGCATTTCCCCCGGGAATTTTTGCAGGCACAGCGGAAAGACAGCGCGGAAGGTGGTTGGTGCGGAAGGGGGCTTGGCCCTTTCCGCGTGTCGATTTTTTTAATTTTCTAACTGTTCTAAATCAAAATCTACACTACTTAGGAGCTACTAAAACACAATATTTTCTTTTTATTATTTATTTATTTTTCCTCAATTTATTTCATTCAAGTCGTGTATTATAATATTATATATATAAAATAACATAATATAATATACATATATTATATATTATATTGTGTTTATTTTATATATATATTATTGGTTACTTTACTGAACGCAAACAACGCAAATTGTTTGAAACATAAATGGCTACAATCAATTATAATCATTCATGTCCTGACACCAAGAAAGACTTAAAGCCCCTATAACGCTCAAAATCAACGACAATTTCGTAAAGTATTTCGAAAAATAAAGTTAACACATACACAATCAGTGTTCCTTATAGCAATAGCCAAAATTTCAACGCTAGATGTGCTCTGGTAACATAGATTTAACAAGATACACAATGCACTTTTTTATTTGTTGTGGTACAATATATGCAACACATGTTCGTGTACCAATTTATAGTTCGTGTGTCGTATGAATATATATCGTTGCGGAAAATTAAAATGGAATATATTGTGCCACAACAAAATAAAAAGAGCATTTTATATCTTATTAAATATATGTTACCAAAGCACATCCAGCGTTGAAATTTCGGCTATTGCTGTAAGGAACACTGATTGTTTTTGTGTCAACTTTATTTGTGGAATAATTTACGAAATTTATGTTGCTTTTGAGCGTTATAGGGGCTTTAAGACTTAGTTCTTTACTTGCTAGTTCCAGTTCCAGCTAATGACATATATCTGTGCGAATAAGATAGAGGAACTGGGCTAAACCTGTTCAAAAGCGTAATTTATTTAATATACATTTCAAAATTGACCTGTCCTGATTATTTTAACATATCAAGTAATGTGTCACAAAATATGTTAAATAACATTGTCTTAGTGCAGCAAATGAATATTTATGACTTCAAATATATACGATATCGATATTTGTCTGAACGTTACATGCCATACAGTAATTTTATTCTAATCAATCATTTTTAAGTATATTAACAGCGAGGTTCTGCATACAATATATCATGTAATGTTACTGGCATTTTTCGGTAAAATACCCTTGTAATGAGGAGTCCATCAAATAGGGATGGGTATTGTTGACTGAGTATGCTTTCTGGAAATCAAAGAAGTCCGATAATTTCCGTATGCATCGCAGGAATGTGATAGGACATTTATGTTTTGTTTCCGATGATTACTTGGTTGCGAAAATTCTTGCATTTATAAAAACAAAAAAAATCACAATTTTAAGCAGATCGGGTGACTCAAAACTGACCTAAAAACTGAAATATTTGCAAAATAAATATCCATATACTGCATGCACTTGTTTCGAGCCATTGGATTTAAATAATAGGCTATATTTTCGATTGCTTTTCGATTTAAATTCAGAATGAAGGGAAGAATAACTAGCCATATTGTGTAATCTATATCAATGCACTATGAATTTATTTCATTATAATATATGTTTTCGTAATCCGTATCAAAGTGCCATTCAAATAAATTTAAATATTGACGAAAATATTCATGAATGAGAGATGACACAGATTTGTACACATGTGATACACTTAAGATATAACAATACAATCATTTTTGACATAACTATGTCAATCATTTTGATAATGAAATTAAATTTAGTTTATTCCTTACAATATGCTGTATTTGTTATTTTGCCTTGGGTCAACAAATCGTTTATCTCAACTCTCACTATAATATCTTAAAACATCATGCGTAAAAGTCACGAATAGATTGTAATAAAATGTTAAATAAATTTAATGTTTGAATATGAATGTTTGAATATGAAGAACTAAATGAGATTAATTCCAACCCTCTTCAAACATGTGTACTACTTTGAACAGTTTTTTTTGCTTTCTGACTTATGTAGCATCTTTTAAAATACGAATTTTTTAACTTAATGTTTACCGAAAAGTGTAAGGGCAAAGAAAATATTAAATTCTTAAATGTGGGAATTTCATGGAGATTTATAAACATTTTCTCGAAGAAAAAATACTTGTTGCATTCCGCTCGTGGTTTATGTAAGGCAAGTATCATAACTTACAGTAACTTAATATCAATCGTATGCAGTACAAAATAAACAACACGATACTTATCATCTAACTGATCTAAGCTGGATAAATAGCATTGGATTGGTCATTGCAAAGCATGGGCTTTTTAAAACTCTGGACAGACTGTTATATTACGTCAAAACAAAGTATGGGCGATTTGAAGCGTAGGCGACATCGCATTAACACGGTCAATACAAATCATGGAAGGTTAGATGCACTTGAGACATAACCTGGAAAAGGTCAATACAAAGCATTGGCGGGCTTAATCCCTGGGGACAACACCTTTGAAGGGTTTATACAACCATGTGCTGTTTGAAGCTCAGGAGACATCGCCTTTGAACGGTCAATCCAAAGCATGGGCGGTATGAACCTCAGGAGACATCGCCTTTGAACGGTCAATACAAAGCATGGGCGGTATGAACCTCAGGAGACATCGCCTTGGAACGGTCAAACAAAGCATGGGCGGTATAAACCTCAGGAGACATCGCCTTTGAACGGTCAATACAAAGCATGGGCGGTTTGAATCTCAGGAGACATCGCCTTTGAACGGTCAATACAAAGCATGGGCGGTTTGAAGCTCAGGAGACATCGCCTTTGAACGGTAAATACAAAGCATGGGCGGTATGAACCTCAAGAGACATCGCCTTGGAACGGTCAATAGAAAGCATGGGCGGTTTGAATCTCAGGAGACATCGCCTTGGAACGGTCAATTCAAAGCATGGACGTTTTGAAGCTCGGGAGACATCATCTTTTAACGGTCAATACAAAGTATCGCAGCTTCGAAGTTATAATTTACCAGTCTCGTTCATCAACGTTAAACACACTTTAACGCTGATGCACTAAATGAAATGTTTCGTCGATAAATGTGTGCTTTCTAACAGATTGAGTGTGTTCCGGTGCTTTACGCTGAAGTCCCAATTATTTAAAGAATTATGGGTTGTCAATACAAGCTCGAAAATCTATGTTGCTTCTCAAAAATGCATTTGTAAACAAATCTTTTCAAAACGAATATATTATGGATAAGAAATCAATGTGTAACTCTAGGTTTGACACAATGCAAAATGTTGAGGCATCTTACTCAGGCAATATGTGTTATAAGGAACTACAACAAACATAATTATAATACTTGATCTGGTCATGATACAATGCGTTGTATAAAGAATTATATGTTTTTTCGACACGTGTTCGGTTATTTTAAACACACATAGATACCAGTCATGGTCAAGTGACACGTCTCAATCTGGAATTACCATTCGAAATATGTATACGCTTCATACAGCTAAAAATATAAGACTGCAACGTCATCCGGCTCTGGCATACGTGATCGGATATTTTCATATAAAGGTATACAAATATGCCTTATCTCGCTGTTGATTGCTGGAGTGTGTGTGTGTGTGGGGCGGGGGGGCATACATGTTAATGGCTTATGCCAACTGTACTCTGGCAATTGTTGACATGTTTAGAGCCAAACCGTATTTTTTGCAACGAACTGTTATGTTAAACATGGGCATTAATTAAGCACCTGGCGAATGTCACTTATCTCGACATGTACGAGCAGCTGATTTGTTATGGTATATGACTAAACCGATTCTGAATGGAGGCCGTAAACAGCGCAATTTGTTATCACGTGGTCTACTACGCAATGTTCAAAATATTGTTACGGCCATATAGTTTTTAGTGAATGAACTGTAACATCGCGGCTGCGTAGTCGCTATGGTGGCTCCTTGCGATCCGGAAGTCCCGAGTTCTAACACGACCCTAGGAGAATCTTTAAGATCGCACCCAATTACACCGCCTACATCTTTAATGCTTTACGCTTATGGATGTGTAACTAAAATAAAGAGCTAAACTTCTCAACTCAGTTAGTGAACGGTAATATTGCACAATAATATCGTACGAGTTATATTGTGGTATGATTGGATACGCTATAATTATAAGTATTTAAAAATCATTATTACGCATGACGAAATTGCAAGGAATCAGCGCATACTTTGATGGCCTTCATTGTGTTGTCGTCAAGGAAAACATTAGTAGGATTTTCAAAATCGGCCATACTGTCAATTATGTAGTTAAATTCACAGCTAGAAACGCTTGCGCTTGCGACTCGATTTTTCTTCTGCTCACCTTATGCATATAGCTTGACAAAAGGGTGTTCAAACAAAGATCTTCCACGAATATTTACCTTATTTTTGCTTATTGATCATCAGATAAAATAAAAAACAGATATGTATAAGCACCACGTTAAAAATATCACAAGCCATATCAAATTCATATATTTTGTATATCCATTGATTCTGAACACATATTTACATTGAATTTGCTCATTAATCATCAGATAAAAAATAGTTGTATAAACAACAAATAAAATTCATCACAAGTCTTAAATTTTCTCTATTTGTATTTATCTGTTTATTCTGAACGAATTCTTCGATTTATTTCTATCAATTGCAATCATTGCAATTGTCGTACATAAAAAAAGACAAAACTGAAGACCCAATCAAACAATATTCTGCAAACACATTAAAGGACGCTAAGAAATAGCTCTGTCTGAAAGCTTCTCAAGTCACATTAATCATATATTATTGCCGTCAGTTTGTATGCGTAACAAAACTTTAGAACCGTCTTTTAAACATTTAAAACATATGTTGATTTCTTTCTTGTTTCTTGCAATTGAGTCAGTGTGTGTGTATTCATTGGGTGAGTTGATTCTTTTTCGCGATCGCTCGTAATTTGCTAGTTTATATGTTTTATTCATATACTATCAGGTATATGGAAATACCAACCAACCGTTCAAAACAATGGTCAAGCAGAACTTTGAGATTTTATATAACATGAAACTTATATATTGACCGAGTTATTGAAAACTATTGGTGTTGTTAGAATACATTTGGATGTTATTTCTTGATCAATGTCAAGTGAAATTTATGTGCATGTACTTTGAACAAAATACACAAACAACATGAACTTGGTCAACTTCAAAATACATAATTCGAAAAGAAGTTGGGAAAAAGCGATTCATATATGAACAAAAAGGGTTCATTGATCATTAAAAACATTGCAAACACTATGCATTCAAAACATTTATAAACCCAAATTGTATGTTTTCTGCACTTTGCATGAACTTTTGTACTCGCATAGTTTGGAACTTATAGAACGTACTCAAAATCCCGTCGCCCTTTATGTAATACAATCTCTCATGTATGTTAACATACATTAATAGATTGCCATTGTGCTGATAACAACCAGATTAACGCATGCGTGATGGTTGCCATGGATGTTTTATTAAAAATGCATTTTATGTTAAACGTATCCAAGGTAAGTTGAGATTACCATTATTTTCAAGAAATTATATATATTGGCTTGTTTATTTCTTGTAATATTGTTTGCCAAAATATCAATAGATTAATGTCGTCTTAGGTTGTTAACATATTTTAAATTACAACATATACAGCGATCTACTTGTATGTAATTCGTTAACTGTGTAGTGGTGTCCATACTCATATTTCGGAAAAATACCGTTTCATTTGACTTTTTGACAGGGTAAACATACAACAACTAGAATGCCAAAATCGGTCATTTGTGTACATGATACTAATATATAATATCACATGTATTATTTTTAAATCCTTTTCAATATTTGATCTATCTGAAATTTAAAATATATTTCTATTACATATGCACGTAATATTATTTAGAAATCGTTCAACATAAACTGCAAATTAGTATCTGTCTGATTTTTTAAAACTTTATTTAACTGTTGTTATTCTAAGATATAATTTGGTTTAAACACCATTTATTTAGTTCATAGAAAGTTCATAATAAGCAATACAATACAAAACGAACATACTATTTTCAAACAATATACAAGACAGGTAGAAATTGCAGTATTGCTTAACATAAAGTCTGTAGTATACAATTTGACAGAATTGATAAAAAAGCTCGAGACTAATGCTATGTCGCTCTTCTGAAGATATAATCTAAAAGAATGGCAAGCAAGTGCGAATTTAAAGTTACCAGTGTGTATGTTAGCTTTGGTTCGTTGTTTGTAAGCCGGTCATTAACACAAACACCGCGAACTCGTTTGATACAAAACTAAAAAACATTGCAAGCCGTGCTTGAATTATTCCATTACAATTTCCATTTGTTATTGTTCATTTTGTGCAAACACAGCGAAGACACAATACGCTGTGCAGTGTGTCATTTACATAATATGGTTTTAAGTTTAAATGTTAAATATATGAATATAATATATATATATATAATATATATATAATTATGTGAATGTTAACTTCCATGCATCATGCGCCGTTATAAGTCGCTCATTAAATAAACAAAGTGGTCTCATTCTTAATACAAATGTTAAATACGACAACCGCCTGCTTGAATAATTCCATTAAACATTGCCATGTTTTTGCTTTTCTTCAAAGGCAAAAAGATTTGTCATTTCAGCACAACACGTCATGTATCGTGTCATTAAAAGAACATATGATCGAGTTTAAACGTTAAGCGTAGTACGTAAAATCAAGTATCATCAATTACACGGAAAATGAGGTATCACAGTTATATATAATTCAGTACTCTTACGCTGTAAAAAAAAGCAACTCTTAACGTTTTATTTTGACGATCAGAAACGAATGTACTTTTTTAATGCAGTTCGAAACACGAGATGTGCTCTTCCCGTAAACATGGCATGTATTGGGCACGTTACACACGCACAACTATCACAAATAGGTATGATCAAGTCATATAATTACAAAGTAAAAATAAAATGACACCCAAAGCATATGTTTGCGTTTAATACATCCAATTCCAAAACAAACAAAAGCAGAGTGTTACACTCACTCAAGGTATGTTATGTTTTTTCTAATGGGGAACTCTTCAGACTGTTTTCGATTGGCCCTTTAAAATAGAATGGACAATCAAAAAACGTACTAAGAACCACTATGTCGCTCTACGAGGGCGATACGCAAGTAATTATGTTTAACAAACAGTAATGCAATACGTAAATTATGCGTAATTTTAAATGTAAAATTGCCAATAACTCAACAGTGCTAACACGTCAACCATAACAAGAGGGCCATGCTGGCCCTGTATCGCTCCACTGCTGAAAAAAAGGCTGAAACAAATATTCTCAGCATGTGCAAATACTAAAATATAGGCCCTATTTAAGTACATGTTCACTTTGGTGACCCCCCCTGGGCTGGGTCAAATTTAACCACAAGGGCATAATTTGAACAAACTTTGTAGAGGACTACTATATCTCACTACATACAAAATGTGGTAGCCCTAGGTCCTAGAGTTAAGGACAAGAATATTTCAAACATTTTCACAAAATAAGCAAGATATAAGGGTATATAATGTTCAGTTTTGTGACCCCGGGTCAGGGTCAAATTTAATCCAAAGGGCATAATTTGAACAAACTTGGTAAAGGACTTTAAGACATAACTGGCCACATACCAAATTTGGTAGCCCTTTATAAGCGTTTATTCAATCTTGTGACCCCCGGGGCAGGGTCAATGTTGACCCCAGGGGCATAATTTTAACAAATTTGGTAGAGGACTATTAGATGTCACTTCATACCAAATTTGGTAGCCCTTATCCCAATGGTTATGGACAAGAAGATTTAAAAAGTTTTTACAAAATAGGCCCCATATATGCGTATGTTTAATTTTGTGACCCCCCAGGCAGGGTCAAATTTGACCCAAGGCGCATTATTAGAACACACTTGGTAGAGAGTTATAAGATGTCACTACATACTAGTTTTGGTAGCCTTATACTTAATGGTTAAGGACAAGAAGATTTTTTAAAGATTTCACAAAATAGGCACTATATAAGAATATAATCAATTTTAAGACCCCAAGGCAGGGTCAAATTTGACCCCTGGGTCTTAATTTGAACAAACTAAGTAGAGGACTATACAATGTCACTACATACCAAATTGTGAAGCCCTAGGCCCAATGGTAATGGACAAGAAGTTTTGTTAAAGTTTTCACAAAATAGGCCCTAAATAAGCATATGTTTAATTTTATGACCCCTGGGGCACGGTCAAATTTGATCTTAGGGACATCATTTGAACAAATTTGGTAGAAGACTATTTGATGTCACTACATACCAAATTTGATAGCCCTAGGCCCAATGGTTATGGACAAGAAGATTTTTAAAGTTTTCACAAAATAGGTACTATATAAGCATATGTTCAATTTTGTGACCCAAGGGCAGGGTCAACTTTGACCCTAGGGGCATAGTTTAAACACACTAAGTAGAAGACTATACAATGTCACTACATACCAAATTTTGTAGCCCTAGGCCCAATGGTTATGGACAAGAAGATTTTTAAAGTTTTCACAAATTAGGCCCTATATAAGCATATGTTCAATTTTATGACCCCCGGGGCAGGGTCAAATTTAATCCCAGGGGCATATTTTGAACAAATTTGGTAGAAGACTATTTGATGTCACTATATACCAAATTTGATAGCCCTAGGCCCAATGGTTATGGACAAGAAGTTTTCACGAAATAGGCCCTATATAAGCATATGTTCCATTGTGTGACCCCAGGGCAGGGTCAAATTTGATCCAAGGGGTATAATTTGAACAAACTAAGTAGAGGACTATACAATGTCACTTCATACCAAATTTTCTAGCACTAGGCCGAATGGTCATGGACAAGAAGATGTTTTAAGTTTTCACAAAATAGGCCCTATATAAGCATATGTTCAATTTTGTAACCCCCGCGGCAGGGTCAAACTTAGCCCCAGGGGCATAATTTGAACAAATTTGGTAGAGGACTTTTAGATGTCACTACATACCAAATGTGGTAGCCCTAGGCCCAATGGTTATGGAAAAGAAGATTTTTAAAGTTTTCACAAAATAGGCCTTATATAAGTGAATTTTAAATTTTGTGACCCCTGAGGCAGGGTCAAATTTGACCCCAGGGGCAAAATTCTAACACATTTGAAAGAGGTTCACCCCAGGAACAATCCTGAGAAATTTCATCAGAATTGGACCAGTAGTTTAGGAGAAAAAGATGTTTGAAGGAAAAGTTTACGCACGGACGCACGCACGCACACACGCACGCACGCACGAAGGACACAGGACCATGACATAAGCCCCGCTGGTCTTTGGCCAGTGGAGCTAAAAATGAAATTACGTTTAATTTTTCGGTTTTTACTGTTTAAGGTGCGTGCCAACTTTCCAATGATGAAATTGGATTAAAGCTCGAAATTCTCGACAGCGCAATCCAATTCCTATGCCGTGATGTCTGTAATTTTGCACAAGTGTGTTCACTAGATTAAAGATCGAAAGTATAATCTGATATGACATATTTCCAGGATATAATAAACTCGTATCATACAATCTTGCATAATTATGCCGAATACGGCCTCTAGACAAAAACGCAAATTGTTTTGGGTCGACCTGCTGATAGATTAAGTCACGGAAAGTGTAAAATTGAATGTTACGTGTCTTACATTTCATTAATCAGGAATAATGATAACACGTTTTTCTTCTTTCGTTCATGTGAAGTTATTTTACTTTTTTCTGAATTTACTTTTTAACATCGAAACAAGTTTCTATACGATGTCAAGTAGATAATTTAAAGTATACTTGTATTTTATTTTTTTAATATAACGGAACTAGGAAATAGTTATAACGCCTATTCCCGCATCCGTTTCTTAAACATATCTAAGGTATATATGGCGCACTATTAACTTAAAGTTAAAGAATAAAAGTGTTGTGAAACCCACGACAAAAACATTTAATGTAACACATCCGACATTTGTTATTAAATATAATAAAATGACATATGTATTGTTGCAAAAACTATATACATTTCTGAACTAAATGAACACTTTCCGCTTTTATGATATTTCTCGTTTAATAAAGTCTCTTCTAAGCAAAAATCCAGTTTAGGCGGAAAGTGTCGTCCCTGATTAGCGCACATGCGTGAAATCCCTTTTCACAGAGCTAGACCCAAATGTAATGCGACTTATGCATACTAACTTCTAAATACATACTTTGAATGTGGCTCATACTGGATCTTTATTCGATTGAAATAAAATCGTTTCTGAAAGTCTTCTTACGATTTTTTCCAATTCAGGGCGTCATACAAACATGGATATCAGTGAAACTGATGGATGTTTCCCGACGATGTCATTTGTCAATGTACTGAAATCATTGGATCAATAAATTCAGCAACTAATTATCTGGAAGAAAAACATACATGAAGAGACTGGAACAGTGACATTGACCTGCACTGCAATGGAATGATGTGACACAACATGTATGTACATGCCCAGCCTATGCTGCATGTCGGTTTTCAACTTTAGATCATTATTGTTCAAGAGATCATGAAAAAAAACAATAATTCAAATGACAGTAACTCCAGTAAATGAATACCATTGATGCGGAATGATCATTCAGACAATATACACACGCCCACTCCAAAGCCTTAGCTTGCATTCAAACATCCGGGCTCCGAAGATTTAATATGCTGACAAGTATGCACAGATACATAAAGACGCTATGTTTTCATCCTGCCAATTTATTTAATTATTGGTATATAAAAGCATAACCTGAATATCCCTTTGAATCATGTTCTAAAACATTTTTTTGTTTTCGCGCGTAATATCAGATTCGAATTAAATGATGCTGTATATGCACGTACATTTGAAAAGACAAAAAGTTCATTTCAATCTACGGGATTTGATAAGTAAAGATATTTTTATTTACCATAACCTACCCACCCAATAAAATTGGCACTGACAAATAATTGAAATGGAACGATTTGACAGTATACGCATGCCCATCATATAGTGATGCTGTATATCAAGTGTCATCACATTTGGATCATGATTGTCGAAACGATTTATTATTAAAATGGCAAAAACTCCAAACATTTCAATTGAGCGCTTCGATGTTGCAATATGCGCATGTCAAATCCATTATCAAAGTGCATATAATGTTTTATCATTAGTTCCTGAACCTAAAACTGAAATATAAATAACTTGAAAAAAGTGCAATTATTATCAACGAACAATCATTGAACCGGAACGACCTACAAAAAATCCCCACTCTTTAGAGGCGCTTTATATATAGTAAAATCAATTCGAATTATTATTTACACATTAACGGGGCTGCAAATCATGACAATGTGTGCTGGTCCACACTAAAAAGAAATTGCAAATACTGGCTCATTATATTCGAATCATTCGTTCCTGAGAACTCGTGCGGAAACGAAAAAATCCATCAGTCAAAGACATATTAATAACCAAAGTGCAAGGACCCTCTGAACATTCATTAGACCGAAACGACCTGACAGCGATACGGAAATAAGCCCTTACGAGATGCTGCATACCACGTGTTATCAGATTCGATCGTAAATATCTGAGATCCTGCGCAGAATTGATAGGTTAGACGGATGGAAGGACGGATGAACGATAGGACGGAATGACGGACGGACTTCTAGTAGGACGGTTACGATTATTAAGGTAATTAATTTCAGAACCACATAAATGCAGTTCCATCATCCTTAGAATTCGGGAGGACGGAGCATAAAACGCATATTTTATAATATTGTATCGAAAATAAAATTTAAAGAACAAAATTATATGTAATATATGTGCGAGGTTGTTTACTGATGTAGCAACCAAGGTATCTGGTTGGTGAACATAAATGTCTTCAAGAGTAAAGTATGCAGTTTTTACAATTGCTAAAGCCCATATTTATCGTTATCAAAAGAATGGAAATCGTATTTTTTTTAATAATTAGCGCACATATTATAGTATTGTTATGCGTGAAATTGACACACGTTTAAATATAACACAAAACAAATGCCCATGCATACGTTTATATGATGCGGATATTGTGCAAATAAAACACATTCAATGTGTTCAATATTTCATTTGGTATATACTTATCAAACACATTTGTTCAGTAATTAAATACAAACGGTGACACATGACTAAGCACCTTAAGGATAAGCACTTCGAAATGCGTAATATCCTACATCAAATAAATGCTGATAATTAACTCATGGCAATCAGAACAGACTTGGTATGTTGCCGAAAAACTACACAATAGCTGATATCAAGTGTTATATATAAACTGCCTTTTTTGTGAAATAATACGTATACACAAGTCGTTAAACCTTGAAATATTAACCATAAGATAAGATGATTTCCATACACTTCTGGTTTTGTTTTTAATATCAGCTACATTTAGGAGTGCCTCATTTAGCCAGTTGAGATTCCTCCATCAACCTTTAAAAAAATAAGATTATGGAAATCAAACACTCCAGCATTAACAAGGCCAAACCACACAACCTCCGGAGGGATAAAACGACACGCATCACGAAAATGTTAATTATGGATCGGGTTTTCAGGCTGATATATTATGTACCCTAACGCTCGCCATTATCGAAGTTTAAACGGCTAATGAGTATTTGTCGACCATAAGCGGAGAAAATGAATGAATATTCATCTAAATAATAAAAAATTCATTTGCTGGCTGTAAGATCGGTTGATACGACATTGTTCAATTAATACACGTTAAGGCGGATACCGATCGTTTATGTGACGATTCAATCTGGAAAGTTATATTTCGTGCTCACAGGTAACACACACGTATAACAAATATGTTATGAAATATATACTGATTTTCATAACGGGCAATACACATATTATTTTATTATTTGAAAATGTGAATTGTGTAATCAAAAGAAGGTATTCTCGTTAATATGTTTACTGTTGTGCTTATTTGTTCAAGATTATGTCAGTTCCAGCCATGTGTTTGACAGTTAAATTAAGTCTGCGGTGATCGACTGATTTCTGTAAAGAGAGCTGCAGAAATCGTCAACAGCACATTACATTGGTATATGATCAAAATATCTTATGGATTGTTAAAATGGAATCGAATGCAAAAGGTTTGTACTTTGTTTCTAATTGTAATTGGCTTACTTATTTGTTTGATGTATTATAACACTGAAAACAGATGCTAAATATAGATCATATTTAAACATAAAAATGTGTGTAATTGTCGGGAGATTGACAGTGTGCATGTTAAACCCAGAACAAATATCCATTGTTATAAACATTCAGATCAATATTAAAACAAAATCACGAAAATTGTAAATGCTTTTCAATTTATTTTATTGTTGAATAATTTTTTGGCACGAAGGTAATTTTCATCGAGTGATGATGTGACAAAGTGTAGGCGATACATAGTGAATGACAGTTAGTATAAGAGGAACACTGTAAATAACAATATTTAAACGCGCACCACAATTACATTCTCAGTAAAGTCTTATTATCAATATTCAATGTTATAACTTGTAAATGACCCGTTATATTGTACGATTCGCGCACATATTCTTGATGTTTGTAAGGGACTTGTTCATAGATTTTGGCACGTTTTGAAGTTTGTCATTTAATGCTTTAAATTTAGAGAGCTCCAATATAAAAACAAGAAAAAAGGTTAAAAAAAGAGAAAAGCGAGAAAAAAAGTAAACCACATAAGGGTCGAACCATTGACCCATGGAGTAAAAGCTAAGCGCCAAAACCACTCAGCCATCCGTCTTCACGTGTCTGTGTGTGTAATTCAGAGTTTATGTTCGGGTCGTCGTTGAGCCTTTACGACTTCATTATGTGCGGACCTGACTATCCGTCTTCACATGGGTTGACATTTATTTTATACTTTGTATAACCATCCACGTGTTGTTACAAAATATAACGATAACACAAGAAATCGAAATTTTTAAATCGTTTCGCGTCTGAGACGTTTTATAATTTTATCAATTTCAAACGATGATTTTGCGTAAACGAAAGAGTATTTTCATTATAAGTCTGCGGCATTAGTGTTATTATACACACTGATGTACATTGTTCATTTATTTCTTGATTATGTAACAAAAAAGTTGAAAAATTCTCATTTTGATAAACTGTGAACAAGTCCCTTTAAGATTCATCCGTTTGTATTAAGAACGCGTACTTTTTTCGTTTGTGTTATCATCTGAAACGTTACATTCTATAATATTTACTTGTCAGTCATTCAATGTTTGCAGTTCTTTGTTAAAAGCCTGTGGAATTAGTGATTAAAACAATTCTAAGCAACCTGTTCAATAACAGACACACGACTGAGTGGAAGCGGACGTATTTTTCATAGAATCTTTTTAAATTTGTTGACCTGTGGAATCGATCAAAATTACCAATATGCCGACTGGAACATCTGTTCTAATCGTTTTCAAACCTGGTGTGAGGGTCCTTGGGAAGGCTGTAATGCAGACTACGACATGGTATTAGCGGCAAATGCGGCACTATTTAAGTCACTAACGCTGAGAAAACCGATATCAGAAATACTAGCACATTGCAAGAGGAACTGCCAGTTGCGCTGGACAACTGTTGTACAATAGTGGACATACTTGAGATTAAAACGTTTTTAAAACTAAACGGCGACATGTTACGTTCGGATGACTATGTGCAGATGGATATTTAAAAGAATGACACGGAATAAATATCGTTTCTTCATTTGAAATTTAATGAAGTATGTTGATACCGGAGACAATTTATTTGTCATGCACTGTTGTCAGTTTGTAAATATTTATGTTTTAAGTTATAATGAATTGATCATACAATTTACGTAAATTTGAAAACATTTTTTTTGGCAAAAAAATGAATTATTCGATAGTCAATTCTAGTTTAATATTAAATGACAAAAATGCAAGCACGGAGGAAGAGAGTGTTCTTGTTAGCGATGGATTTCATCTGCAGTATTTATTATTGGATGTTATGGTTGCGGTTTTTGCCGTTGTTGGAATATTGGGAAATATACCCTTGTTAGTGATATACAACAAGCGGAAGGACAAAAAGGCGAGTAACACATTTATCAAGGTGCTTGCATTTATTGACTTGTTAGTTTGCGTGTGCATCATGCCGTATTCAATGGTATATGAACATCATCTCGTTTCGTCCGACGTTGTCTGTAGATCGTTTGAATTTTTACGTCATTTCGCCGTGATGTCATCTAATTTGACCCTTGTAGCCATAGCCTCAGAACGTTACATTGCAGTATGTAGACTTGGTTCTCGCGTGAGCAACCATACAATAAATAAAGGGATTGCTGCGGTAATGGTTATAAGCATTTTAATGGCAGTACCAGCCATAGGAACATTTGCCGTTGTTAGTGAAAATGACGTATTAAACGTTCCGTGCACCTTTTCCCATAAACTAGTAAAAGGGCGATTTTGTCATTTTACATATTCCATGTCGGGAAAGGATTTTGTTACAGTGTATCAGATAGCTCAATTTGTCGGATTCTTTTTAGAATTGGTTGCTATAGTGGTTCTATATATTATAATCTATGTAGTTCTGTGGCAAAAAGCGAAAATACGACAGCAGTTAACATGGAAAAGGAGCAGTTCTTTTGCTCTTGAGAGCAAAAAGGCGATGGCTGATGCGGAATCATTGTTTTCGGAACCAGTGTGTCATCCGTACAGAAAGAAATCGAACGCCGTCGATTTAAATGCAGAAAAAGAAATGGATAATTCTCCAATTGACGCTTCTTATTTATGTAAGCGCAGTTCGTACATCGAACCACAGTTGTGTTCTAAAGCGATTCAAACGGAATGCATATGTAAAAACCATAGTCTCAAAACATGCATTGGACGGCCTATGGATATCATAAACAACAAACCTGAAATAGAAAGTCAAGATTCAGAGACTGATAAACTTGATCCACACGTAACATTTCAAGGTCAAGTGAATCGAAACCTGGAAGGTGTGAGACAGGACCAGAATAATTCTCCAGATGGGTCAGTTACTCAATCGATTTCTGCAAAACGAAACACACTTTCAATGGCATTAGGCAGCACGGATAAAACGAAGAGGAAACGGTACAATCATCGACGTACGGCGAGGATGTTGTTCTTGTGTACTGTAATTTATTTTGTAACATGGGTTCCGTTTTGGTTGGATATATTTGGCTTCACACATTCCATTATTTTGCGACATTTGTATTTAATTTCTCATGCTACGAACCCTATTGTGTACGGTATCGTCAATCGCCAAGTAAGGAAATCAATTCAGCGCCTATTTTGTGGAGTGATTATGATATTTTGCAAAGATGCAGCTCGCGCAACCAGCGATCTCTCTCTGAATCATTCCATTTCGGGAACCAGTGCTGGATAAATGCAAAATGTTCAACATTAAATCCGAATGTCCGTGATTTATATATCGATGCTCACAAAATCAGCCGCTTCAGAACATGGATTTCCGGATTAAAATAATAATGCAGATATTTCCGATGATAGCTAATATGGCTTCGAAAACAAAAAGTGTAGTATATCGATATAAATTCATCAGATTGAACATAAATGGTATTTTATAAAAATAAAGAAAAATCGAGAGAATATCATTCGATATTTTTCTCATTTATTTTGATATGATTGACAAAAACATTGACACCTGTTACATTTGAATAACACAAACATGACTTATATAACATATACTATGTATGGCACACTCATTCAGAATTCTTTTGAACTGAACATAAGTATATAATATAGAATACATTGCAATCATTCATAATCGTTGACATGCATACAAAATATGCATGCACTCAGACAGACACACACTCGCCATCACACACACACACACACACACACACACACACACACACGCGAACACACAAACACACACACAAACGCGCACACGTACGCACCCGCACGCATATACACAATATGCAGTGTGTTTAAACTGTAAAAGAATACTAATTTAACATTTGAAAACATGTTCAATGTGTTATAAAATTGTTCTTGATTCTTAAATTGTGTATCCGTTCTGGTTGACGTTTAAACCATAAACACCTTCCTAATGTTGAGCGCATGGGCACCTAAATATAAAATGAAATGTACTCAAAGTGGATATCGTAAATGTATTGGTTGAAAGATATTGTATGACGTGGATCAATTCTGATCATGTGTTTGATGTTTGTTTTTAATAAAGGAAATTTCTGCTTCTTTCTGTATTTTTATCTTAAGACTAATAAGAAAAATATTTAAATTTGGGATGTACGTTTTAATTTGCATATTAATGTTTTCATTACAATTTGTATAAAATTCAATACATTGCTGTATACATTTTTGTCATTCAATACTTGAATAATTTTATATTCCGCTATTTGAATCACAATGCCATGAATCTTAATCGATATGTGAATACAAGACCGAATCTTCTGAAAAGATTGCATTTAAATTATCATTAATTGTAATCATATAAATGTTCTCGTGTGTGTAAATGTACATTTAAATATGTATCTAGTCTGTGTTGTGACAGTCAATATTCATTCGATCTCTCATTGTGTAGAAGTAATTAACATATTTGATATGTATTTATGCGATATTAACGGTTGAAACTATTTTAAATATAAAATTAATGATAGGAATGAAGATAAATGTCTTACATATATTAAAAAAAAAATATTTATTTGTTAAATGTTGCATGTCAAGCCTGCAATGCTAAACATTTTGTCAGGTTCTTTTAAAACAAACTTTGTAAGTCATTAAAGAATAAAATTATACGCGTCTTTTAAGGTATGTTATCTTTGACTACGTATAACTGCATAGTAAATAGTTGACACTCGATTATTGATGAAAGGTTTTCAGTGTTTTACGAATAATATGCACGATCTTGAAATTACGGGTTTACTCGGCAATGTATAGCCATATCTCTATAGCCATACGTGACTCAGCAATACTTGATAATAGAAATGTTTAAATGAACGCAGTAAGGTAAATCTTAAACGTGTCTGGGTATTTTTAAAATAATTCGTTTAAAGTTTTTGTTAATGGTAATATATTATTAAGCATGTAAGCATTCTATTCAAACAAATCAAAATATCATTCCTGACTAATAACAATGTTTAAGATATATGTTCGTTTATTGATAATCACCAACCGCAATCGTAAAAAGTAGATGAATTCTTGGCGCTTTTCAGTGATAAATTAGCAAAAACATGTGTTACTGTGCAAGGGTTTTAACTACACTGTAAACGGGCGATACGAGCGGCTGGACGTACTAGACCGGAAGTGCCCCTTTTGCGATAATGTTGAGGATGAGAGCCATGTTATTCTTGATTGTAGACATTAATTATTTGACGAAGCTGTAAGTGGTAATCCTAACTTTCTATCTATGTCTAAAAACGATCAATTAGTTTTTCTCTTCACAACCCCATTAATGATAAGAAGTTGTGCCAAAACCTGTTATGATATTTTAAAACGTCGTCTTTTATATACTTGTAAATAATGTCTTTTCGTTGTTTTTAAGTAACAATAATGTATTTTAGAGGCTTCTAAGAAGTTGTTGCTAATCAGGTCATCTACGATCTGATCGGGGTGATACTCGATTTTCTAAACAATTTCTTTATTGCGCAGCAGTGCTCGTATTTGAACTCATTTTTTTTTATTTTATGCCCCCTTTCGAAGAAAAGGGGGTATAT
>VMBQ01001231.1:92729-161051 GCA_007657795.1 Dreissena rostriformis
TAGAGAAAGTAATTCTTTTTATTTTAAACAAACAGTCCATTAAAGGTCACGTACTTTTTAATTCAAAGTAATTCAAACAAATGTTTAAAATATTCATTTCATTAATCAACATGTCCTTTAATTTGGTTCGAAGCGTTTTTTTTTGTCAAATTTGTATTTTGATACCAAAGCAAATTATGAACGTTTTCATGTACGGGTTTTAATAGAAAAGTAGTTATTTGACCAATTTAATACGGATACAGAACACAATTAACAGAATATCGTTTCGTTCTTGTCAATGTTAACAGTTTTTTCGTTCTTTTTTTTAAACAATATTATTAAAAAATCATTAAAACTCATTTGGTATACCCCTGCAACTTTTACCATAAATCAGCCATTTAAGGTCCGCATAACGCATCGTTTTGTGAGCACCTGAATGCATTACTTCCCTTTGCTGTGACGTAATAAATGAAATTATATGACGCCGCCATATTGGTAAAAGCTTTTAAAATACAATTGATCTGTCATCAATGCATTTGATATTCGTTTTTGGCATTGTATTATCCATTTTCTTGGAAGACTCAAACAGACATAAGGACGAGTAACGTGTGGTCAGACAGTACATGTTTGAGCCAAGATCAGAAAACGAAAAGGAAGAATTTTTTGTGTTATTTGCAAATAATTTAAAGATTTAAAAAAGATTATTTTTGTAAATGCAATCAAATTCATAAACATATATGAATGATCACGTGTTGTTCACATGCGTTTGTTTTTCTTATCAGAGTATCATGTGGTACTCTGATACTGCTATCCATATACTATTATTGTAATTTATTCTTCAACACAAAATTGTTAATTTTCTTTACTTTTTGTCAATCAATAATCAATACGAATCAATAATGCAGCACATCAAGTACTATGACAGTACAATCTCCGACCAGACTCCACGAAGCATGAGATGCAATTGTCAGAAATGTTGACATACTGAAAAATATTGTCAGGCAAAACATAACGAGTTAATAGAAAGCCATTGCAACATTCAGATTACTTGTTTGTGCATAATGGATGACGAGCTATTCACATGTTTGGTATGCAATGACAGAGTAATAACTGTTTTAAATCTCTTGTCGTTATGCATTAGGGTCGAAACATTAAGGAATTAAATATGATTTGGCTATTATGACTTTCTTGTATGCGAATTGTCTTTTGTAAATTGCGAATCACGTGCTGTGTTTGTTTGCTGTATGTGTTTGTAGGGTGTCGAGAAATCGTTAGAGCAATGAGTCTCTTCTTATAATGTATGGCTTGGAATCTTCGTCTCATATTTGACCTTAAATTAAATAGTTTAGGGGTAAAATGATACACACATCGTATTCAGCCAGTACAAATGTTATGAATATACAATTCATAAAGACACTCTACTCTAAAATTATCGAGATCTTACTTTGCAAAATATACAGTAATGCAATACATACCAAAATGCACTGTAATTGATGTTTCGCTTTGTATGGGTTCTTCGTTTTATATTGATGTTGTTTTTGAAAACATCAACATGGTTTTCCCCAACAATCAATTGTTGGATATGACGGAGGGAACTTTTCCCCCTTTTGATAATAAGTTTGAACCATGACGTCGAGTTGAAAATATGTCTCCCGTATGCAGTGAGCATCAACCAAATAGGAAACTAAGGACCCGAATCCAAAAACTTCGGCCAACCAGGAACTAAGTATACTCAAACCCGATATTATCGCGGTTCGGCTATTGCGTTTACGCCTCATGGCTTTTATTTACACACAAACTTCTGCGACCTACCTGTTCAATCTGCAAGAAAATTTCTCTCACTGCCAATATCAATCGGTTCTTGGTAATTTTTATGTCCAAAATTGATGGATAATTTAATGTGAATCCACTACAAATCCATATTGAAATGCAATTTTCCATTGAACTTCTTGTCATTTTTTCATGTTTTCCGCGTCTTTGGGTTGCACACCGCTTTTAAAAAAAAAAAAATTGTTCTGGTCAGACAATATTTGAATGTGTCGAGTCTAATTGATTTTGTAATACAAAAATGAATTAGGGTTTGAAAATTATCGTGAACGTTATTAATGTTTGTGTATTAAATTCAAATTATTTAAAATGAAATCCACTTAATTGATTATAGCTTTTGATGGTATATCAGATATTTGTTTATTCATGTCTGATGTAATTTTAGTTCTATCTATCATATTTACCGAGGAAATACCTAAAAGATAGACAAGAATGACGGACTGTGGTGTTGTTTTTATAGTGACTACAGTTAAAATTAATTCATTTTTGTTGTAAAAAAGGAAATTTAAATGCTGAACTGCAGTTATATCAAATGCAATTTTCAACTAGGCAACCCCGGTTATTTCCGTTTCCATTTGTGTTGTGTTATCTGACTAGAATATTGTTCACAACATCCACAGCTAACACGTTTATAGTCATTCTTCTATTAAATAATAAATAAGCATTTATAAGACCGTCAGATGGGAATAAAAGAAACCGATGTTTTACACAAAGGAAGACATAAATGTAAAGAAAAGCACGCAGCACGCCTTATATATATTACAAACGAACCAATGTAACCTTACAAAACCATTGTATACAACAATTATAAAAAGGAATCGTTTCACAACTTTAGATAATATGTTTTCACTTCTTGAAACATATCCAATTGATGTATGCGTACGAGGTTAACGGTTTATAACTTTTGTCTTTTTTTATCGTTTCCAGCGTATTGTATTGATTACATGACCTTGGTCTTATCTAAGCGCTGTAATTATACAGCTGGTTGATGTTATCAGTCTGTTCACTGCAAAGGGAAATGCAGTTTATTTTTATAGCTTGTAATCAATAATAAGCTTTAGCTCGGGCCCTGGCCAAACTTGTGTAATCGTCTGAAAATAATTGTTTATACCCAACCTTGACACGAGGCCAAGGCCAAGCATACATTATACAAGATTTAAATGTGAGTGTAAGCGTAGATTAACGAAAATATATGTTTACAACTTGTGTTGACGTGATAAAACAAAGCTGGTAGATGAGACAGCTCAACGACTTACTCTACTCGGTTAATATATATTTTTGATATTCTATCTAACGCTCTGAGTGACAATAAAATCACAATGGGGGGTCGACGAACAACTATTGCACACACTAATTAATAATGAATAGCATAGTTCGTCAAGGTTATTGGATGTACTTGTGCTCGCACAGATAACTTTTTGTTACCGCAATTAGCTGTCGGTTATTTTATGAACGCAACAAAGAATTACATTAGGCCGCTTATACGAATTGGCAAATTGGCAAAGTCATATTAAAATGCCATCGGAGGTGATATGTATTTGCCAGAGATCCTACTCGATAAACAGTTTTAATTTATTTTTAACATTTTCACTTTAGTTCAAGCTTTACTATTGAAAGAAAAAAAGAACCTGTTCAGTTTTTCTTAAGTAACAATTCTACAGTTATTGTTAAAATAGTACATTCCCTTTTGTGTTAATGAAAAACAGGTCAAAAACATAACAAGGATATTTTGATATAAAAAACTGCCAACATTTACTATACATCTGACAAATATTTACTATTGTACATTGGAACAAAAAAAAATATTATACAACTGCACATGATTGTAATTCGCATTAACATCTTCTGTATTGCACGATTGATGTATATGAAATATCTCATAAAATAAGATTCGCTTTATTTAACATTACTCGCTTGCAATGATTATTTATTTACTATATAAAAAATATTGGTGTTATCGTTTAGTTATGAATTTTGGACACAACGACACACACGTTAAATGTTAAGTGTTTTCTTAAGTTGTCGACGTTTCTATATAGGTAAAGAGTAGAGCGCTCGCCAAATGAACAATATACTCTTATGCCAAACATTTAATTGCGGTTAGCGGCATACCTCGCGCTAATAAAGAGTCCTGCAGAGGAGCGGCGATAAGTTGATTGATTCCGTTTAAAGATGAGGTCGGTTTCTTGGGCATGTTTGTGCTCCTAGTTTTGTGCATTGTGCTATTATAAACAAATTGTGTTTTTTTGTAGAAATAAATTAACACCCCCGAGTCAATTTTAAAATAATCTTCAACACAAAGTAGACTGGATAAAAAAGATCGATCGTCTGTTCGTTTTGTGTCGTGACAGCTAACTTTTGCATCTGATTTACCGTTCGGGATTTGCAGCTATAAAAAGGATTCAACTGTACATACCACGAATCAATAAACAAATTCCGGATTGTCAACAAAAACTCTTTTCAAAATGAACTTTAATGAAAACTAGCATCACCGGTATATAGGATGTTAAAGGAATTGAAACACCCAATGTTTAGACCAAAGTACTAAATGTACTTTGTGTTTTATTAAATACTTGCAAACAATAGTCAAAACCATAAATCAAACAACAATCAATTAAAAATGAGTGAGGCTTAAATTTATATTTATATTTCTTTCGCATTAAAGTTATGGTATGTTGTTATGTCTTTAAATCGTTTACATAAACGTTTCAAACCTATAAACCCACTGAAACTATTTTTCCTGGGTAAGAATGACGTTTATTTAATTAATACCCATTAACAGTAATGTCAAACCATATTTAAATATCTTTGAATAAACATGTTCTTGCCCATTCGATAATGCATGTTCTCTGAATAAACAGGTATCAGTATCATTTTTGTTTTTCAAACATATATATTAACTATGATATTTTATCGACAATAACATTGGTAAAGGACGTCCAGTTGTGCATTAGTTCCTTAATAACAGACTGTCTAAGAGAAGCTATTTTAATATTGTTTTTTTTTCTGTAATCAAGAGCAGATTCTGAGCAAGATTGAATTTCAATTCGCTTTCTATTTGATAAATTATCCAAAATTAATTGGTGAATGCTCATCTTTCATTTAATCATTTATTCGAGAGCGTGATTAAATCGGTCAGGTTAAAACAAATGGATCAGCTGAGAATAATGCGGTGTTGAATTCTTGGAAGAGAATGACGCACGTACAAGAAATGTGTTATACGTCAGTCACACGTTAGAACATTCACACACACAATTACACGTGACCCCCAAACAAGCAACGTCATTACATATGATTGCTTTATTGATAGACAGTCCGTGCATTGTTTATTGGAGTTATACAATATTTCGTGGCAAAACCCAAATGCGCGGAACTGTCAATTTAACTATGTATACAATGTACATTTTGTATTCTCAATTTTTAACACATTTTCGACACAACAGTTACTTATAACAAGAACACATCAGTAGAAAATCAACAACTACATGAAGTTTAGCAAAAAAAACGATGAAATAGTGCCCGATACTATTTGCTACATACTGATCTTGAATCACCAGGTCACTAACCAACAACATGAAACAACAGCATTTATCAATTATATGCACATTTGCGGTGATAACTATAAAACAATTGCGAATGGTAAAGGTTAATAGAAAAACTTTGTATTTATTAATGGTGTGTGGGCTTCCTAGAATTAACATTTTATTTCAATTTGCTTCATGTTTACATGGAAACGGAAATGTAATATAAGTCCGACTGTGTCAGACACAGAACAAAACAACGTGCAGTATTTATTTATAATGTGTGGAATTCCAAGAACTATTTTCTTACATTGTTATCATAAAACGTTAAATGTTATTTAAGTGCGAGTATGTCAAACACGGTATATCGTGTGGTAAACCCAAAACAAATTATTAACCATAACGCATTTCATATTTTATTTGCTGAATGCAGTAAGTACTTCTTAGAGTTAATGTTATAACCATGCGGCAATTACGTACGCATGAAGTACGCCACATCGACCTCGAGAGAATGTCATGTAAGTTAAATAATTAAATCTGCGTAAGCAGCAAGTCGACAATTATATGGTCAAATACATATAATTTCATTACATATTTGTTAACTGAATTGAATTGTGTATTTGTACTTAAATAACAGTTCATTTTAAAAGACACATCATGTTTTTTTGTCAATGGTATTTTGGTTTAAGTTTTTTTTCTGGTTTTTGTTTAATCTCCCTCTCTACTTATCCTTATGCAATGATTGGGGATATACAACATAACGATTTGAAATTCAATTAACAGCTGTGAAACAAAGTCCGACATAACATCAAAGAAATAATAAGATAAACAACAATATTGTGAATTTTGGAGGTGATAAGTTGATTGACTCCGTTTAAAGATGAGGTCGGTGTCTTGGGCATGTTTGTTCTCCTAGTTTTGTGCATTGTGCTCCTATAAACAAATTGTGTCTACTTGTTTAATCTCCCTTTCTACAGATCCTTTTGCAATGATTGGGGATATACAACAGAACGATTTGAAATTCATTTAACAGGTGTGAAACAAAGTTTGACATAACCTCAAGGAAATAATAAGACAAACAACAATATTGTGAATTTTGGAGGTGAAGTTGCGAATTAGGAATTTATGAACGCACTTTAACACCAACAGCAAAGCAGCTGCCATGTAAGCCGATTATGTCATCAGCCAAACGAGAGCTCTCAAAATTGTGGCACCTTACACGTGAATACGGGTAGAGTTGTGAGAGCCTTTTGACTCGTTCAAAATGTACGAATATTTCAGTTAGAATTTATTTTAATCTACATATCAGTATTATAAATTTATTTATTTATCTATTGTCAAGGGTCATGTAAAATCAATGTAACACAATGAAGAAAGTGAGTACGTAACGTTGCCTTTCGGAATCATATACCTTTGTTCGTTAAGTCGCAGTGCGGTATATCATAATGATAATAAGAATATCATTGATGTTGAGCGACGTTCTTTGTTTATAAATGAAATGGGCACATCTGTTTCATTTGGTAACAAAATAATTCAAGAAGTGGAATTATATCTCAAATGCGTACATGTAGATGCATATACACCACATATTCCTTGATGTCCTGTGCAATCAATAAATTATGGTGTTATACGTTTAGCATGCATGTTTGTCAAATTCGTTCTTCTGTATTGAAAACACCTATAGTATCATTTCAGAACTTAATACATTTCTAATTCACAATCAGTCCACTGTTTGTTTATAGAAAGTACGGGGAAATGAATATATAGACCATTTTCTCATTTAACGAAACTCACACCTATAATTATATGAATTACGAGTACATGAATAGTGCAGCTGAGAAACATTGTCAGGAAAGATTTTTTTTTTGTAATCAACAGTTAGTCTGGTATATAAGGAATAGCGACCTTTCCAATACATTTCAATACAGGCAGATATAAACACAACAACACTTAATAAAAACATGATAACATCTGTGGTCGACGCCTGGGGACGGTTATTCTGTTATTCAAGGTAAAAGTGATTTAATGTTAATGTGTTTTTAATTGTTTAGAGTAGGAAGGTCGCAACAAACTCATAGTTCGTATGATGCGTTCATCATCGTTGTCAATTATCAAGTATGAAATCAGATTCTGTTTTGTATTAGAATTGCTAATGGAATAACACGTTTGTGAGACAATGCCATTTCAATTAGTGTTTGTTATATACCTCATTTCGTTAGTATCTAAAATTGGGCCATCGGTAATAAAGTGCTTAGTACTTTCACGATATGTTGGCATTACTTTATGCAGAACGACCTGAGGAAGTATATGTTTAAGGGGATTAGTATTGACTTGCGTTATATTATTGTGATTGCACAACGGGATATCAATGATCACACAAAGTGTAACGCAATAATGTTCCAACTAAAATTTCACTCTGTTATGTAAAAACACTCTCAACAGCTAGAAATATATAACATGAACATAAGGCATAACAGGAGTTAGCGAATTCGACAAATAACGGAAAATAAACTGCCGTATCTTGCCTTTCAGCGGATTATTAAACTGATCAGCGTTATCGTGACATATATGCGATCATTTATATTGGGTAATGGTATCGTACGTTGAGCATCTTGTACAGTTAAGATAATAATAACTCCATTATCAAGATTTGCGTCTGTCTCAGCAATCGATTTCTTTATTTTCAGAAGGACTCATTAATGCTGGTCGCCTCCTATCTGTACACTGTATCATGTTTAAATGGTTATTCTGACATAAACCAGTTGTAGTAGTAATAACGCGTTTTTTTGAACATTTGATTAAATCGGAAAATGCATTGTTGGTTGTGAATGCTTATACTTATAGGCAATTCTAGTGTTAAAAGTAGACATTTCGCCTGAGCTGTCGTTTTGTTGTTTGCAGGCTGTACTGCATACGCAACAGTAGGAGTAACAATGCTCTTTTACAAACATTATTGATGTTGACTGATTTGTTTGTTGTCATTGAAAATTAGGTAAGCATCAGACCGGTGTTAATAGTGTTAGGATGTTCAAGTAACTGATTTGTTTTTATGAACAAAACGATTATGTCTAAATGACAGACATATTCCAAACCAAAATAACGAGTTTCAATAGTGTTATTAATTATGTATAAGTTTAGCAATCAAGCCACATAATAAATTGTTAAGTCCAACATTAGTTTAGTTAAGCATGATACGGTATTAATGTAGTGTTGGAAATACTCTCTCTCAGAACTCGGAAGGACCCGGTTTCTATTGAATACTAGGTGTTCTCCCAAAATTACCCAAAAAGTCGCCGCGTCATTGTTCTACCTTTTAAGCATATGGTTTCAGAGCTGAAGTATAGAGCTGAAACCTAAAAATGGTAATGAGCTATATGTTATTGTTAAAGTTTAGCTTACCATGGTTGCGCTAACCTGATAATATACATAAGCATTTCAAAAATGTTATATTTCTTGACGTATAAGGGCATTGGTATTTGAATCAATTACATAGTTTATGTCGCCGGAATAGCTGCTTATTAAAAACGTGTTTTAATGTTCGAGTAAGGATACAACAAACGTTTATTACTAGATAATAACACATAACTAAGATCGTGTCATAACAAGATCGATGGCCTCAGTTGGGTTTATTATTCTACGAAACGTTTAAATACGATGGCGGTCATGGACGTCAATGACAACATCAGCATAATGCCGGTGATGAGGACAAATGCGACTCTTATGTTGTTTGGTATGATTGTATTGTGAATTGTTGACAAACATGCCATTTTGTATTTGTACATGTTTAAGGCTTAATCAACAACGACGTCATATTGTTGATTTTACTATGCCACAGTATACATTATATATTGGAAAAGTATTGCATAATTGCAAATTGTCATGTAACCAATGAAATCTGGCCTTATAATTTGTACAATTATCATGTTACGAAACAAATATATTCATTAAAACCATTTTCGCTGACGTATAGTAAAAAATGCTATGTATAATTTCGGAACGTTATTATCAGATCACTTTAAATGCTTTTCTTTTTATGACATTTTATGTTATGTATATCGTCATCGTAATCAGTCATCTTCAAAACTGCAATGTTAAAAAACTAGAGAATATTTGACTGTTTAGCTAATGTTACATTATCCTGAAAAGACATTTTAAGGACGTAATGGAAATAAATCTGTCTCAAAGTCTCTGCTGAAACATTACTCACATTGGTTTTGTCTTCTAAATTACTGCGTAAACAATACATCAGGACGCATCTTTAATTTCTGAATTATGTTCCTTGTTACTGATTCTGCGATTGTTTGTCTTCTAAGCGTGATTTTGTCAAGATTTCGGACATTTGTTTGTTTAATAGTTAAAACATATTAGGTTTGTTACACTCATTTATCATTTCGTGTATAAACTAACAGTACATATACATTTTCAAACAATTGTGACTTTACATATTAAAATAAATTAATATGTACACTGGTTCACTGCAAGCATTGTGTCGATCAAGTATTATTTATAATGTTTGTTATTTGCTCACCCAAGGCCAATGATTTTTTTTTATACTTTTAACAGAAACAAAACATGCTTAAGTGAACAATGCCGCACACCATTACGACTTAGTATGAAAGAGCAATCCGAATTGTATTTACATTATTGTGCTTATATAAACACAACCGGAATAAACAATATATTCAAACAGATTTAGTATAAATATGCTTGAAAGTTGTTTACATGTTCTGGGCCTGGTCTCTGGATACATGTACATGAACATTGTGTCCACATGTGTTCTTTTTCAACCTACCGGTTTGATTTTGCGCTTTGAAAAGTAATTGATTGACATATTAATTAGATTACTACAACATATTTTATTAAATATATCAGAATATATTGACCATTTTTTAATATTTTAATTTTTCCACGGACTATATGTTAGAATCTGCACATTAAGACTTAATCGGCGTATACTTATCCCATGTTTGCATAATGGTTGGTCGAAAGCATTGTCGTCACGCCTCTACAAATATAATGTGTACATTCATGTTTTTGGAAAACAAAAATCATTCTTGTCGTTGATTTCCGTTAGGTCAACGCTCTTTAATTGTGTGCAAACGATTTGGCAATGATTCGATGTATTTATGCCATATATTTGTTAACATATAATAACGTTTGTAAAGTTTATTTAATTAGCATGCCTATACTGCCTCAGGCGAATACGCAAATTATATGTTGATAAAACGATTAGTATGTGTCAGCCTGCCCTCCGACATGGTGCAATTCAATAATGACGTGTCCCATATATCAGTTAAGAAAAGTAATCGCAATATTTGGTATTTCAATAATGTTTCGTTTTGTTTTCTAGAATCGCATGTCATACATTAGAAGAAAAGGAATTTCGAGTAGGTCATTACTCTCGTCAACGATTCTTGTGAATTCAAATGCATTTATTCTGATCATAGGCAACATATTATATTTACGATCACCGTAGAATAGCGTTTCGATATTTATTATATTGACACGCAGAGTCAATGTTTCCAAAATAACGTCGCGCAATATATTATTTTGCATCAAATTATACATTTGAGGAAAGTGAATGCTTGATGTATGCATTATTTCACCGACATAAAACTATTTTTCTTTCATGGAAAATAGGTATCAATAATATATTCCAAAGTGTATTAGTCCAAGATTCTATATTCAACACAAATTGTCGTAACACTTTGATGAAATAAGTCATGAAAGCAAATCAATATCAAAGTTAGACATTACATATTAAAGACAAATTGAAAGAGAAAACATTGACTTGCAACCCTTAAAATTAAAACACACGACTATACTTAATGAAGACTTCACGTAGTGCTTAAATGTCAAATAAATTAGAAAAAAAAATTGCTTCAAAGCCCTAAATGTACTTGTCTGAACCAAATCACCTAGTGCGTACTCTTCCTGCTTATGCAACTGGAGTTTCAGATCGGCAATTATTTACATAACATTTAGGTAACAGTATTCACCTGAATCCTATTAGTTTGCAATAAGAATCAATTGAGCACTTGACAGCTGGAACGATTATGTGATGATGAATTTGGTGTTCAAATGACAGTTTAACTTGAAGCCCAAATTCACATAGAGGTCATGTATTTTTAATGAAGCGCTAGGACATCGGAAAGAATCAAATAATGATTGACCATGATGTTTATTTGTCAGTGATTGTTTGTGAGGAATGGGTTTAAAACAGTTTAGAAAAATGGATGTTCCGAACTGCATATACACACTATAAATTAAATATAAATATATGTAATTACTAGACTTACATATTGTCAATATATAGTATTACATAGGAAAAGAAACAGGTGTAGAAACGTTTGACTTATAATAGGGTTACGCTCATATATGACCGCACACATATCTCAAAGATCAGGATGACCAGATACATTAACAGTAACATTTTTCTAGATGCTTGTTTGTTATATTCAGTGTAATAATATAACAAATCCAAAATTGTATCTTCATCTGGCTCGTTTAAAAGTCGTTTATCAGTTATAAGTATTGTATATAAAAATGCTAGTTCGCCTTACACATTTTATTCAGCAGCATTAACAGTGACAGCTTCCTAGCAGCTTCCTTTTTTAATTTTCATCTGGCACGTTGAAAAGTCGTTATTATAGATAAACGTCTCTTACATAAAACGGCCTATTTGACTGACCCATTCTTTTCTGCTATTTCATCATCTAGTGTTGCGTGTGAGTTTCGTTTAGCACGTATGAGTAGAATAATGAATTGATGAAAGTAATTATGTGTGATGACCGTTTCTGATTTTCCCCCCCTTGTATCAACGCAGACGTTCGGAACTGTTACTTGCTATTTCATGGAACAAACTGAAATAATAATTCACAACATTTATGATTGGGAACCATTTTCCAAAATATTCATCTCACAAGATAAACTTCATAACATTATCATCATTCAACAATGTGTATGGGGATGTTTTGTTTTATTTAATTGTTAAAAATGAAACATGTAAGTAACATTGTTAATTTCAACATCATCATATTGTGTACATATTTTTGTACAACCGTATAATACAATTATTTCGCATCTTCCGGATAGTTTTTATACTCAAATGAAAATAAATATTTGAGTGTTATGTTGTCAAGTCATACCATTTCACGCATGATGCATCTGCTAACAACAGCATTTAAGGACACATCGATGCGTTCTTATGGAACTAATTAGTACTTTCATAAGAAAATATACATACTATCGGTAAACGGATTATGCAATATTATTGTTATGCATGAGACTCGTAATGCTTTATGGCAAAAGCTAGTATCAGAGATGCCCTTGAAATTATTGTTTAGTAGAAGAACATCATTATCGTTGCGGACTATATTCAATACAAATAATATATGCCTTGACCTTCATGATAAAAAGGTTCGATTAAGATGTTATGCTGATTTTACGATTGTTAGATATATTATGATTTCATTGAGATTTTTGAGTGGAAAGTATCTTTTTGAGCTAATGTGATGCTTGCTGAGTGTATGTCTTATTAATATGAGAGTTTATTAAACTATAAGTTAACAGTTAAACACATTGTCCAAAATCATTGATTATAAATCGACTTACACTTTAATGTTTGATTAATTGTGTAAGTGGTAAATTAATCAGACAGTTTATTGCAATAAGTTTAACTTATAGTGTAAACTAAAGTTCTGTCTTCACTTAACTTAAGATTACGTGGAATTGACTTACTTTTAAACTATATCAGAGTGGGTAATCACGTATAGTCAAGATGGCGACATCCATGTCGAGAACGGATATTTTTGTCGCAGTTTTATACCCTGTGTTACTTTTGTTTATTTTTTTAAATGACGCTCACTTTCCTGCCATATCTATAAAAAAGAGATAACCGTTTATTTTGTATTAAAATTCGCTTTATATCTTGACTTTACTCGCTGCGAAGTTTCTTAGTGGAACTGTAATAAGGTCAACAGCTAAGAAATTTCAAAGCGAGTAAAGTCGAGATTAAGAGCGAATATTAATACGATATAAACGCTAATTACTTTCTTGTCGATATGGCTGGAAAGTGGGTGGCATGTCAACAATTATTACAAGTAATAAAGGTTATAAAACGGCGAAAAGTACTTTTATCGGCATGGACGTCGACATCTTGTTGTCACGTGATTACACCGTCTGTATATTGACATAAATTAAACGTTGAAATAATGTTTTATATTCATATTCTTTTTTGTTCTGACAATTATATTGAAAACATAAAAAGAACAGAACAAGCATTAAGTTAGTGGTGTAATTTTTTATATATTGAACTCGATTCTAGTAGTACTTACAGTCATGGTCATTGTTGGTTTAATTTTGGCTAGCTTTACATTTCAATGAAGAATGATAAGAATGGTTAAAATAAGAGGATCCATCAATTACACGTTACCGCATCAGTGAAGACTTGGCATTGTGTTTATTATTGTGTATTTTAAAACGTGTTCAAACATCAATGAGTCGTGCAAACGGGGAGGAATTATAAAACAGAAACATGAAAGTTCTTGAAATCATAACGACGTCAGACTCTCTATTGCAGATTTGAAATATTTGTAAGTACCATATCCATTATCTCGAAGCCACGAGAGACACCATGCCGACACGTATTCAAATATAATATTATTTTTTCAATATCTAATTTCAATCTCCATATTTAAGTCTTTGACTACAATGCTTTTGTACGATGAATCTTTCAGGGATGTCACTAACAATAAAATTATTGGATGTCTTGTAAATTAAACATAATTACAAATACAAATACAAAGATATCGAATGTATACACGTTATTCGTCATATGTCTGCCATAGACAGAAGATAAAATATGGCATTGATGTCATTTGGATATTTTCGTTTAAACAAATAATTGATATTTTGAGTTGAATTACGAGCCAATAAACACATTAGTTTAAAGTCGAAAACATGTGTTTATTATCTCGTATAAGCGTATTTTATATTCTAGACCAAATCTTTATTGTGGAGCACCCCCTTTTAATCACAGTATACATTTTACAGCATGTGTTCCTATTAGCCCAACGTATGATGACGCAATTTTACCTGTCTTTTTTTGGGATAATGACACTATTTATAAATGGTCAAATATTAAGTCATATTTTGTCCCAGGTGAATGACTCTATGAAGATAGAGAAAATATAAGGTAAGGTTACCACAAATATGTTGTAGTTAAGAAATCGAAAACCCAAACGAGGTTCTATTTTTGAATTGGGTTGTTTCATGCGTGAAGCCGATGGTAAATGATAACTTCGTCAGTCTGCAATTTAAAACGAACTGATTTTAATCATGAATAGCGTCAAAATATTGAAATCGAAATGCTGAATTACATTATGGATGTTTGAGTTCACATCCCTAACAGACAATGCGCACCGAGCTATAGTGTGTTTTAACTAATGCGGCCCATTAGCTTTACCAAATAAACAGTTCGTAAACTTGAAAGACAGCTGCACATTTGGAATACGTATTTTCTTCCATGAATACATTTTTATTGGTAACATTTACCAGATTGCATTATTCATGAGCGACACCGTACTGCATGGCCACATAATCCGAATATATTGGGATACGGCCATATTATTCTGCAATAAATCATACCCTATTGCTTCGAACTCATTAATTAAACATGTTTTTTTTGTCTGTTCAAAATGATTTTGTGAAAAAGTAGTCTTTTTTTAAGATTCAAGAATTGTACGTTGTAGAACTGAATTAAATGGATAATTATAAGAGTTCTTCCTGCTTATGCAACGGGAGTTCATCAATTACATAACTAGTCTAACAATACATTGAATTGATTACATCGTATCTTCGTATATACAACATTGCGCGTTTGCACACTTATTAATGCAATGCGACTTTCACGTCGTCTTGATCTTAAGTGAGAGACATGTTATAACACAATTTGTAGCGTTATAAGAAAAATAATGAAAGACTATAATTTAAAGCCGGCCGAGTTGATATTTCTCACAACAATTTGGTTTTCTCAACTGACCAGAACTGATCAGTATTCGTCAGATACATTCTAAAGCTTAACTCTTCCATACTGATTTTCGCAAACAAAATGCAAAAAAATGCCAAAAGCATCAAAAATACGAAACCTAATCATGCACATAACGGTGTGCCTCCTTGTCTAATATAATGTCGCTCATAGTAAAACTTACGAGCATTCAATAATATAATCTGTTTTGCACATAGTTTAGTTTTAAGACCACTGTGCTCTTTTCTGCCAGAGTTCTAATGTATCAATATTCTGATTGAACTATATCCATACTGTTCTTATCGGAGTTTAGTTTATCAACGTTGAATAATATAAGTATGATTATATGCAATTTTCCTTTCAAACAAACTACAAATCCACACCAAGTGACAGCAAGGACCTTACAGACCGACAAACATACACACACATATACATTCGGACACACAAAAATACACACACACACACAGTCAGACACAACGACACACAGAAAGGAACACACACATACTTATAGACATAGACACACAAACATACAGACATCAAGACAGACAGATAGTCAGATTAGCAGACAAACACTTATGAAACATGATTAAATGTATGTGGGCATGTTTTTTTTCTTCAATATGATCCAATTTCAATCAGTCATTTGAAAACACAAAACTATTTAAAAACCGAATAATTTGTCAGGTCTTGAAAGAACAACAATTATGCAAAGGTCCATAACAAGACATCGATTTGAATAAAACACTGTTATCAAATTGTATACCTTTTTGTAAATGCCTGTATAAGGTCTCGGAATATAAAACAGGAAATATATGGTAAATATCACGTTTAGACAATGTAGTCGTAGTCGCGCTGTAAAACAATTATTCTTTACAATTCGGAAATGGTTTCACATGGGAATCATAACATATAGAATGTCAGACAACCTGTTATTAAATCCTAAAAACTGACACCTGAAAATGTACATAGAGCTAAAAGCTGCTTTAGTTTCAAGAGTTTGGTCAATAATTTCATTCCGGATGATGTGTCTGGGGTTTCATTATGCCAATAGATTGCACGAATACCAGATTCGTTTCTGTGACCAAACCTATGCTGTTTTGAGGATTGTTGTCAACCTCCAAATTTATAATAATCGAGTTTTGTCCAAAAAATCTATATGTATTACTACAAAATGTATTCAACGAATATGGTTATCAATTCTTTTCAAAGTTTAACATAACGTATGGAAATACATTGCAATAATAAAAAGAAACTTACACGAATACAGTTAATGGGCACTATCAGTGTTAGTTATTTATACAAATTAACACAATCAAAGCCTAAATGTACTTGACTGAAATATTGTTCTTCCTTAAAGAGTTCTTCCTTCTGATGCAACTGGGGTCGCGATTTTCATTAATTAAAATTACATTAAAATAAACTTACTTATCGCAAGCTGATAAATGTGCACTTGAATCGATGTAGCACTAGACACCAACTTAAAGTGTATGCGTTTTGGTGTTTAAAAAATATGCAATTTAAAATGCCATTTCACACACAATAACCTTTTGTTTTTATATATAGTTCGTATTGACGTAAAAGGTTTTTTGGTTCGAAAGCGATTGCTTCGAGCGGATAAGGCACTGCGAAGAAGACTACATCAACCATCTTCCAACTTTACATAATTCCACATGTACAAATACTTCATATTGTTACAGATGAGATGAAACAATAACTGTTCACACGTTTGCTTTTTAATTCATTATAAGATATATGAGCATATAATTTAACGACACAAAGAATGTACACAAGACAAAGATTGGCACAATGTATTAACAGTTGTATAGTTCTTCTTTGCTAAGTTCGTTTAATTTTAGTAATAACATGTCATGCTGATGCATCTTCATCTGGAACTTTGTAAAGTCGTTTATTGAGCCAGCGTCTCTAACAAGAAGACCTATTTGCCTGACACGTACTATTTAGCTACGTCATCGTGTAGTGTTTCACGTGAGCTTTGTTTGGTACCAATTGTGGAGCGTTTATGAAATTAATTTTAAGCGGTTAACGTTTCCGATTTTCAAACCATTGATCAATAATGGCGTTTCCCACTTTAATTAGTCTTATGTTAAGATCTAGATATATTACCCAACGTATTTTTCTTGTAATGGAGTATAAATACTATGCTATTTAAAATATATTATTATCATAATTACTCGTTTTACATTCGATTTTTTTATTAACATTCTTTTAACGGCAAACTGTTAAATACTGTTTTCATCACTGTATCATTTTTGTACATAAATTTGTGAGATCCTAGTGAACAATTAACTGAAATCCTTAAGCTAAATGGTAAAAATAAAGTTCACCATAACAAAACAATATATGTATTAATTGTTTGAAAATATCAAGTCTTATCATGACAAACATGATGCATTTGGTAAATAAACAAATTGACTAATTGACAATTAACCGTTACATATTATAGAACTAATTAGTGTTTTCCACGAGGAAATATGACAAAATATTCCTGTTATAATGTTAAGGTTTCCGGATCAGGTTATTTATCTGAAACCTTTACAGTTTCAAGTGTTAAACACGTGTTATGTTGCAAAATACGATATCGTTTAGAGAACGCTACGAGACTGCTATTTTATTATCTTAAAAACATACATTTGTACATTCCGAAGAATTACATTAAATTGCGATCGAGAACGATATACAGACAGGCATGATGAAACTCGGTCATGTTAGTAAAATCGATCAAGTGTCTTTAACTTTAACGTATTTTAAACCAATTTTTCGATATGAATGTATTAATCAAACAGCAATTTTTTTCAAGTAACGCATTCATGGTGGCAACTGAGGTAAAAGAAGAACATTATTTCAGGCCCAAATATATTTACCAATATACAAATTAACATGTTTTTTATACTGAGTTTATAAATAATTCAATCCTTGTATAAATATGACTATAATTGACAATCATGTGCATCCGATCAGTTTCTAGTAATAGTTTACGACATCCCTATGATGTCGATTTTGTGCACATAACATAAGGTATGGTTCGCGAGGTCTCGTAAGATACGCGCGTTTTGAGGTAACCAATCAACCGGCTGTTACGAGAAAAATAGCCTGAAGGATGCTTCCAGGTTAAGGCCCCAAGAATTTTACCACACAATCCTCGTATCTGTAGTCCAGCGATCATCTACTGAGCTAGCCGATCCGTAACTTGATAGCGTTTACGATGCGTTTATTTGTGAGGTATATCTGGTTAACGAAACACATGCTTGAAAATACCCTAAACTGACACCAAGATTTAAGTTTCGATTAAAACATAAGGAGTTATAAGGAATATTGAACGTATTTTATTTTGGATTGTAAATTTGTAATGATTTACGTTAGAAAATAATGAACTTTAAACAGTTGTTGCGAGTATTTCGGAACAACTTATTGAGTATCAATAATATTAAACTGTAACGATCGTGGCGGAAAAATATCACGATTCATTCAAGTACAGTAGATATGAGATAACTTAGTCCCAATAACTGTAACGTGTATCACTATTTGGCCCTAATATAAAAGTTTTTTAACCTGCATTGAACTTCATGAGATATCGTTTTATTTTGTATATTTCCGTTACCTTGAACGATCTCCGAGTATTTGCGAAAACTACACAATTTGTATCAAAATCAAAAGAAAATATGTGTTCTAATATTCGCCAAAAAAGATGTAATGCCTTGTGGTTTATAGGTAACGCTTTCCCTTTTTACATCTAGAAGTCCCGAGATCGATTTCCTTTCATTATGTATAATTATATACCCAAAAGCATCATGCTTCTTCAATATTTAGGTTCATACGGTGTACACTTTGTAGTACAATGGTTAGGAAAAAATGGGGGAACAGTTTGCGGGGTGGCAACTTAGAATGTCTGAAAATCCTTTATTATTTGGTATTTTTCTTTAAATTGATTGTTGATGCAGAATACCATGTCAAAGGGAAATCTGCGAAGAAAGAACATGCAATCAAAATGTCGTATTACTGTTCTACACATTAAAGTATATCTAAGTTAGAATAGTATTAATACCATAGCTAAAAATAGTGTCTAAACCATGGCTTTATTTTTAAATGGGAAAAAGATTTGTTTCATTCAGTTGCTCATGTTTCTTATGCATGTTTTTTCCATTAACAAAAGGCATTGTACAATTTCAGTACGTCGACATTAAACACATTGAAATTTATTTTATTATTCGACTGTTGTCAAGTATTCCTGAAGGGGGAACACACAGGCTATCAGGAATGCATTACCGTGCCTAATGCTCAGTACACCAAGGGGACTTTATTGTCATTACATGCGAATATAAAGATCATTATATAAAGATATACCATTTTTAGAAATCTAACATTAAAATGGTACGACAGTTAGAAAACATTAAATTAGCCCCTGCATACCGTTTTTGTTACATCTTTTGTATAACTCGTGAGCATACCATAACGAACAGGAATCAATAAATAAAGCGAAAGGTCTCTTTGGTAATAGTGATGTCGATAAATAAAGCTACATAAATTGTTATCATGATTGCATCATAAAGGTTAGAGTTGTATACAACGTAATAAACAGAAGTCATGATTGTAATACAAAGGCTAGGGAGCAATAAATAGCTAAATATGTCTCAGAGATCCATTCAGAACGTCGTGTATTTGTTTTCGGTTTTTGTATATATGTCGGTCAATATAAACGTGTTATTGACCTCCGTCTTTGAATATGGACCAAAGGGTGAAGCCGTAGCAAGCAGTCGTTTATAATAGCACAGAGGATGCGAAGCAGTAAATAATCCGAGAATGGAATCTTAGGTAATAGAGATGTCGACAAGTAAAGCAACATAATTTGTAATCATGGATAGGAGCCAGTAAATAAGTCGAGAAAAGTTTCTATTAATTAAATGACAGCAACTAGCTCAAAATGGGGTCTTTCAAATTGCATGAGTTTTATAAAACACAATAATGAGAAGTCACGAGTCGAATACCACAGAACAATAAATAGCTTTATGCGTCTCAAAGATCCATTGAGAACGTTGTCTGTGTGTTTGTTTTAATTTATGTCGTATAATACAAACGTTTTTATTGGTCTCTGTCTTCGAATATGACATCAATGGAGTAGCCCCAGCACGCAGTTGTCTATAGTCTTGCTGCGAGTGTTTAAAATGTCATACAGTTCCGGTTACATGGCGGCCACGTTTGGTATTTTGCTAGTCACATGTTAAAAATCTAGATCTTAATTAAATATGTTAGGAATCGTGTTAACCAATTTTGACGTCATTTTAAATAAAACAAGCTTGTTTTTAAAGGATAACGTATTCGTTATGTTTTTAGTAATGTCGTATAAGATATGTACGGAACCGTTTTAGAGCGTCCTTCTTATGAATAAAATCAAATAAAAAATATAATTTTGAAGAAACACAAAATAATACAATTTGCATTCCAATCATATATTATTTAAGTAGTAACGGCAAAATACCGAGAAATAGTTATACTTAATAAGTATACCACTTCTTTATTATCATGTAATAGCTAAATACATCATTTCACATATTGTCAGCATATATGTGTAATTGGTTTTTTAAACTAAAATGGTCATACCTTACTAAGCGTTTAACATAGGCAAATAGTTGGTCAAAATTTGAATTAAATTCTTCTGCTGCATTACCATTATACGTATAGTTTTTATCTGAAAACATTTGCTGAAAAATGATTCTTAAAATCATTAAGCGACATGTTACTATAAGAACGAACATGTTGTATTCTGGGATATAAAGTACCTCCAAAAGTCCTTTGGGTTTATTTCGTTTAAGATCGTCGAATTGTTTACAGCGTTTTAGATTATATGCCCTACGTTAAGGTTTTTGTTATTCATTTAAAAATATGTTATTCAATCCGTATTTCTATGTGAGTTATTTTTAATTATTCTTTTTTTTTAAATATTATTATCATTATTATTATATATATATTCTTGACTCAAACAAATTGTGTATATGTTTTACCGCGTTTGATAAATAATGGGTCGGCAACATCGTTTACAATGTTGTTGCAATTTTGAACACTATTTTCCATACAACTTTGAAGTTACTGGTTAAAATCCGAGGCCCTGTTTAATGAAAGCTCGACAAAGCTGTTTTTCGCCATTCCTTCATTTCACGTACACGTATTTGTATGGTTCTTTCTACTGAAACTCACAGGCTACATATTGCAGTAAAAGACATTGGGGCATGATCACTAAAATTGTTAAATCATGTACACTAATGTTATCTGCGGTATTAAATGAATTTTTACTAATTGACAAGTAATCGATGACACTTACGTCATGAGTATTTCAACATAAATTTTGCGTTTGGCACGTCTCATGAATTAATAAACACCAGTTTTAATGTTATTCAATTTACAAACAATACGTTCATGACTAAAGCTACTCAAGCATGAAACTGCTTTTATTTAATTCGAATTTTGCACAGGCCATATGTATTTAAATATGCTTCTCGTATTTTTAAACGGTGGTGCGAAGTTTAATCGCCCGTATGCAAAACATGTTCTTAAACTTTTCAACAAGTATGGGTGTAGTGTGACGTACTAAGAAATCAAACAGGTTAAAAGCCCTTCCCAAATGTTGTGCCTCTGTTTCCCTCACTTGTGAACTTTCCATACATACACGGCCTTTAACAGAAATTAATAATTGATAGTGACTTACACAGCACCTGTTCCAATTACTCACATCCGATTTTTTTTAAAGGGGGACATGTAAACTTTAACGTTAGTAAGTTATACTAGCGCGCACTGTAAATGTGCATTAGTTTCTCTTGACCAAGAATGGATCCAGATCTATTTTGTTGTCTTGGTAATGTTGCCTATAAAAAATAATTGCTCAAATTCAATGCTATATCTGTAACTTTCTTTAAATAGGAAACTTAGATGTTAATTAATGTGTGAGCTCTGTTTATCCTGGTCCTAATCTATTGTTTTGTCATTCCTACATTTGTAATAAATGATATTAAAAATGCTTACTTTCAAATTGAAAATCTGGTGTTTAACAACCTGGTATAATGAAATACAAAACTCGACGACTATATACATTTTTAGTATAACGTAAATATAAACTTCGTCAAATAGGACGTATAACGAGATATGCTGTAAACCAGTTCAAACTCTCTTGAGGCTGACATACGTCATCAACGGTGTCATTAACACGCTTATTTAATTGGCAGTTATGGTCGGAAAAATAGTAAAGGCTTCATTAAATGAGCGGGATGAATAACTACTTGCTAATGATGTAACGAATCCACAACGAGTTGTATAATGGCAATTTTTTGTAATTATTTATAAAACATCTAGTACATGTGAACGTATTATATTTGAAGACGTATTTTATGTTCTCAATGAAGACATTTCAAAGGTTATGTTTGTTGCGTAGCTTTCACTGATGGAAATGATCGGTGACCGTAGTAGTCTCATTAGTACGATGGATGCATTCCTTCTTATGACCAATAGTGTCTTTTTTTTTATAAAAGGTGCGTTTCTTTGTTATAATTAAGAGTTCTTTTTTATGGTGGATGCGTTCCATATTATGACTCTTAATCCCGTTATCGTGATGTCTGCAGTCTTTATTTGTTTCGTGTGGCTTCTGGAGCGTAGTGAATAGTAATCATATTTAATGAGCAAAGTACTTTAGCCATAAGAGTCAAGGCGGCGTGAAGATGAATGGTGATATTTAAGTAGGCAACGCATATTGCCGTAGGCAAACATGCGTGCATATATATGATGTAATTGAATTAGCCAACTAGGCTACCAGGCTTGGAGATCAATGTTGAGATTAAAATAGCCAACTAATGTAGTTATAGACGACCAACAAAATTGATATTGAAAAAGCCATATTGTGAGGCCATTTGCATTATATCGGGGGAAAACTATGTTGCTATTAACAGCTAACCGCTGGGGGCATATACGGCCAAAGGCAGATAATAAGTTCGCCAATTTCAGAGACCTGGTTTGAAACCAACCGCACTGTATGCACACAATAAAAACATATTCAACGCCATTGTGTTTATATATATAACTGTTTTGTCTATGGACAAGGAGTGCACCCTGCAACGTCATTCAACCTTTAACGGTGATAAAATAAAACATAAACCATGTAAATGAACCCGTAATTATGATAATAAAGAGGGGAAAAAAAACGAAAAGCGATAAGCACATAATGAAACGTAATATACACACACCGAAGCGCTAAGAGCTCTCGACATAACGAATGGCGGACACAACGATACAAAATATACACAAAATATAACAAATAAACCACAAAACACAAGTGAGTTAAACTTACGTAAAATAGATGAGTGAAAAGCAAAACAGAATTGAGTCTGTGGTATGAACTGCATGTAAACATCATGCTGGAGTGGTTTGGGTGGGGTCCACAAAGAAATCGGTGAGCACACAGCATAATAAAGAAAGCTCGTGTCATAGATAAACAATAACTTAACGTTATGATGAGGGTATACATCATACTAGAATCACCACTAGCTTAAATAAAGAATGACAACCGAGGATTTCAAATAGTTGGATCTATGTTCAGTTGTGTCTATATCTGAAGATAATTGTACAGTTAATATAAGCCCTAGTTGGAACTCATACTTTCGGCAACGGCAATAAATGAAAATTAGTAACTCTCCTTCATAGTTTCTTTACATATCCTCAGATGTATGGCTTTCATTAAATATGCGATATGTTCCATTACCAGTGATTTCTGTGTTTGATTTAAGTATGCCAGGCGTAACAATTAACCGTATTATTGATCGTATGTTATTGGAAGTTATTTACTTCTTACTATAGCGATCGAACAAGTAGCATGTCTTCTTAACATCTCACTTATTGTCTTTGTCTTCTCCCAAACGATGTATCTATTTTTTTTCAGGAAAAGTTCATTGTATCTTTTTTGTTCTGGATTTTTTCGGTTGACACTGCTTCTAGTCTAGCGCTCAGTCAATAATGACGTTTTAAAGCCTATTTATTCTAAATAGGTTCTATGATGTGCGTAATGTAACATCGCCGAGCATGGCTCTAATAAGTTTACGCGACGGTCACTCATCTATCTACATAGTGTGGCCTGGTAAGTTATGTCTACACCATCCGAAAGCAATGCGTTTAATATTAATTAATAACGACAATCCACACAGTTCTGCATTGACTATTGTATATTAATATTTTATCCGCTTTGTAGTTCAAATCATTGTATTGCGTTGATAATTGGATGTAATTTTTTAAGTAGTGAACTGCATGTTTTGACGCCATTTATATAGATTAAATGAAGATATATTTATCTGACATTCCATAACGTTGTTTACTTCATGAGTGCATGAATTATGCACGTGATAGAGCATTCGGTGAGCTTATAAGTTTAATTACACATGGTATATATTATCAACGGGTAATAACATTTTTTCGCACTATTGTTAACGACACAAAGAGTTAACACGATACAAAATGCTCTTCTATAAAATAGATATCGTTGCGGAAAATTAAAATATGATATATATTGTGCCACAACAAAATAAAAAAGAGCATTTTATATGTTCTTAAATGTATGTTACCAAAGCACATCCATCTTTTAAATTTTGGCTATTGCTATAAGAAACATAGATTGTTTATGTGTTAACTTTATTTGTCGAATTACTTTACGAAATTTTCGTTGAGTTTGAGCGTTACAGTGGCCTTAAGATCTAGCTGTTTACTTGCTAGTACTAGCAAGCTAGAAGTTGATTGGAAGATTATATATAATATCGTTAATTAAAACTATATACTTGTTTAAGTTGTACATAAAAAGTTCCAGCTAATGGCATATATATGTGCGAATAAGATAGAGGAACTGGGCCAAACCTGTTCAAAGCGTAATTTATTTAATATAAATTATATACGCATACATTGTATGTACAGCACATTTCAAAGTTGACCTGTCCTAATTATATTAACATATTAAGTAATGTGTTACAAAATATGTTGAATTACAATTTTCTTAGTGCAGCAAATTAATATTTATGACTTCAAATATATACGATCTCGATATTTGTTTGAACGTTACATGCAATACAGTAATCTCATTCACATCAATCAGTTTTAAGTGTATTAACAGAAACAGAAAATACCGAGGGTCTGCATACAATATATCATACAATGTGTTTGGCATTTTCCGGTGCAATACCCTTGTAATGAGGAGTCCATTAAATAGGGATGTGTATTGTTGACTGAGTATGCTTTCAGGAAATCGAAGAAGTCCGATAATTTCCATATGCATCTAACAGGAATTCGAAAGAACATTTATTGTTTGCTTCTGATGATTACTTGGTAGTGAACATTCTAGCATTTATTTATAAAAAAAACGCGTTCACAATTTTCAGTAGATCTTATGACTCAAAAGTGACCCAAATCTGAAATATTTGCAAAATAAAGATCAAAATTGGATTTAAATAATAGGCTATAATATCGATTTTTGTCCTATTTAAATTCAGAATAAATGGAAGAATCACTAGCCATACTATTTTAACTATATCAATGCACTATGAATTTATTTAATTTTAATTTATGGTTTCATGATCCGTATCTAAGTACCATTCATTTTTTTTTTAAATATTAACGAAAATATTCGTGAATGAGAGATGAGCTTTGTACACATGTAATACACTCAAGTTACAATAATACTGTTATGTATTTATCATGCATCTGATTGGTTAATGTTCAATCATGTGTATCATAGCCACTCTATGTTCTTCTGCATGCGCGCCACTGGTCATACAATGTAGTATTACAATAGCCACCAAACGTACTGCGTGTTCTCTGTTTATCTTGACCCATATATACAACAAATTGGCGACGAGTATTATTGGTTGAACGTTAACGCATACGATAGTAATGTTGAGTCATGGCAGAGTTATCAAGAAAGACTTGAACAATATTTCTTAGTAAATGACATTTCCAATGAAAGGTGGCAGCATTGTTGACGCTAGTTGGAGAAAAAAACATACGGATTACTTCATAACCTTTCCGCTCCGAAGAAGTCATTTGAAGAAACCTAAAACACACTGTGTGACCTATTAAGGACGCACTTATCCCCGATGCCATTGCTTATAGCAGAACGGTTTTGCTTTCATAGACGGAACCAAGTCATTGGCGAGAGTGTAACAGAATATGTCGCCGAACTTCGGAAGCTGTCGAAATATTGTGACTTCGGTCCGACATTGAATGATACTCTTAGGGACAGGTTCGTGTGCGGTATCAAAGATGAAGCAACCCAAAGAAAGCTGTTGTCATTAGAAGAATTGACACTCAACAGGGCAATGGAAATCTCCATAGCGATGGAAACCGAAACAAAGGACGCCGCCGAGTTGCAAACATCAAACGCCGGAAGCAACGTCAACCGCGTTAAGAAGACTGCCACCAGACCGCCGAAGAACAAGAAATACACGCACAAACGTTCCAGGTTCGTGTGAACACTGTGGCAGAACGAACCACCATTCGGCGGACTGCACGTATAAAAATGCATCCTGTCATAAATGTTATGCCAAAGGAAACATAAAGCGTGTATGCCCCTTAAACGAAGAATGTCAACGCATTGGAAAATGATGACATTGAGGATGAAAGAAGCGACGTTGAAGGCGTGCATCTAATAAATTCTGTAAAGAATTGTGACAAAGGAAGAATCACCGTAAAACCGGAAATAAACAACGTAAGCGTGACAATTGAAGTGGACACCGGAACATGTACTCAGTTTCAGCTTAAACAATAAATATATTAAACACGATATACAGCGTTAATTTAAAAGATGATAGTTGAAAATAAACAATTCTATATACGCCCGGTAATTGCATATAGATTAATTAAAAAACTAAATATTGCTAAATGTGCATCACTTGTTTATCCTTATCCGTCGTAAATCAATTATTTTATCAACTTTTAAAGTTTATTGTATGAACAGTTTATAAAGTTTATACCATTAAACATGGTACATCTTGCGATGTGTATCACATAAAACATATTTGTAACGCACCCGTGTAATTAAAAATGAACGCCGTACATGTGTGGTTAGATAATTAAACCATTTTCCCCTTATCACGACACCTTTAGTATTTTGGTAGTTTTGGTTTTTTCTCACAATGCAAATAAGTGGCATTTACCAAAAGGGTTTCATTCATTTCTTTTTCAATCATTCATGTTATTGTATATCGTTAAAGCAATACTGTGTTATCATCATAAGACCATTAACGGTAGTCCATGATGTATTTCCCTGACGATTAACTGACAGAATACTGACCCTGAAATTCTGCAAGGTGAAATTTAATGTGTACTAGTAACTGGGCCTAATTTTGTGTCTATGAGTCTTTCGAAGTTTCTGAGAATAGTTCGGATATCTATACACTTAACAGTGTTAAATACTATTTGATGGACTAAAAGACGTAGTGATGTGGCCGATGTTCTGGGGGATTTCCCTTAAATCAGCCAAAAAAAATTCGGATGTATTCATTCACGTCTATTCGAAATTTTCTCAGCACTTCATAGCTATCGATATAGGTAATTTAAGGTGAAAAGCTGGATTAAACAGCTACGCCGAAAAAAGTATTAAATAGTAATTGGATGTTAAACCTCATTTTTTTTTCATCTCAGGTCTTATTGAAAAGCCTGCATAATAAAGTGAATTGAAATCTATTTGTATAAATTACAGTCAATAAACTATACAAAACAATGATTCCCGAAGTGTTTGCATCTATCTTGGAAGTGTTATTTTGCTTAAAACTAAGGCGTAAGCCTAAAGCTTGCTTAAATTATTGGTCATGGCATAAACNATAGGAAATTTAGATGGTAAAAGTGACATTATAACCTTAAAGATTACAGCTTCATATATAATTCATAATGTTCACAAGAGTCAGAAAAATGAGGCATCAAATGAACGAGAAACTATCTTGTTAACTGCAGCTAAACTCATCAAAAATGACATCCAATCCATGCAGTATAAGTCGTTTTACCCGGCATCAGAAACTGTTTAATAAATTGATGAAAACTTAGCATTTTTGCCAAAAAGTTCTGATATTTTTGAACAACATATTTGTTGAGAAAGATAGTAAGTTGAAAATAGCTGTTGTCGGGCAAGCAATAATGCAAGCTTGTGCCCCTAGAAATGTTATTTGTCCTTTGCAGTTAGCCTTAGGTTTACAAATGCATCACCAGTTTAGTTCGAGGTTCCTTATTGATACTTGGTTTCAATTAGGCCTCTGCTCATCTTATGGTGAAGTACAAAAGTTTGAAATTAATGCAGCAGCTTTAAACTCCACATTGTATCAAGACTACTTCCCTGGACAATTCATGCAAGTTGTAGCAGACAATGTAGACCATAATTCGAGGACACTTGATGGACTGAATACTTTTCATGGAATGGGTATGATTTCTTGTAAAACCCCAGGGCAGAAGACCAGTTGGAATATACCGAGGACGGATGCCAACTTTAGCCAGTAATCAGAGGCCAACATAGAAATTAAGTTTTACAATATGATATGTATCCAAATAGAGTATCTGTGAACAAATTTGAAATACAAAAATATACTTAAATCATTCATTTAATTAATGATTAAACTTTTTTTTTGGTTTTTCGATCCTATATAATGACAAAACTATACGTTATGTTATAGTCCTATCGTATTTTTTTACGAATCAATTTCTTTACAATTGTATTAATTTCACATAGATGCTATTGTAAAGGACGTTTCGCATAAATATGTATCAAGTTCTCTTGTAATTGACAGAACTGGAGCCAAAAACTTGAAATTGCTCGCTTTAAATTGTTAAAATGTATTCAAACCAATTATTACAATACTATATCATATGTTTTCGCGACCCTGCTTATCGTTTTATTCGTACATGTTATTCTTATATAGAGATAATCATCTTAAATGACATCAAATCAGTATATGCTTTTTAATTCCATATTGAACAGATTGAAAATATAGGCTTGGCAAAAATATGATTTTCGACAATTTGTGTACAGTTATTTTAATATGTATTTCATATAAAATGGGTGAAGTATTTATTATCTTCTCATTCTATTAACCATGAATATATTAAAAGGAATTTAAGTTAGATAATTAGTTGCTTATTTTTTACTTTAATTAGATATCCCTAGTCTGCATAAATGTTTCTGGTTGCAATAAATGATCTTCTAAGAAGAATGATCTTGATAATACAATGAACACTGTTGAAAAGAAGTGGGTGGGGTAAATTGACCCACGACATACGATAATTATTACCAAAATAAAAAGAGAAGTCAACTTAAGGATCATTACTAGCATCAAGACATATGTGTATGTCGTGTATGCTTCAAAAACAATAAAAAAACTAATGCTTAATGCCCAGATGCATTTCATATACGCAATTTTTGCAAATTTCCACTGGTTTCAGCTGAAGTTCAAGGCATGTTGTTTCGTAACAAATTTGAGCACTTTTCGCCAAAGTAAAGTAATTTTAAACCTTTTCATGCGATTCCACATATATTAAAATACTCAAAAACAAACAAATCAATTATTTTGCAATTTTTTCTACCTTTGGCCATTTTAATGGCTAGAATGACTGGAGTATACTTATAAGATGGTCATGCCAACGGCTACAAAAATAAAATTAACATAGCAGATATATAAGTGCATGGAAAAACCAATCGGACTATGACAAGAGGGGTCAACCCAGTAGAAAGATGCACCAAAAAAGTGTGTGGTGTGTGACATGCTAGCAAGGGGGTTGCACAACCGTGGAGGAGTGGATGGAGTTACCATTAGCAAAAGGCAGATATGTGAAGCATGGAACGTGATCTATGGAATAAACTGTATACAGTGTGACACAATGGTTTATGTGGGAGAGTCATCACGCTCACTAAAAGAACGATTAAAGGAGCATGAGGCGGATACAAGGCACCACAGAAGCAAACCTGTTGCTGAACATTTTAACTTTAGAGAACATAGTGTAGAAGACATGTATGCATTTTACAAACTATTAGAGACAATTTGGATTACTACCGAAAGATAAAAAGAACTTGGCAGGATTCGATTATGTAAGACAGAAGTTCCAAATGGTCTGAACACAAAAGCAGCTTCCGATTTAGTATGACAGGATTATAGGCGATAGTGTAGGTCAATATGGGATTCGTGTAGACAATTTAAGTAGCAATAACTATTTTTACCTCAAAAATCAAACTATTTTCAAAAGACATAATTCTCCAATAATAGTGCGTGCGAGCGTAAGTATGTGAGGGAGTAGATATGGTTGGGTGTGTATATGAGTATATGTGTGGGTTTGTATATATACGTATGTATGGGTGTATGTATACATGTAGGTGTTTATATGTATATCTGCAATCATATGTGCAAGTATATGAGTGAGTATGTACATGTGTGAATGTATACGTATATATGTGTGCATATGTATGAACACAATACATAATAATTTAACTCCATTTAAAAGAATGAAATAGGAATTATTATAATTAATTAATTATTAATCATTTTAGTTTGTTTTAATGATGATAAATGTAGTCAAAAAGAAATAATATTGAGATATTATATTAATATTGATGGCTACAAAATAGGAATTTTAATTTGTGAATATTATTTTTAGGTTGGTACAGTCAATATATATATTATTATTATAGTCATTTTTGTTATAATTAATAAAGTTATTGTTACTAATATAACATTGAATGTTTTTGTTATTTAATGATTATCAAATTCAATTTGTAAAAATTACAATAGCAGGAATTTCTGATCAAGTATAAGAATCATACAACAAATTGGCATCAGTATGTTATTTATTTTGGCGCAATTGTATATCACATGGTAATGTATGACGTCATGACGTCATTTCCTGTCATATTTGACGCTGTAAAACATTTACTTTATTGATGTAAATGACAGTTATAACTATGTAGTGAATTCATATTTGTAAACTTTGATAAAGCCCGTTTGGGCGAAATATTAGAATAAAAGAGTGTTTTTTGCTATGAAAATGTATATCTTTATCCCTACTGGATATGAAACTGTTTTAATAAAGACATTATAATGTATTTAGTGGTACCAGTCATAAGTGGAGGATGTGTTATTAATCATATTTGTTTGCACATTTTATCAGAGAGAATTCTCAAATAAATAAAACTGAAAATATTTATTTGCGAATAACAAAAGCTATATACTTAAGGCATTACAACAAACCTGAGAGTTTTTATAGGAAATGAAACGATATAAGAAGTTAACAAATAGCATGCCATATTTTATCATATGAATATACACTGACACGTGTTATTCATGACTTGCAAATAAACCACTGCAAACTTAAATGGGACACGATAAGAATCATTCACTTTCTTCGTGGAAGTCAATATTTATAGGCGGTTAACAATTGTCAACACAGTTCCTGATCAATAGGCGGTAAAACGTTTGTTAAATCAGTGGATGTTTGCGATTCTTTCAGGTAAGATAGCTTTTAATACGGTTTTTATATTTTGTCTTAAACATTATTCAATCATTCATTGATACTGATTTATCTTCAAATGTCAGTCTTCTTAGACAAAAACTAGTAGAGTTTTGTATTGTTACTTGGATTAACCAGATGTAAGATTGTTCTTACACCTAGTTTGTTTGACAAGTTTGTGTAGATATATTTCTAACTTGAAAGTTTAATATGTTTTAAAGGTGTACTGCATTTCTTTGTATTCCAACCATTTAAAAACCTACCCCGTAATGTTATTGATGTTTTTTAGTGACATAATTGGGTAAGAACAAGAACGTTTCTCCTGATACAATTTTGGAGTGTCATCGTTCACTGTTTTAACTATTATTACTGTCTTTGCTCAGACTCCGTCATATATATCCCATTTAATGTTACAATAGTTTTGCCATTTTCCCGGTTCTCAATCGGAAGAGGTAAGCGCATTACACTGTTGTTTAAAATCAAAGGCTTTTTTGATCTTTCCTAGGCTGTCATAAAAATGTTTCTATAAAGAATAAGTATACAAAACAAATGCTAGTCCGGAGAATACAAGTTCAAACTATTTGTCCTGGTAAATGTACCAAATGTGTGTGTAATTATAGTTACGCCATTTAATCACGTATCTCAAAACGAACTTAATGATCATTTGTCATCTGTTTTAAATCCGAACACTTCTTACTACGTTCCAGGTATACATACAAAGCTTTTGTATAAAAAATAAGAATAAACAAATTGAAATTCCTTAATAGATCATGTTACAGTATATATTCAAAAAATACGTATAATAACTATATTGGGGACAGTGTTTGCTATATCAGGCAACTTTGTGTTTTGTATGTATGACATTGTATGACATTCTGAATGCGAAATATATATACAGTTTGATGTCATGTTCAGCAAGTGTGCAAGTAGTAACAACATCGATTGATAGAAAGTTATCTGGCTTATACACAAAACACCAGTAGGTGTCTTTTCTTTCTATATACCTAGCCCGTGTATTGTCAGTTATATAAATAATAAAACTCATAATACTCCTAAGCGGAGTTTGAAGTTGGTCACGTGTTTTCAAAAAAATACGTCATAAGGTCATAACTTAGAAAACCCATATTAGCACTCTGTGAGCCACATTTATGACTTTGAGTTTTTTTTTTAAACTAAAAGATCAAGGCACTGTTTCAATCTTAGATAAGTGGGGCAAAAACTATGTCACTTAGTTAAGTCTTTGACATTCGATGTACCTTAAAATCATGTTCGCGCTTCAATGTCATCATAAAATCTGCGTGTGCAGATTCACACGTACGCAAAACAGCGTATCCGTATTCTAGTGTTTAGTTTACATATGATTCATTTAACGCTTCATGTAAACGTAACTAAACAATCGACAACGTTGTTATTATATATTTTCTTAAATGGAAAATAATTCTATGATGAATGTGTTACGGCGTTTTGTATAGAGAAGAAAACCCATGAAATATGTCAATAACTATCAAGAGCACGTAATGTCAGCACTCAGTCTTTCAACAGCTCTTCAACATTCAATGATTTATAATTTGTTTTATCTTCCATGATAGTGATACTTAAAAGAGAACTTATGTATCTTACTGTCGACTATGTAAACAGCCAAAAGGAACATAATGTATAACTATCTTCTTTACATTAGTTTGTAAAATATTGCCAAATATCTTCCAAAGTGGGTATGTGGGCCGTGAGGCCTTGTTTGTTCATGCGTTTTATGTCTAAGAGAAATACTTTAAGTGTTTTTTTAGTGTTCCCATATATCAAATACATAAGTGTTTACTGAAACCTTAGATTTACTGATTGTTTTATGATTTAATCGGGAAATGATATTAATCAGACATGCGACTCTTTGTACAATGTAAACTTCATGTCAGTTAAAGTGTTTGTGTATATTTTGACCTTTAACTTCAACGTATGACCTAGCCATTGAAGGCAGCCATGTGTTTCTTGTGTGTGACACGCTGTCTTGTATTGGTTACCATATATGCCTAGTAATTTGGAAATCCTTTTATTAGTTGGGAATACATAATAAAGACGACAAACTTACGACAAAATTTATTCCTGTATAGGTCTTCTACCTACCCATTTATCAATGTATTTATTTCACTGAAAACCATAAATGAAGGTTGTACCCACGTTATCTTGCTAGATGACACGCTTATTGAAGGAAATGGAATGGACCAGTTCTTTACATATGGTCATTTCTTGTTTTTGGATGTATATCTTTAACGATTTATTATATTTAAGTGTTACATTTAATATGACATACCACTCACATGCCATTATTTCTCGTATATGACGATGTCATGGATTGTTTTCATTTCGTTGAAATATGTTTTCGAACTGATCTATATCATGAAATGACGAGATCATATATGTAATATAGGAAGTTATTGCATTATCGTTTCCACACAAGAAGTATGCACGTTCTGACCTTTGATATTGTAAGCGTATTTGGAAGTTGTGATATTTATTGCAAGTCATAAGTCATCAACGTGTTTTATTACTCATTGGGTGTTTTTATACGAACTCGTGCAAAAGAAAAAGTTCAGGTTGAACTAAATCATGTATTCGTCTTTCCTATTGTTTAACCAATTCCTATATATTCAGCCATCTCCATATTTCGAGATTTAAAAACAAGTCCTCATAAACATTCCGTTTGTACGTATTAAGTCGATTTAATTTCATGTTTTTATATCATTTTAAGGATGTGAATTCTAGACTGTGTCAGACTAAAGGTTTTGGTACTAATTAAGCAAACATATGCTATCAATTAACAAAGAGATATGAACATATTCATTTTGGAACAGTATTTTAATTTCTCCGATATACATCGTATTAAGTTCATTATAAAAACTGTTGCAACATTTAGTGTTTCTGTCCAAAATAACGCTAGAAACAGATCGAAAGAAAATATTTTTAAAGTCAGGGTTTATTGAATGCCTGTGGAGCATAAATATCATTGATCTTAAATATTGATAATGAAGAGACTGTCTTATCAAAGAATTTATGGATTTGGTTCTGTTTTGAAATCGCAAGTGGTAATTGTTAAAAGTCAGTTTCTAATAAAAAGCCTTTTAATCTTTCACACAGAGGCACGAAGTGGTTTATATAAAAAAAATAAGACAAAAAAGAACGTTATCAGAAGACAATGCCACAGTCCTTTGTTTGTTGCAATTGGGCCCAATATGTATGTTATTTTAGTTTCTCCATTTTGTCAGTACTGTATCTCAAATCAAAAGTAGAATCGCTTTCGGTTTCTACTATTTTCCATGTGATAAAAAATGCACTTTTATAACGAAATAAGACAATATAAATTGAAATTCCTGAGTAGGAACTTTTACTGTATATTATTATCAATATACAATCAATAATTTTCTTTTGTTGTAGTGAATATGGTAAACAATGCCACCACTTTTGTTGGTCACACCATCAATGTTGGTCAATTATGATTTATGATTCTGCGGGTGCGTTTCTATGTTCGTAAGTACACATGTTTGAATTCATGTCCACACAATTAAATCGTCCTGTACTGAAGACATTTAAAAAAATAATTGTGCATAAATGTTAAGCATTGCGAGACGGTGAGTAGTAACCGGATTCGTAAGTCCAAAGACAATGTCACACTTGAAGTTCAAAAGTATAATACAATAATTAAGCCAATGTAAACGCTTTAACACATTAATGGGTCCAGAAACAATTGAATGGCGAAGCAAATCAACAGTCATGAAAAATCGGTCTCTCATTGTAGTTGTTCAGTGAATCAATTTATGTCTGCTACACAAAATTAGAAAGAAAAAGTTATTAGTGTAACGTTCAACATGTCGCTTAATAAAAGGCATGGCTGCATCGTTGAGGGCATCACGCTTCTTTGTGACATTCCCTCTGATACAGAATAACGACAAAAATAACAAAATTCATTGCATAATTCATGGAAACCTAAAATACAAAACGATATTATGTCCCTAATACCCTCTGTATTTAAGTAAATTGATCTTAGACTAATGACTCTACAATTTGCGACATAACATTGCATTTCAAATACCCATGGAGGCACATGGTTTAATGTAGGACAATGTTGACACATTACAAAATGGCTGCTATAGAAATAGTTAATGAATTGCTCGATCGGTTTTCGAATTCCCTTGTTAAATAGACATGATCAGAATGGTCACTCCTGCTTGAAGGACGTTTTTCAATAGAGATAGTAAGTGACTTGATTACATCTTTCAAGAAGACATTCCAGACGTTTGGTATGGATATGGTCAAAGTGGTTAGCGCCTTCAACACGTGTTGTCTACTCATTGTTTTATTTAAACTCTGATGCCTTATAAATCTTTAATTTGAAATTTTACATTTTAAGCGTCAAATATGCAGATTTTTTTCTTGCAAAGGTACTTGACACATTTATTTTGTCCTAATATCTATATAATTGCTACGATACGTGTGTATGGTCTACATTTTATCATAAACATTTTGACTCAGATATTTTTAAATGATTTTCTGGATACTCATTTTACGGCTAATCTTCATCAGAATGTTCTGAAAACAGGCTTACTGTGGATTTGGATTTTACATAGAGAGATCCCAGGTTCGTTTCCCGCGACAAGTTTACAATTTAATCAACGTTTTTGTTTTTAATTAATTTAAGGGTGTTTTAAATAAATGATATTTAAACAAATACAAAACGTATGAACGGGTCCATGTAATTCCGAATTCAAAACATCCCCTGCTTTATACATAACGAATAGAAAACGTGTTTTACATTCAAAGGTTAAGCTGAATAATGCCTTCCTTATCTGTGCCGGTACCATGCAAACAAATTGGTTGTTAAGATATGAGTTGATTATGAACTATGATAATTTAAAAATACGTTTGCACAATTGAACGATACTATATGGAAACTATGCTATTGTAAATAGATATGCTTCGGTTAGCAATATGAACTATTTAGAGCCCGATTGCTTTCGTTTACAAAAAATGTACTACATGTTATTTATACGTGTTAGCAATTTATGATTGTTGTATATAAATAAGATTTGTTTCATAAGTTTATGCAACATCTAACGTTATCAAATACAGCATGGTACAAATGTATATGTATATGTGAAAAACGTGGGTACCCTTGCAAATGAAGCTGGCATTGACATTTTCGAGGTACAACTATTTTTCTCTGTTTAGATCAAGGACCTATCAAAAAACATTTCATTCTTTAAGTGTGTATTTTCCTTCTGCCTTTTTTAATGACGTATGACTAGATAATGATATTCTTTTGTTTTCTGAGAGGAGATAACAACACGCGTGAGATTTTCTTCACTTATTACACCAACTTATTTATTAATTATAAATAATCGTAAAAAATTGATGATTTATTATAATCATTATAATTATGAATGCATATATAATGCATATTCCTATACATATATACCATATACCTCTTGATTTATCAATATTTATGTTCATTAGAGTGAATTTTGTAATTAAATGGAAATGAAGAAATGGGGGGGGGGGNGAATTTACTGAAGAGAGAACAAAAAGTTAAAATATCCTATTACCGTTTTAAAACCTTAACCATCGTCATTAATCATTATTACGTAACTGGTATGCTATCTCAACTACTTCACATATAATCGCACACTTTGGTGTCACTAAAAATTTGTCTGTGATGGCGCTTAAAGGTAATTTTGGTGACATTACTTACAGATTTATTAATGCGACATAACTAGACACCAGTGAGGTTAATCTTATGCCGTCAAAACAATTTGTGAATGGAGGTTTACCACTATGGCATGATACGAACGTTGTACAAACTGTGATAATGTATTATACACGCATCGTCACTGACAGATAACTATTAGACACCAAGTTTGACGTTGCAGTGAGGAAAATCGTATGCCTTCAAGCAATATGTGCACTGAAATTTACCACTTTGGCGTTATAGGAACGTTGTTCCAACTGCGTCCAATATATTCTGTATTTAACAATCCGTGTTTAACCGATCATTTCCGAAAAATGGATATACTCTACATGATGTTGAAACTAGATATGTTGCTGACCTGCATAAAATTGTTTCAAACATGCCTCTGATATAAAACATCTCGAGATACATTGTTTGCCGCTATCGTCACACAATGTCATTAAAAGACGTAAACGTTCGCGCTCATTTGCGGACTTGACGTTGTAACGAAAATTAATTCCGATGGACTAGCTCAGTTGGTAGGTAGAGTTCAGGACTACAAACCCGACGATTGCGGGGTCGTTCCTTGCCCGGCCACGTAACGTATATTGGTCGTACAATCATTCCTACGGCTATTCTCCCCCTACCTCTGATTTAACATTGTTTTTTTTTCTAAAACGAGCTCGATAAACGTTTATTGTATTAACCATTTAACACACTTTTCGTAAGGACTTCTTTTCAGATACATTTTTCCAGATATTATTATATGATATTAAACTTTTTTACGTTGTTTACTATATTTACCAAAGCGAAAATGAAACTGGATTTATTATATTTGGCGATGTTAAAAAGTTGAACTAGTATCTTAGTTGCACACATGGAATGGGTCTTGGTTTAAATTATGTCTTCACAAAATGTAGTTTTAGTGGACCTGTACCATAGCTTTTTTGGAATAAGTCTTAGAGCATTTAAACTTAGTTATCATAGAATCCATTTACAACGGTAATTATTATTACATATTTGGATGCGGTCGTTCTTTCACATTTACATGCGTGTTTTACATTGTGATTTTTAGTATCACAATTGGAGATATTTCGAAATAACTGACTGTGTATAGAGGAAGCACTGAGTGGAAGAGCCATTATTTTTTGTCAACAATCGTAAAATAATAACAGTATAATAACAAACATTTTATGTGAGGGCTGTCTGCGCATACGGTGGAATCTTAGATTTTCAGCACTTCGGTTATATTTACCATTTTGATTGCATTTAACTAACGGTGTTTCGTCGGATGGGACTATAGGCTTGCTCTCAGTTCTTCTGTCTATCTATCATTTAGTCTGTCACTGGGCTCATAATTCTCTCATTCTGTTTGCAGAATTGTTTTCTTATAAAAGCCACGCTAAGGTTGTGTTAATAATGATATTCACATTAAAGTTGAGATGCAACATGTTCATATCTCTGCAAATGCTACAGATATTCAGTTTAAACTGCGCACATTTATTCTGTGATATTTTGTGAGATCCCTGACACATTTTAATGACTTGGTCGAATTTTGATTAAATTAGCATGTAACTTCTTAACCGTTGGATGTAGGCCACATCCAACAAAAAACAACTTTCTGAGGCACGATGAAATGAAACTTGTACATCTTGTCTTTATATGAACGGCTTTATATACATAGCATCATATATGTGGCGTGTTCTGAGAAAACTGGGCAAAATGCTTGTTCATAAATTGTCTTCCAAGATTAGCTTGTGCAGTCCGCACAGGCTAATCAGGGACAACAATTTCCGCTTTTATGGACTTTTTCGTTTAAATGATGTCTCTTCTTAGGGAAAATCCAGTTTAGGCGGAAAGTGTCGTCCCGGATTAGCCTGTGCGGACTGCACAGGCTAATCTGGGATGACACTTTATGCACAAGCATTTTGCCCAGTTTTCTCAGAACACGACACATATTTCAATATTCAGATCAGAGTCACCCAATTCAAGTTAAAGCTGCAATAATGGTTTTAAAATGCCAAAATGAATAGCACGATTGATTTGGTTCATGTTCAGCCATATACCATAGCTTTTACTAGATTGTTTTAACGCAAATAGAAATCTTTCATCGAAATTCAGTTTCAATTTGAACTGATTTATAAACTCTGCAAACATTGTTCTATATATGATTATTATTTTTGAAAGCGAACAAAAGTGTAATAAAAAATATTACAAATAGCTCACACAATTCGTCAGTCTATCGTAAGGTTTCCACCATGTAACAGACGTTGTGGGAAGGCAATGAAGACGAAGAGACCAACACTGTTTGTGGACATGCGCATGGATAGATTGAGATTCGAACACGAGATGGAGGCACGTACAAAATCACTCATCTGCACGCCACGACCTGTCAGCATGCCTCACCATCATCATAAACCAGTCTGTCTTACAAAACAATCTGGATGATTCTATGACTTAGTTATAAAGAAGAAAAATGTCTGTAAGAAATTTATTTGAAAAAATATACATGAAGAAGTATTGACACTTGCATGAACACAGATATTTCAGCATACGAGTTTGTGAAACAATTGGTCGTTTAGGTTTTACAAATTTTTACATTATGTGATATTCACTATGATGTCGTAAATACAAGTAGATGTTTAATAGAACAATTGTTCTACTGAATTTGTGTATCGCGGATGTTTTTGGAATGTGTACGTAAACATACAGATACTACGCCAGGTTGCCATGGGAAGAGTCTAATAAAAATAGAACAACATAGGTTTGCAAAGTTTTGTAAGGGCTCTGCTCAATTTCATGTGCTATTTGCATGTATTCTTGTTTCAACAGATGCATGTTTTTTTATCTTTTTAATTTAATATGATAATGATCTTCAATATAACAATTACCAACATTGACAAAAATGTTTGATATTGCATTTGTATTTGGATTCAAAAGTTCATAAGAATTATAATTTATAAGATGGACTTTTTAAAATGCAAGCTTATACGCATGTTATTGTTTTTAATACTAATTAAAGGTAGTTGAACTTCCATTTTAAACGTTTTCGCGCAAAAAGTGGGACTAAAACACATTCTAGCAATAGCAAAATACTTCTAAATACTCATGAATTTTTTGTTGGATACCATGTATTTTTATTTTTATTATCACTTATAGAAGTTTTGTTTTGTTGATATACTTGGCAAATGTTGCTTGTGATAAGTTTTATTCAATGGATGCAATATATACTGTTGTGACATAAAAACGTAAAAACTGATTAACACAGTTCAGCCATGTGAGATCTATCTATAGACAATATCCGTGGACAATTTTATAGAACATCAGTAGCCGGGAGTCATACTTTCTGTTCTCAAGGGAACGCCAACCTAATTGGTCTAGCATGTGTGTGACTCTGTTGTGGTATGAGTACTTATTGGTGACCAATCGAGCGGCCCTGCGTTGGAACATCTCGATCTTGTTGATGTTGTATTGTGTATGTGGGCTCCACACGGAGCTACTATACTCAAGTTGTGGGCGGACAAGGGTTTTGTAGGCAAATTCTCTAATGCGTGGGTGCTTTATGGGAATGATGCGTTTAATGAAGTTTAGTGTTTGACTGGCTGTTGCGGTTACCTGGTAAATGTGTTCATTCGAACTGAGGTCAGATGTGATGCTAACACCCAAGTATTTAGCATCACTAACTGCCCTGAGGGTTCGGCCGTGGAGTGTGTATATGGATTTTAGGGGCGTTTTGACCTAGTGATGTTAATAACCTTACACTTGCAAGGATTGAATTCCATATTCAAAGAGTGTTCCCATTTTTGTAATCTAATTAGACCTTATTGCAGTGTGTTTTGTTCAGTGGGATTGTTGACCGTGATATAGACAGCAGTGTCAGCAGCAAAAAACCGCACCTGTGAAACTATGTTTTCGGGCAGATCGTTTATGTCGAGCAAGAAGGGAAGAGGGCCAAGAACAGAGCCCTGAGGGACACTTGATGTGACTGGTACCTCGTCTGAATTGTTACCATTGACCAGGACAGACTGACGGCAACCAATATGGACAGATTTGACCCATTGTAACGTGCTATCTTGGATGCCGTGTTTGTGCATTTTGTAGAGTAACTTCAAGTGATTGACCTTGTCGAATGCTTTTGAGAAATCCAGGAGTATTAAGTCTGTTTGTTGGCAATGAATAAGGTTTCTGGATAAGTTCTCTACAAGTTATATGAGCTGTGTCGCGCATGACAGTTTTGACCTGAAGCCATGCTGAAGATGGACAAGAATATCGTTGACCTGGAAGTGTTTGGTGATGTTCGAGGCGACAATCTGAGGAGATTAATAAAGTGTTATCCTCTATATGTATCGTACCATTGCATAGTATTGATGTCATGCCAAAACAATTATCCTTGATTACTTGAATTCAAAATAAATCCCGATTGTTTTAAGTGGAAACGTTAGCTCGGATTGTTTTTGAATTTATCATTAAATAAAATATCAGTGTTCGGCATGTTGAATCATTATCATTAAATTTGTCATATTAGACAAGCAATTGAAGTTTTGTTCAATACGATTTGTTAGCTATATCAGTTTCATCGTAGAAAATTAATGAACTGAATATGTATGCGTTTAATTGTTGTACAGAACTGTCTTATTGCCATAAAGGTTTTGCAAATGTTACAATTGTAAAAAAAATCCCGATTATGAAGTATTGTTGTACGAAGAAGCAGCATTGCATAATTATAATATTAGATATAACATTATTAGATTGTAAAGGTTAACAAATAAATGTTCCATTACACGATATATAGCTTTTTATCATCATTAGGACAGTGCTTATAAACATTAATAGCATATATTATTATTCGCATATTGTTATACATTATTAATTGTAGACATTTATGCAATACGGGCACATGTAAAGGAGCAGAGCAAAACAATCTATATGCAATAATACCATGTTATTTTAAAATTGATCTAGCTTCAAAATGTGTGCCTTATAATATAGTATCGTAAATATGATGTTTATGTGTATCAACATATGAAAGATCTTAAATTGAGAACAGGGGGTATATCATGGACGTAAGTAAACGTTTTAAGTAAACTATGTCTGTCTCTATGTCAGTCCGTCAGTAGACACAAACTTGTCCTACATTAACTTTTCAACACATCATTTATAAGGATAACAGATAAACACAAAACCATAGTAAACACTATAAAAACATATAACAGCGATGTTAATATGGCACATAACAAATACACGTTAGTAACTTACAGGCATTGCATATAAAAGAACAAAATAAAACTTGAAGAATGTCACTAGAGTAAATTAAGACATAGTTACTGATCCTCATTGTTTAATATCACTCTATCCCTTTATCAAGTGCACCTTGCGGTAAATAAGTATTAACTCGGGATGTGAACGAATGCCAAAATTCTTATCCGGATATTCGTATGCGCATGCGTATCCGAATACTATTCGGATATCCACATAGATCGGCATAAGTGGTCATATTCTAGAGTCAGAGTTGTTAAATTAAGTAAATGAATCGTATATTTTTTTAGAAATCAGCATACACAGTACATTAAAATCGTTTTTATAACAAAAGTTTCAGCCAAGTGAGTGCCTTTACATTCATTAAAAGTAATAATGTTTTTTGCTGTCATAATGGCTGTAAATGAAATGAAAGGATAAATGTCAATTACTTAAGCGTATAATTGGTTGCGCCTGTGTGGTAAAAGGTTAGTCCGTAAATTTCAATGCTTTAAACACGCGATGATTGATATTGTTAATTGGAAAGCAACACTCTATTATCACGTATCACGCTCCTTATTAGCACAATTGATTGTGACATATTGTTTTTTTTACAGCCCTGTGATTTAATGGAAATATAATATATAAAGAAACCAACTTATTATATACTGGTAAAAGCAAAACTCGTTGTGAACTGCTGTCGTCGGAACAAAACAAGAAATAACAAAACACGAATATCTACATACACGTCGGAAGACGTTTTCCTTCGTTATATTGTTCTTTAATTTCCAAATTTTAAAATCAGCATACGACATACAGATAATCAATGGGCGGGCTTTCGGGTGAACGGAAGGACGGAGAGACAGACAGACACACCGACTGACAGACTGACAGACAGACTGAAAGGCACGTAGACTGGCAAGCTATCATACAAAATGCAATCATGTAGACTCGTAATCAGGCAGACAAAATGGTAGGCATTTAATTGTAATAAATAATAAAAATACAATAGGCCTTAAATGCCCTAGATTGTTCAAATCAGATTCGAAGGTCATGAACTGTTCAGAGCACATTTTGTGATGCTTCCGTTAACATTTTAGAAATAAGACAATGGTATTATAACAAATGTTCTGAATGGGCGCCTTGTCGTTTAAAAGAAAAATATATAAATTGTGTAACCACTGAGGCTTGGAAATATTTGACCCCAGGGGTATGATTTAAACAAATAAAGAAGATGACCACTAGATGATGTTACAAACCAAACATTTTTAGAAAAGAATTTTTAAGTTTTCATTTAAAAAAATATTTTTAGCGCTGGTACTGGAACGATTGGAACACGTTTTAAAGCGGAATAATTTCCTGTGAACTTTCCTTAAAACCGATTAAGTTGTTTAGGAAAGAGTAATTAGAAGAAAACTTATACGACGGAGAACAAGGTATCTTAAAATCTCCCAATGAGCACTATGTGCTCAAGTGAGCTAAACAGTTGCACTTATATCCTTATGGCAAGAAAGTGCTTGTCACAATTCGAAAACATCTTTAAGCGACTACTGAGTTTAGACTAACATTTATTAATTTATTTGAATTCTTAAATAATTGACATATTGTAAAGTCTAATTGTCACGAAAATGTACCTCTCTCTGTAATATGCACCTTTACTTATGTTAAAGTGATATTAGACGCATCTAACAGTATATGATATGTTTATATGTGTCTATCGCCACCGTTGTTGATTTTAGGTGTTTTCACTTCAAAAACACTTATATTTGTTAATGCAGCATCAACATACTAAAACAATATCCCGGAAAGAGAAAAATAATGATTTGGAATATCAACCGTACTTTCGTTTTGACAACTGACAAAAGAAATGATTCGATGTACAATGTGAATCTAAATTTAGTTTAAGTGCTGGTTCGTTCATACGACACAAAGACACTAGCTTGTTTTATGGATCATTTTAATTTCCTGCAACGATATATATCATACGACACACGAACACTAACCCCGATTCTAATATAAAGACAGTTCCGTTCGGCTTAGAGGACTGGGACAGTCATGTAAAATATCGAATATAATATATATTTTTTATAAACAACTGGTAGCAAAATAAGTTGCAGATAATTGGTCAGTTACCAAATTTTAACTAACTATTTTGACCTGTTAATTCTTTTCAGCTCAATTCAACAATGAAAAATGCGTCTAATATCACTTTAAAATTCTATGCTGACACTCGATCATTAGGTTGAGTATTGCCTTTGGGTTGTTACATAACAGTATATAAGCAGGAAATGAGACAGAAAAATATCTTTACGTATATGCGTAACAAATTAGATTGCTTACCAGTAATTCATTGTGAAGCTCCAATTGTATAAGCATATTTTGGCAATAACATAACAGGTATTTGGCTATTTATATAAACAGTTTTACACGTTATGTGTACAACGAAAGGCGAGCTTTTGATTGTTTTAAGTTGTGTTCGTAATTTTAATTTAAAAACCATGTGTTTGCCTTTATTATGCGATACGTGTTTGTCTGGGTCTTTATCAACATCGCATTACAGTTATATCCTTAGGGACAAAATGAAATAACTACTATTTACATTATATACAATTCACACAAAATATCTTAAACATGCGTGCAAAACTTGAACCAAATCAAAAATCACAATCTCGATATTTGTCCTTAAACCTTGTATTCACGATTTTACTGCGTTTTCATTATCGAATATTGATGAATACAATACTAGGATGTAAGTTATGAAGTAATTATACTAGAAAATCTACGAAATAAGTGTTTTATTCAATCGCAAATAATGTTGTGATTTTACATGAGAAACTCATGCATGTTCAAGACGTGTCCTTTTTCTAAAGTTAAATTATTCTGTGCTGATACGGTCATACGACAACGAGATATAAGTGTTGGCTGTACAACAAATAAGAGTAAACTTGTCGGTATCGGCGAAAACACGGTCGTTTTGAATGTCAGTCAAATCAACATTTTATTAATGGTAACATTAAAATATATAATCTATTTTTCATATTACGTCTTGTTTATATTCATGTATTGGTTTAAGAATGATAAAATGCAATAGTGGCACTTAAATCGTATTAAACTCGCTTTCACGTGAACGCACTGGTACTCACCTTAGTCCGAACTAAAATCTATTTACAGATACGAATTTCACATGAATCAAATGTTGGATAGCTGATTCTACCCAGTGTCCTCGCTGAATATGTATGATGTTTTATTTACAAAGGCATAAGGTTAACACAATCTTACTGATCCTTGAAAACTCCTGTGATTTGTTTAAATGGGATGGCAAAACTTGATATGATTGATCGGCTTACATGGTTGGAGATATGCCTCCAGTCATAAGGCTGCCATGGTTGCAGATTTCTATTCTGCCTTTAGGTTGTCATCCATGACATACAGTAGAAACAAATATTCAATTCAAGAGCAAACTTTCGACTAGTCGACTAGGATTATAATTTGCAATATGAAAACATATGCATCTGGCAGAAATGTTCATATTAGCACTATATCTTTGATATGTTTGTGCACATTTTGCTCGCCTCTGATAGTATTGACAATATATAACAAGTCTAAGTTTAAGTTTGCTCTCTCGTTTGAAATGTTTCGTGGCCAAATTATGTAAAACAACTGATCAATTTGCTATGGCCTTATTTTCACATTTAACATTTGCATTTCAAAATGTACAGAAAAAGCCTCCTGGATTCACTTCGATGACACATTTATTTTGGTAAATGCAGATGTTGTTTTTCATTTTTTTATATTAAATACAATTATATTATTATTTGAAATATGCTACAATATATATATATAATTAATATGTTAAATAATAACAGCTCAAGTGAACTGTCAATAATGTGAATACCAATGCTAGTTTGTTTAACATTAAAAAATATTTTCAGATATATTCTAATACGTATACACTGAACAGTTGGTCTAATGGGTCGCTAGATAAAGTGTAGAATACAATTTATTTAATCAAATCCAAACCAACTTACGATACATATTCATCAATACACAATTCATAACCAAATATTTGAGGTAATTATGATACAAAATGTCATACCTGAAGTGAGTTCTATAATTGTAAATAGACTCACCATATAATTAACAATTCAGAAAGAACACACAATCAGTACTCATATATCTTAATGATTAACGTTTCTTGTGTTATAAAAGTCTGGCGTCGATTTCTAATTCAAAACAAGACTTGAGAATGCTTTTCTACTTCACTCCGCGCAGAGATTTGACCGGTTTCAAGCATAAACAGGTTCGAATTTTGGTCAAATATGGTAAAGAACTAGGTCCCTATGTCGAATATTAGAAAAACCTTCTCATTATCTTATGTTTACCTCGTTATAAATCTTCTCTTGCGGACATATTATAGTAAAATCTAACTAGGTCACTACGTCGAATCTTGACCACTCTAGAAGCCACTTGTATGACTAGAGATTGCTGAAACTTTACTTTCATCTTAATCTGAAGAGTATATAGGACAGGTTCGAATCTGGCTTAAGTGAGGTCAAAAACTGGAATACCGTGTCAAATCTTTATATTTTTTAATAGAAAAACACTTTCTACAATTCTAGAAGCCACATTTTTGTCAGTATTCATAACACTTGGTTAGAAAAGTTATCTTGACAATGCCTTAGCCAAGTTAGAAAGTGCATCGATTGAGGAACAACAAAAAACAAAGTCACCAGATTTTAAACAAACATATAAATACTCTAATTGATAGCAGCTTATGACTATTTGTATGAAAAGCGGATGATCCAAATGTAGAATGAAACCATTTAAGTTGTTTCAGATTTTCCACAAAAAAAGAACCGGAAATGACATACCCGTTACGGATCAGAGATTCTGGTAAATCGTATTAAGAAACGTTTACACGAATCGATAGTAGGTTACGACTAATTCATATGGCCAAATATCGTCAAATTTCATCGAATTAGGTTAAAACAAGAGAACAAATTGCCTTTTTGAAAAGTTGTTGAGCGTACAATCAGACTCCGTAAACTATATGTGTATTATACTCTTGATAGAGGACAGCGTTTATAAATATTCCTAGTGATGTGTAGATAATAACATATTGATATGCGAACCAGGCGTAATCAATTGTTGTTATTAGAAATAAAGAAGTCTTAAGTGGTACAACTGATAATGAGTGTTTGCTATTTATCGATATTATTTTGCACATTTGAAAGAGAGAAAAAACAACTGAAGTAAAACTGTAACATTATTTATTTGCTAAAACATTTAAAAATAATTCCTAAATTATTACAAAGAACTCTAAGGATTAATAGGTAATGTAATGTCATTAGAAATTAATGGTCAATACAGTCGATTGGTGTATAACGGATAGCTAAGGACTTCGAGTCTCATTTCAACGTACATCATGCCTTCAGTAATTAAACCATTAAACCTCGAAAGACAACTATCTTTCCTATTGAAACATGCCAGCGGTTTTAATTGTCCGACAAATAGTATTTGTTTACAGCGCGAATTTCATGGTACACTGATTGAGCCATTACCGGATCGCTTAGGTCTTTATCGGATTACATGTGTATCGTGTTATTTCTTGAAATTTGACCCATCATTTGTAAAACATATTGCAATATATGTATATTTCCAGAAGGGAAATTCATTTCGGCGTTTCATAAGACCAAGTTCATGGAAATCCCTGCACAATTGATGAAGTAATGGCTGTTCAAAGCGATGCACCGTCTATTCGGGTCATTTTGACTATTTTTCAAATATGTATATATATATATATATATATATTTAATAGTAAAAATATGTTTTCAGAGAAAATCGATTTTTCGTTATAATTGGATTATTTTTCATTAAAAATTATGTTTTTACTAATAAATATCATAGCCACACGCTCACCGCATATGTATTGGACAACTTCAATTGAGTTTATATTTATTTTGAGACAATCCCCACATTCCTAAATATGGGTCACCACATGTCCGTTATTCACTAAATCACGAGTTGCAGCTTTCGTGCTTATTTTATATGGTACGCATCAATTTGGTTTATGAGCATTCTTACTTTTGTAAAGGACACATAATACTAAAATATTACATCAATGGACATTTTGTTTACCAAACAAAATTCTTCAAAATTCAAGAAACCATACGTCTGCACTTTTTCTGTCGTCAAAAAAAACGGTGCGTACATAACGTGACCTTGTTTTGCTTTCGAAAAATGAAAAAGTTGTAAACATCGACACACGTCAACAAAAACATGAATCGTCTTAAAAATGATAGACTTTTTGTATTCAATTCATAGAAAACTATAAATCTTAACATAAATAAAAGTATTGTGCAAAAAACGTTTAACCTATCCGTTACTCACTAAGATTCCCTATACACCAATCGACTGTAACATGCCATATAATGATTGATATCATATGCACATACACTACCACGTGTAAAACAGGATTTGCAAGATAACCACTGCAAACTATGTAGCACGATAACAATCGTATACCGTCTGCGTGCAAGTACTTATCGGCTGTTGAAACGTCCTGATCAATAACCGGTGAAAAGTTTGTTCCAGCAGTGGGACTTTGCGATTATTTCAGGTATTATGTGTGTTATATACGCTATTTATATAAAACATCATTGAATCTTTATATTGCAATACAATAATGTTATTACTCTCTTTGCGAAGGCTTCATCGCGGTTGCGCCAGTGTGTTCAATCCTGAAATCGAAAGTGGTAATCGCGTTAAGTCTGTTTCAAATCAAAAGCCATATTCATCTTCCCCAGGGTGAAATTACGTAGTATAAAGAAAAATCCGACACAAACAAATGCAAGTCTTGAGAAGACAAGTTCTTTTTGAGGTGCCAGATGTGTTTGTAATAATAGTTACGCCATTTAATCCTGTATTTCAAATCGAAAGTAGTAATCGCTGTTCATGTTTCCAAATATATCTACTGGAGACCTTCAAATCTTATGTATACAAAATAAGGTTGTTTTAAGCGAAATTCTTAACAAACACATTTTAAAACATAGACTGTCCATAATGAAGTTTTGTACAACACCAACGAAATGCAAATAATTGTGAAAACGTTCGCGATATGGTTATTCATTTGGTCGCGAAATGTGGTTTTGCAGTCGATCAATTTATGTCATAAACCGAATCGCAACGAAATTTTCATGAGGGTCAGCTTTAACGTATCGATTTATAACAGAGAAAGCTGCACAAGAGAGGGCATCCTGTGCATTGGACTCATGTTGAGTGTTCGTCCTAATTAATAAAAAACAAAAACAATTTACTATGCTGGGTCACTCTCTCGTTATCGGGTTTGACAATGTAAACAAACAAATTGACTAGACACTTAAATAAATATGATGAAACACTTCTTCACCGATGTATTATTTTCCACATTTTCTCATATAAAAACGTTACAGAAGGCGGACGATTTCATTGTTTCATTCTTACAATAACAATTACATAATCACGCATACATGTAATACTACACGTTTGGTAGTTAAATGTTTAAACATAAATCTTTCAAGGACCTTTCTACGTGCTGATAAAACAGCGATAGTGTATCTAATGATGAAACTGTGGACCACTTTACTAAGCTTAATGTCTTGCATATTTAGGGAATATGCATACATTAATATCAAATAAGATACATACAAAGAACGCAGGTAAAATCAACAATTCTGCACGACACAACATGCAAACCCTTGAAAACCCTGCGCATAACGAAACAATCTAACTTTGATAAAGTAAGAGAAATGAACAAAGACTGTTTTAAACGGAGTAAACTGAACTATTTGGTAAGAAGCGCCTTATTGATAGGCTGATACACTGACCTACTTACACAATACTGAACGTTGACAATTTACAAATAAAGTGTTATCATAGTTCTAAATACGAACTTCCTATACAGTTGTCTGTCGTCGTCGCAAAACGTTCAAGTCACAATGAACATCGATCGATAGTCACTTATCTTCCTTATAAAGATAACGCCAGTGGTGTGTCCTCTTGTATTGCTTTATCATTAGCTAATGTATGGAAAGTTATAGCAAAATGAATGTCTTTATGCTCTTGGAGGTAAACAGTTTTATAGTTAAGCCATATACGATCATTTTGCGTGAAAATAAATGAAAGATATTTCATTCTTCATAAAAATACACAGATGTGAGCACATGGTGTAGGAAAGGACAAGGTTGGCAAATGACACAAGGGTATCTTTAGAAATGGTTTATGTTTTGCTGGATAAGCTGACCCCCCATTCATTATGGCGGTTCCTATTGGTCTCAAATTCTGAGTTAATCGAACCTGATACATACGCACTTTGTTACATCTTCCAATGAGTCATTTAACGTTCGTATCGTCTAATGCATGTTACAAAACTTAATTCACATATTTTTTGTTCTCTTTTTCTGTATCCGTTTGAATGCATTATTGTTTAAATTATCAGAAAATATACATGTCTAAGAAATTTAGAAACACATCTCAATAATAGCGTATAACTATCAAAAACGTTTTTGTTATTGTTAAATTTCCGAAGTGAAAACAGTTAAATATATTTATATCTACCTTATAAATGATTTGACACGCGGCGACATCTTCATACCAAACTTTATAAGAATCATTCAGGAATTTATTTCAGTGAATTTTTGGCGATTAGCGTTATAAAAAATTGTATTTAATGGGCAACGGTTTTCAAGTGTATCTTCACAAGGAAAAGGAGATAATTTAACTAAGACAATTACTTCCTAAATGTTCTTTACTAGCGATACGTATTTCATATCGCCGACGTAATTCGACCAAACTAACGAAACACGATTGGTACGATAAAGGAGAAGAAGCCAATTAAAACGCTTACATATTATCATACCGAGCTGTAATATACAAATGCATGGCTAGTGGGTGTTTTACTTGAAATACAAGTAATACATGTAATATATATTATATATATATAGATAAAGTTATGGCTACCGGAAGTCAAGCCCTGATTGTGGCAGCATTCGACTTCGGAACCACGTACAGTGGATATGCGTTCTCATTCAAAGACTCTCCAAATGACGTCATAATTAACAAGAATTGGACTGCCGGGTCTGGTAAACTCATTTCACTTAAAACACCAACAAGTATTCTTCTCAATGAGGCTGGTGAGTTTGACTCCTTTGGATTTGATGCCGAGGACAAGTATTCGTCTTTGGCAGAAGACGAAAAACACCATGGTTGGAGACTGTTTCGCAGATTTAAGATGGTTCTTCACAATCAGGTACATCGTCACATTTGTAATTTAATTCAATGTTCCTGTCGCAGCATGGTCTCTAAGTAACACGTGAAACGAGTGATCATTATTTTTGCATAATTGTTGGTATAATACAAATGTTGTTACGATCGAAAGCATAATTATGGTTGTAAACTAGGGTGACGATTACGACGAAAGTTCTTAAGGCAGTAGCCCGTATTAAATACAAAATATGTAGTTACATAAACATGTTCAATGATCTATGTGATAGCATTATGCAAAACAACTTTTCTCTAAATCAAAGGTGTTTGTATATTCTTTTTGAACTCTCAATACATTTGATTATATATTGTTATACCTTCTTGTTATGAAAATAAATGACAAAAACAAGTTATTTCAGCCGCTGTGAGGTGTGGTATAACGAGACTTACTATATACGATGTACCTCTCCGCATAGCTTTTTTATTTTATACATGTACTGTTTCAGCGCATTTCACATTCAGCAACAGTTGAAGATTTGGAAGGTAAAACTTTTCCAGCCAAACCGATATTTACGATGTCGCTCAAATATCTACAGCAACAACTGCTGAACGCTTTGAGTATGTGTAAAATTGGTACGACAGAAACTGACATCAGATACATAGTTACCGTACCAGCTATCTGGGGCATAGCTGCCAAACAGTTCATGAGAGAAGCAGCGATTGAGGTACAGAACAGTTTATAAACAAATAAACCATTTTTATCGATTTATCTATGTAAATGTACTCAACGTTAATCCAGAACAAGTTCAATGTTCATATGAATTATACGATGATTATATTCGCTATCTTAAAGCCCATATAACGCTCGAAATAAACGAAAATATCGTAAAATATTTCATGAAATAAAGTTACCCCATAAATATTCAGTGTTCCATATAGGAATAGCCAAATGTCAACGCTAGATGTGGTCTAGTAACATAGATTTAACAAGATACAAAATGCTCTTTTTTATTTTTGTGTGTCACAATATATTCCATTTCAATTTCCCGCAATGATATCTATGCATACGACACACGAACACTAAATTGGTACATGAACATGCGTTGAATATATTGTACGACAAACAAATAAAAAATAGCGTTTTGCATTTTGTGAAATCTATGTTAAAAGACGTCATCTAGCGTTGACATTTTGGCTATTGTTATAAGGAACATTGATTATTTATGGGGTAACTTTATTTTATGAAACATTTTACGAAATATTCGTTAATGTTGAGCGTTAAAGAGGCTTTAAGAAAACTAGGTAAATGTATAGACTCATTTTTCAACATTGTTGTTCTATATTGAGGCTGGTATCAATGGTGACCGTCTAAAATTAGCCCTGGAGCCCGAGGCAGCCGCGGTCTGTTGTGAGACCCTCGGTCACACGTTGGTGGGGAAAAAGTTCATGGTCGTCGACTTAGGAGGTAATGCTTTATGCTACTGCTACTGAAACTACGACTACTACCGCTACTATTTATACCACACATGCTACAATTTCTACTCGTTTTTGATATGCCTTATTTTGTATTCCAAAGGTGGTACTGCTGATATCTCTGTCCACGAAAAACAAAGTGATGGCTCACTGAAGACTATTCACGCCCCTAGCGGCGGTCCGTGGGGCGGAATATATGTCGATTCGAACTTCATCTCGCTTATGACTGATGTATTTGGGACGAAGGCCATCAATGCATTACAAAGTAAAGACATGTACGATTATTTTGATTTGATTCGTGAATTTGAGGTAAAGAAGAGGAAATTCGAGTTTGATTCACAGACCGACATGACATTTCGCATCCCATTGGTACTGAAGGAAATTTCCGAGAGGCAATGTAATCAGTCTTTATCAGACCGACTGGCATCTTTGAAATACGGTAAAAAGGTTTTCCTAAGAAGTGGAGATAAGCTTGGTGTCAACTCTTCTATCATGCAAAGTTGGTTCACAGATCCGGTTTCCAAGACGGTGAATCACATCAGCAGTGTTCTAAAAGAAGAACGAATGAAAGATGTCGGACTTATCGTCTTAGTTGGAGGGTTTGCGGAGAGTCCATACGTGCAGCAGAGGATTCAGAAAGAACTTCCTGGGAAACAGCTGATAGTTCCTGGTGATGCGGGTCTGGCCGTACTGAAGGGAGCCGTGATGTTTGGACACAAGCCTGACATCATATCCTCCAGGGTTATGGAATACACCTATGGGATAGAAGGTTGTGATGTGTATGATGAATCCAAACATCCTGCTGACAAAAAAATAGACGAACAAGGAACATGGATAGTTGAAAATTTATTTCATATCTTTGTAAAGGTCGATGACGAAGTGCGAGTGGATAGCAAGGAGACACTTATAGGCACACCATCATCAAATGGAAGTCGTATTCCAATATACAGAAGTAAAGCCAAAGACCCGTTGTTTACAACAGATCCTGGATGTGAGCTTCTTGGTGAACTGTTGGTTGAACATGACAACGATATCCCATTAGAGGAACAAGATATTGAGATAAAGTTCATGTTCGGAGATACAGAGTTACATGTGTCATGTGAGAACATCAAGACGGGTACATTGGAAACACTTACACTGGATGTGCGCTGTTAAAATTATCTCTATATATAAGATTCATGCACCTTTATGGACAGTACAGGTTTGTCAGACAATTTCCCGAAAATGTTTAATATTTATGTTCAGACGGTAATGTAGAGTAAATTAGTATTTATATTCTTGTCAGCGACAGCAAAGATACTATTATAATGTGTCAAGAGTTTCTGCATGTTTGTATGTGTATTTATTCGATATCAAATTCGTTATATTTGAAGTAAGAAAACACGATCGACTTGTTTCATCTATAGTAAGTGGTGAATAATTCTAATAAAATAAGATGTAAGTGCTTTATAATTAATACATGTTTGTTCAGTTTTCCACTGTAGACAAAACACATTAAATAAAAAATATAAATTCATATTATGTGCATGAATATTAAGCATGTTTTATTTGTTAATACTATTAATTTAAACATATCGAACTAATGTAAGTATTGCATGTTTTGTGTTTTTTGAGCTTGTAATTAGGTAAAATATAAATTTACTACATTGGGGTGTGCTTATTCAGTTTCATACAATGTACGCAATGATTTAATGCATATTTATTTCTTTAAAATGTATACTTGCTTATTTTATGATTCTTATATGCAAATACACAAATTATGTGTTTAAATTGTATAATGTTACATTGTATTATAAGTATAAGTACAATAGTGTGTTGTATACCGTAGTTGTTAATGCTTTTCTGTATAAGCCCCGTGACTATTTTGCGAATTGGTTAAACAAATATTTTAAAAATTATTCTAACTCTACTATCGCACTATTAAATAGCGGGGATGTCTTTTACTAGCATAAGTATATGTATTAAGTACCCTGTAACAATTAAGATGAGCGTCAAATCGTTTATAATTTCTTAGTAAATTTACTGAATTACAAAATATACTTAAGTTACTAAATTTACTGACTGACGTGACATAAATTAAATAATGTTATAATGGCAAAAGAATCATCAACAAAAAAAAGCAGCTTGCACGGCAACCACACCATCTACTGAGTCATTTTTCTTATAAAATACATTAATACATTTATGGTCTCGAAGATCGTATTATAATAAAGGTGTTCTACATCACTTTTTTATATATGTATTTACTTATAACATCATTTTGTTCTACATTATCATTTAAATTACATAATGGGTGTTAATGTACATGCCTAATGTTTTCGTTGGATTCAAAGCTTATTTTTGTTGTGACATTTTCAGCTGTCTAGAAAGCTACACACCCTTTTGGATAAAGTGGATAAAGTAACTTACGCAAGCTAACTTTTAACAAATTTAAGGAGAGTTTTAAACTGAACTGACAAGCGGCACAGACGAATATTTGGACTTTCTAAAACAAAGTCCATTTGAAAAAAATGAAGTAAAATGAATGTTTTGTTTCTACTTGAAATCAAAATAAAAGTGTGTATATATAAAGGTACATGACATGAGGGTTAATATGTGCAAAATTGTTAATCATATTTTTTTACCATATGCAACCACGTCCGGAACTTATAGATTTATGTACTACACATTATGGTAAAAAGTTCACAATCAATAACCACTTCCGAAACGTACACTCTCTGTACTAAAACTCACGGTTCAACGCCCACCATATGTAACAACATCCAGGACTATGTACTAAATTTCATGGTAAAGCTATCACCATATGTAACCACTTTCGGAACGTACAGGGCTCTGTATTACATCTCACGGTACGACGTATATCATATGTAAGAACAACCGGAACGAACATGACTTCGTGCTGTATCCCTCGGTAAGACGTCCACCATTTATAATCACTTTCGGAAAGTACATGGCGGTAGATGCTTAACCGTGAGATGTAGTAAAAAGTCCTGTGCTTTCCGCATGTGGTAACAATTATTGAACGCCAAAAGTGGTTACATATGGTTAGCGCCTTATCATGAACTGAATGTGGTAACAGACAGTGGAAGTCTTTAAGATGAGCGCGAAAGCGTTACTATGGAATTTGTGTGTATATCAATTTACTGAATGACGTATTATGATATTATGACTTGTCTTAGTTATATAATGGATGTTAATTTACATGCCTCATGTTTTTGTTGGATTCAAAGCTTATTTTTGTCTAGAAAGCTACACGCCCTTTTGGTTACATTTGATCACATTACTTAATCAAATTAACTTTTCTCAAATTTAAAAACAATACGTTCTAAACACAGCTGACGAACTATACAAAATAATATCGGGACAACAATCCAAGTTTATTTTTCAAAACTGGAAGTCAAAATGAATGTTTTGTTTTAATTTGAAATAATAATACACATGTGTTAATACAGGTTCATGACAGGATGGTTTATATGTGCAAATTCATCATTATTATTTTGTGCTAAAATACTTCTGAATTTGTTTGTATTCTCCCAAATTACCCATTATTTCCCAGTAAAACCATCCATGGTTGGGTCTCATAATAATCCAAGTGTTTCATTTCAACCCTGATCCAATATTCTACTATCGTGGGTACTGCCTGGCCATCTGTCGACAATGTCCATTATCATATCATTATGATCAAACACAATCTGAAACAAGCCAATTCATAGAATTTGTGTGATGTGAATGAGACACAGCTTTGAAGGACAAAATCAATTAAGGGGGCACAATTCATGATAATCAATACTCCAATTACTGTGAAAAGGCTCTGACAAAAAGTGTGACGGACACTGCCAAATAACATCCATCCGTGTCAGGTGGGTGTTAATAAGGTATTAAAGGACTTTAAACATCGCACTCGTCACAAGCATCTATATGTAGATACAATCAACAATAACACAGTTAAATGGCACTGTGTGCATAGACAATGTCAAATAATAAAGGAGTTTTATCTCTATGCACATTGTCTTTTCATATGGGTAATACACACAATGTTTAAAACATAATGGTTTGAAACATATGATTCGATTTGTGACATATTTCACAAGTTTGAACAACAGTACCTGTGTGTTGATGGAATGGTAACCCATCCTGTTTACATACATTGGTTCATAAATGGATGGTGCTTGAACCTGTATGTGAGTTTCATCTATGACACCGATCACGTTTGGGAATCTTATTAAAACAATATACGAAAAATGAAGTGGTTAAAAAAATTAACAAATACCTGTTGAATGGGCACAATCTAACATAATTGAATTATATTCCTATTTTAATAGGATAAAATAAGTATTTTCTATTATAAGAAATGGAAACAATATATTTCTTATAAAGTGAATTACCTAGCAATGTGAAAACATCCTTGTTTAATGTTGATCAAGGACTGGATAGTTGTTGGGAACTTGATATGTCTACTGACAACATTTGGGAAACACAGCGTATCAAGTGTTTGGCCGACTGCTCTAGAAACACTGGATTGGGCTACCGAGTGAAGATCACCAGTGTTCAGCTAAATCACACCCATAGCCAGGTACCGCAGGGTTATGAAAACTTTGTAGCCGGTAGATATGCTATGGCTTCTATCAGTCTTGGGTGCTAAAGCAGCATCCAGCTGGGCAATAATATATGCCAAAGTGGGATGGTTGACACGGTATCTCTTATGAAGTTCATCATTGGTCAACTGTGGGAAGTCCATTCTTTCACGATACTCTCGAACTGCCGTTTCGCTACAAACTGAATAACCAAAGTGTTGTAAATATCAAAATGTACCTTATGCATTGCTATATGACGTTTTGTAGAAAAATAACTTACCATCAAATATATCCTGCCATTTATGCGTTGATTATTAATTATCTTGCAAGGCTAATTACATACAAGTACTGGAGCAGAGTACGTCCCAATATAGGATAGATTAAGCCTAGCAAGATGTGTAACCTTTATTGAGTACAGTATCATCTTGGTGACAGGATATTCCGAAACGCCAATGTTGTTATTTCATCTCCAAATCCAATACAACGGGTGTCTGTCATTTTGTAACATAGCGTAAAGAAATGGCAATTGAATATATAATAAGTATTAATAACTGGTTTCGAAATAACCGATTTAGTTACGAAATGATTGATTGATGCTAACAAACTAACTGAAAATGCGTGGCTACGAGTACGAAACGGCTATGTTACGAAATGACCGTAAACCCAATTCAACATTTCCTGATTTTCCTCGTTACTGACTCAAACAAACAGATATGATTCTTTCATATAAAAAAAAAACTTCACATCAACTGCTTTTATATCAGTGTATACATATGTAAAAGAAATAACAGCTTGATACCAACGTGCGTAAACTTTCTCGATATAAATTTTATCAAATTTCTAAATTTTTCTAACATACGGAAGTAAACATTTCACTTCCCTTCTCGCTAGCAAATATAAAAGTGTAAAAATAAATACTGTTTAAATCAACCGCACTATATGTACCGAAGGAAATAAGAAACACCCACAGATTGTATTGATTTTCTAGATTCTCCGCTTGAAAACAGGATGCCGCGTTAAAATGGACGCTACGTTTGTTTTTTCCTTAATATTTAAGGGTCCTCCGGAGGTTCCCTAAAAGTTTAGTCGAAAATGCCGACTTGAGGCAAAACATTAGGGCAATTATTTTTTTGGATAATACTTAAGGAACATCTTAAAGTCTAAGGGAAAATATCGAACATTAAGGGGAAAATATTTGAACTAATTAAACAATATCCCTCAGTAGCTTTGTGGATACATGCCCAGTTCTCATTGCAATGTGCTAATCATTCGTAACCACACTCGGAACGTACATGACTCTGTACTATATATCACGGCTCGACTTCCACCATTTGAAACCAGATCCGGAACAATTAGGGCTCTGTACCACATCTCATGCTATGACGTTCCACAACTGTACTGTATTTCATGGTAAGACGTCCAACATTTGTAACCACTTTCGGAAAGGTCAGGGCTCTGTACTACATCGCAAAGTAAGACGTTTAATAACTATTACCACATCCGGAACGTAAATGACTATGAACGTCATCTCATGGTTAAGTTTTCACCATATATAACCACGTTAGGAACGTACAGGTTCTGCAATACATTTCATGGTAAGACTATCAAAATATTAAACACTTCTGGAACTGTTTACTATGTCTTACAGAACTACGTTCGCCATCTATTACAACTTCCGTAACGTACAGTTTTCTGTAATACATCTCATGGTAAGACTATCACAATATGTTACCACTTCTGGAACTGTTTACTATGTCTTACAGTAAGACGTTCACCATCTGTAACCACTTTTGGACTATGTACTTCATTTCATGGTAAGGCGTTCAATCAACATAAAACAGTTTCAAGGGTAGGATTTGTGTAAAACATTTTAATTTAATCAAACCTGCAAATATGAGCAATACAATGTGGCTGTACGTTGACATAAATCATATTAAAGGCATCCTTATAAGTATGCCAGCAATAAATTGACCCCTCTATGATTCATTCCTCCCGCTGCATAATGGTAAATAGCAAATTGTATCTTCTATTGTTAAATCTGTAATCTACATAATATTTAGTAGTAAAACGTCCATTTTATCATGTAATCATATTGCTTCATAGTGAAAAGAAATAAGTTGTCACTTCTATAATATAATACTACCCTTACAAACAGTTAATTAGTCAATGTTTTTTTTTCTTTTTTTTCTTATTAATAATGGTTATAAGTAAATAGTCTCCTCTATGGTTCACTCCTCCATCTTCGTTATGTTAAGAAATACTTATTCCAATCTACAATGTATAATTAAATCCTCCTTGTTAATTATTTAGTAGCATATTCGTCCCCTCTATAGTGTTACTCGACTTACACATAATGTTAAGTAGCAACAATCGCCAACGTCTATGATGTAATCCATATTTGCATAATTTTAAGCAATAATTTGTCTATTCATTTATTTATTTAATCCATCCTCTGTATAATGTTAATAATACAATTGTCCCCTTTTTATTTTAATTCCTTCGTCTTGAGAATGCTACTAAGTAAAAAGTTGCTGTATAATTCAATTCGACGTCAACAATTTTAAATGTGTAAATCGTCAGCCGTTTGAGTTTATTATAAACATGGAGCTAATCGGTCCCCGTTTCTCGTATTACTCTAAACGCGGAACGACAGGGTTTTTATGGTTAACTTAAATGACAAGTGCGCCACGTCTCCGTAGCTGACAGAAACACCGTCTCATATAAGTCACGAACCGTGTGAGTAAATGAATCCGTAATAACGAAGTCCTCAAGGCAAAAAGTAAGGAAATTTCAATAAATTAATATAGTAGTTTTATTCTTCTTCTTTTTAACAGTACACTTTTTCAAACCTCATAATGTATCTTTTTACTATATTATTGAAGAACAAAAAAATTAAAATTGCCCGGAGATCGGAAATTTTCACTTACGTTCAACACAAATTATTTTTCCGGCAGCTATGTGTATTTTAGTCCCAATGATGAAACACAAAGAACATTAAAAGTCGTAATTGTCATTGGATATTCATATACAATACCCAAAAAATGTTCACAAAAAGTGTCTACATGTTAAAGTTGTACGTTTTAAATTCATGTAGCTCATCCTTTTTTTTAAATGCTACAAAACCGAACGTTAAACTTGCGCTTCATGTTTAAGATCAAATAGATTCTATCAATATTGGGGTTGACCACGTGGCCATAGGGGCGGACTACGACGGGATTCCAACGTAATGTTCTGTGTTGTAAATGGGTAAACTCTACTTTAACGTGGTCGCAAATACATTGGTTACTAACAGAAATATTATTTCACATCGAATAAAGATCCAGTGTGTCAATAATAAATAACAACACCACTACTGCATGCTGTTATATAGAGTGATTCAGACTTGCGGAGAAGGTAGGATACGTGCTGTATCACCAGCTAGATACAGACATATTGGGTTATTTCACGTGATGTTGTACATGAGGGTTATATGGAGAATACTATATCAGTGTGTGTGTGTGTGAACCCGAATTTATTCGACGAGTTGAAGATAAGTTTAAACGTCGATGCTTGCCGAGCCGTGTAAGCTTTTCGGAGATGAGTATTTTATTCATCCTACAATTTGTATTTAAAAAATGATCATACAATCGAAATATCTGCGTTTGATTGTACAAACAATAGTCCAGGAAAACATACTAAATTAACTAAAAATAACCTTGCGTAGTAACATCAAAAGTATGTATGATCTTTCCCGGTACACACTCAAGTAGAACAAATAATGTTTTGTTCCAACTTAATTTATTGTTTCATTATTGTTGATCCGCAGGTTCGAGACGAGATGTCATATTATCCACCCTATGGGGACATGTTAACAGAGAGCGAGAACAGTGCCTACTAGTCATGTCTGACCGACATAAACGAATGGTGACCCCGAGGGCGTTGGACGCTGAGCAGTTTGTGAGACAGACAACAAAGTATCACTCAGGTCATCAAACACTGGATCAACCAGGTTAATGACCATTATGTTCACAGAATAATATTGTTCATTATACTGTTGAATTGCAATGTCATGCCTACTCTAATATAGGCCATTTCTGACTTTCATCTTGCCACAACTTTGTCAAATGATGATTTGACATTAAGTGTTTTTTTTTACGTAATACGTTTAAATGATGTAATATGGTACACTTAGAAATATCATTATTGTCATAGTTGTATCATGTTTTATGCATGCTTGTTATAGTTTTCCTATGTCAAAAATTGTACGTGCTCATACATAAGTATAGGCGTAATGACTTAAGGCAAAGAGGCTATTCCCAAGATCGATGTATGGCAGACTGTCTACTTTAAAAAGTGGCCTTAGCTCTTCATAGCACCAGAAAAACATAAATATGTTATATGTTATTAACCTGCACATTTGTATGCAATAATATAAATAGATTGTTAAATAATCATATGCAAATATGCTGCTAATGTTATTGTTAATTCTAATATATTGAAAAGTTGTCTTGCCTTGATTACTGTCAGTTATCCTAAACGTGAATAACATACTTCATGAGTACTTTTCATGTCCTTATGTCACATTATTTTATCTATGACCGAGTAACTTATACCAGCTTTTGAGAAAAGGTATTTTAGTTAGAAAATTATAAGTATTATTAAAATTAAGTTTACGAACAAACATATGAAACAAGACTATGTGAGCTGGCTTTTTCAACCATCAGAACGGCTTCTTCTGGGAAGTGCATGACGATCATGTGAAAATGTAATTATTTGAAAATATGGATAGAAACCTTGTATTAAAATAAAAGACGAGAATTTGCGTATACGTGTTTGTTTTATACATCGGTCTTCAAAAATGTATAGTTATGTAGCTTACATCCGACTATGTAGTAGTTATATTGTAAATTATAATGATAGAAACAGTTATTAATTGTATTGATGTTTGAATAGTGATGCTATTAGGGTTTGTTTTGATTTTACTCTTAAATGTTTAATGAGTATGATCTTTTGGCACCCTTAAGGCGGTTTAAACATCGAATGTCTTAAACTCAACGTTGCAAGGCGGTGACACCAGTTAGGTCCAATTGTACTTTTGTTAATCGTGTTTTGTATTGTGTCTACTTGTTTAAATAAATCATCTATTGCCAAGATGTTCATCGTAGTGATAATTAGATATTTCACCTGAATATGAAAGTTTAGTTTACTTTTCGGCTATATTTTAATCGCGTTACTTTGTAAATATAATATGTGTATAAAATACTTGCCATGTATAGATGCATTGATGAATGATTAACGATGATCTGGGTCAAACACTTATACATGTATCAGTTAAGTATGGGTTATGTTTGAAGACTTGAGCAGTTGTTTAATCCAAATTGGCATATTTCGATTTACGCAATTGTTTAAATACGTGCATATGAAAAAAGAACGGGAGATATATCCCATTTTCGTAAAGTCTTTCCATAATTCCGTCGTGAGGTGCAGATTTAAGCATTTAAAGATGTCCAATAACCTAATCAGGATTTAATCGAGATACCAAATTATTATATGAGTTGAAAAGAGTTGTTAACATCGAAATACTTGTTCCTTCGTTAATGTTTATCTCTTTTTCCAAATGTTGAATTCAGCCTAATACAAAGAATGACAGACAGACAGACAAACAGACAGACACACAGACAACCAGACACACAGACACACAGACACACAGACAGACAAAATGACAAAATGACAAAATGACAGACAGACAAATGACATACATACATACAGACAGACATACAAATGACAGACATACATACAGACAGACATACAGACATACATACAGACAGACAGACAGACAGACAGAGAGACAGGCAGGCAGGCAGGCAGGCAGGCAGGCAGGCAGGCAAGCTGGCAGACAGAAAAACAGACAGACAGAAAACTGCCAAGCCCCACGATGGTCTTGATTAGTTTTTAATTAAACCAAGGGGACATGATTCGAACAAACTTGGTAGATGACCATCATAATTTGTTACACAACAAATAAGACATAGCTAAATTAGGAAAGAGTAGTATAAGGAAATACATGGTAAGGGACATTTTGACCGCGGGGGATGATTCGAGAAAACTTGGCGGAAGATTCCTGTATGATGTAACATAACAAATACCAAACCTTTTTGCTCGGGTTTTAGAAAAAAAATCAAAGTTTTAATTATATACATATAAGACAATTATTACACCAGGAAATGGCAATTTCGACCACAGGTGTATGATCTGAAAACAAACTAGGTAACTGGGAACCATACCGTGTACATGCTAATTCTAAACCTCTGGGCCTTCTAGTTCCAAGAGAATATAGGTTTTAAGTTTAATTTATAAACATATACGAGAAATCAGAAACCCCAAAGAGATGCCAGTTTTAACCCCAGGGACATGATTTGAACAAACTTGGAAGAGGACCATAATATTTTCGCTCAATAACACGAGTTTCGTTTGAGGAATTGCCATGCATTTTTTTGTGTATGTAGCTTAATGTAGACCTAGCATTGGATTGAACATTAATTGAAATTAATATTAAACTAATACGTTATAAACCTGATTTGTTGCGTCACCATGTTTTTGTTGGCTTGTCTATGTTAAATGAATCAGCATGAATTACTGATATACAAACCAATACTATATTAAAACACAGTAATAACAAACAAACAATATATTTCGACTGCTTCTTTTGCAGCTGATTTCATTACGACCGCAATAAGCAATGGTGTATCATATAGGAGGTCTTTCTGGGTCAGACGTGTCTTTTGAATGTGCTTATTCCTGAAGCCACACACCAGCTTGTCTTTCCGGATATCATTCAGATCTGAACATCCACATTGTTGACTTAACTTGCGTATGGTAGCATTGAAGTCTCTTATGCACTCACTCTCCTTATGGTTCCGTTTGTGAAATCAAAAACGTTCCACCATCTGGATTGGTGTAGGATAAAATTGATCTTTCAACACCATTACCAATTCATCAGAAGTCTCGGTTTCTGAAACAAGTACTGCGAGGTCTATTTTCCAAAAATATATCAGGAGAGGACGATGTAAATTCCCCCTACGATGCTAATAAGCAAATTACCTTTTAAAATCTTTTACATCGCTACCGCAAAAGTACTGCTCTTAGCTTTCTGCTTAAAACTATACAACTCTAACGCTTTATCAAAAGCACAGATGCGACTTACGTTGTTTGTCATTTTGACTAATTTTCGACCTATCGATGTCTTACGTGAAAGATGACCATGTTCATTCAGCACAACATATTGTCAACCATTTTGCCTCATTTGCGAGCAAGATTCGAAACAAACAGATATCACATTACAAGTTTAGTAAATAATAGTATAGGCACCCTCAAGTGACAGCCACTTGAAACACGCAGAACATAATTCAGTCTCATCATGCTATATAAATTATCCATCATGAAGTTACCATCACTCTTCCCCTAAACCAGCTTGTTCCTGTCGACCCCCGATCCAGATTCAGCAGTAATATCAGTTGAAAACATATACAAACCTCAAAAGACTCGTTTATATTTTCATTTTACCCGAGAACAGTCATCAAATGGAATTTACTACCTTCCCATATACATGAGGCAGTCACAGTAGAGGTTTTCAAAACCATAAATCATGTGGCTTTCATTGTCCTCTCATCCGCCTGAAGACACTTGCCATGTAAATAATGTTTAATTTAATTTACACCTAAATGGGCACTTTTGAACAGTTTTCCCCTCTTAACAATAGGCACCGGCATAAACAATCTTCTATCTAGAAGGAGTACTGTATCTGAAGAAGAAAAAAAAGAAGAAGAAGAAGAAGAATAACTCAATCCAAACTCAATTTATCGAGCAGAATCTATTTTAATTTTTAGTAAGAGTAACATTGATATTTTTCCAACTGGCCCTAAATAAACTCCCATGATAGGCCTGCATCTAAGCAAAATATAAACACAATATTGGTGAAAAACCTTCATCAACATTCAAATTAGTCACTGGAAACTATTTCATATGTTTAGTAACAGGCACATTGGCTTTGACCTTACTGGCCCCAAATTTAATATAACTCTGGGTCGATATGTACGTTATCTACACAGATAACTTCATCGGTCTGGAACTATATTTATAAGTGTCGAGATTTTATTGTATGAATTTAAAATTTTCAAAATTGTTAAATTCAAAGACGCATTATTGTCTGATATACTTTATTAGACATTTTAATGCAAACCTTAACCCTACAAATACGTACCCTTAATTATAAACACATATATAGTTTATGTTTGTAATATTGATGCTTATAATATTCGTGTAACAGCTTTTAAATGCATCATTTTATAAAAACAACAACAACACTAAACAAGAAATTAGAACCTCTTCAACATACTTTGGTTTCGTTTCAAATAAAGTTTGAAAATTGCATTTACCTACTTTGTTTCTTGTTTTTTTCAGTCATTCATGATTTATTTTACAACACAAACTCAGTATTGAAACGATTTTAATTGCATATCAGACTGATTGAAAACTGGTTTCGTCACTTCAAACACTCGTTAACAGTCATACAGTCCGAAAAGTCGGATAATCATAAACATCGCCTAGTTTATTAGCAGGCAATCAAAAAGGCAATTTACTATAACCTCATAATGGACTAGTTATTTAGCATGTACTAAACAGTATCTTCCTCCTGCAAGTGACCACTCTCCCCACCGCGATTTTTCGCGAACAAAAGTATTACAAACAAATCTAGAAATGTCCGACGCAAATTCTTTTCTTTTCACCAAGATCATAATCAACGATTTTTAAGTGTCCAAGTATGTTTGAACCTTTATTTCGATCTCTGGTTGACTTTTCAATTTAGTTTGTCCTTTACGTTGATATACACAGATATATGTTCAATCTATAAAAAATATATAAAATATAAAAGATATAAAAGTTAGCGATGTTTCTATATAAATTTGTCAAACATACTACCCAGCAAACAAAAGACGTCTTTTTATGGTTGTTAAGACGTTGCTCTGCGACGTCTTTATGACGTCTTATTTTGAAAGGTTTTTTGACGTCTTTCCGTATCATGAAAAAGACGTCTTTTGCGACGTCTTTTTTGTGTCTTTTTTGGTTGTTTTTTAAAGGTTTTTTGACATCTTTTCGAGACGTGAAAAAGACGTCTTTTGCGACGTCTTTATTATGTGTTTTTTTGGTTGTTTTTGAAAGGTTTTTTGACGTCTTTTCGTTACGCTAAAAAGACGTCTTTTTGCGACGTCTTTATCACATGTGTTTTTACATAATAAAGACGTCGCAAAAAGACGTCTTTTTCGCGTTACGAAAAGACGTCAAAACACCTTTCAAAAACAACCAAAAAAAACACATAATAAAGACGTCTTTTTCAAGCCACGAAAAGACGTCAAAAAAACTTTTTTGAAGGTTTTTTGACGTCTTTTCGCGACGTAAAAAGACGTCTTTTGTGACGTCTTTATACAGTTTTGTCGGTGTGGTTTTTGAAAGTTTTTTCTTCGACGTCTTTTCGTGACGAGGGCAAGTAGAGCTTGTCTATTTCTTTGAAAAGACTATCTAAATATACAGCACTGTAATACATAATCAATAACAATTAAGCCATGACACAGAATTATCACGTTTTGAGTTACATTAAAGATTTTATTTCAGAATCAGTAGGCCATAGGCCCATGTGAACATGCACATATGTACATAAACAGGCAAGTCACATGATACAATGAAAATGAAAAAGTTGTGTTGAAATAAATCAAGAACCAATAAATTTATAGGAATGAGTTGTGCTAAATAATTAAATATAACAAAGATGCTGATTAATTATACGAGCAGAGGCAAAATGGGGGTTGGGTCGGGCAAAACGCAAATATGCGAAGGTGTATATAATTATACATTTTTATCTTGTGGGCTCTATATCTCTGTTCGTTTAATTTATGTCAACACAAAATATATACAACGGTCATATACAAATAACCAGAGACGTAGATACATGTAACATCTACGTCTCTGAAATAACACATAATATATTATACATTACAATGAAATGTATTATACATTACAATGATTTGCTTCTCATATATTATATCCGAATCTTTATACATTTATTTTTTATAATCGTAACTTTCAAAAACATAATTATGTTGATAATTTAATGATTTGTTTCAAAGTTGCCCAAAAGATACGCAACATGCATGAACACATTTCGTTATTCTAATGTTTTTTTTT
>VMBQ01001231.1:162795-174232 GCA_007657795.1 Dreissena rostriformis
GAGTTAAACTATTGTTTTCAATCATAACCGTATCTTAAGAAGTTCTTAACATACCAACAATAGAGGATCTTGGAATAATCATGTAGAATAAACTTGAAAAATTACACCAACACTGTTCATAAAAGGATAATCTTTTTGTTTATTTAGCTTGAACGAATAACACTAAACTTAAAATCGGCAAAAAAGTGCTAAGTGACGAAAACGCTTTCTGTTATATAAAAGGCATTCTTTCGCAATATATAGATCTAGCTTGATATTTCTTGTAACCAAATGCAATAAATCAGTTATATATTTACTTACCAATCGATTTTTATTCCATATCTGTTTTGCATTTAAAATGTCAACAAAACACAAGTCAGTTATTTTTACTCCCTTTTGAGATATCGAACTGATACGTCATTGTTTGACAAAAGCAGTGACGTCACAGAGTCATGTATATTAGAAGACGAAAGAAACGCGGTCGTTCATGTTTTGAACAAATACATCTTTTTAAACAATTGTAAATTAATTTAAAGTGGTAAAAATAACAATGAGACAGTGGATATTGATTGAAGTAAAATAAATGCGAGACTAAAATGTTATCTTATTCGATTTGTTGAAACCGGATGTACGAATACAATTTAGACGGGTTATTTTACAAGTTATGTTTGTAAAAAGTTATCACAACTTGTAGTAAACCAGACACGGAGGTAGAACATGGACAAGATAAGTATCCAGGGGGAGATAAATAGCATCGCGAAAATAGGTGAGTCTTGGCAAAAAATTGAGTTGTATCAATAACATTGTTTTTTTGTTTTTTTTGTATTGTTTTATCTAAATGTCCCTATGTATTAACGGTCAACGCTCGCTTCGCGGACTTTTGCCCGTATTAATTTATATATTTTATATTTTTTTATTTTTTTTCATTCGTATTATTCTTGATAAGTGTGTACATAATCATTGCGATTGCATATTACGCATATAGCTTGACGAAAGCGTGTTCAAACAAAGATCTGCCACGAATATTTCCGTTTTATTTGCTTCTAATCATCAAATGAAAAAAAAAACAAATTTGTATAAGCACCACATTCAAAATATCACAAGCCATATTAAATTCCTATATTGTATTTATCCATTGATTCTGAACACATATTTAAATTGAATTGCTCATTACTCATCAGATAAAACAATATTTGTATAAACAACAAATCAAATTCATCACAAGACTTAAATTTTCTATATTTATATATATCTGTTTATTCTGAACAAATTCTTCGTTGTATTTCTATCAATCGCAATCATTGCAATTGTCGTACATAAAGAGAGACAAAACTGAAGACCCAATCATACACTGTTCTGCAAACACAGTAAAGGACGCTAAGAAATAGCTTTGTCTGAAAGCTTCTCAAGTCACATTGATCATATTTGATTGCCTTCAGTATTTATGCGTAACAAAACTTAAGAACCGTCTTTTAAACATTTAGAACATATGTTGATTTCTTTCTTGTTTCTTGCAATTGAGTCATTGTGAGCATTCATTGAATAATTGATTCTTTTTCGCGATCGCCTGTAATTAGCTAGGTTATATGTTTTATTCGTATATTATCAGGTATATGGAAATACCAACCGTTCTAAACTATGGTCAAGCAGAACTTTGAGACTTTATATAACATGAAACTTATATATTGACCGAGTTATTGAAAACTGTTGGTGTTGTTAGAATACATTGGTATGTTTTTGTCTTAATCAATGTCAAGTGAAATTTATGTGCATGTACTTTAAAAAAAAAACAACAAACAAAATGAAGTTGATCAACATTAAAATACATAGTTCCAAACGCCAAGTTGGAAAAAGCGATTCATATATGAACAAAAAGTGTGCATTGATCATTTGCAAACACTATGCATTCAAATAATTTATAAACCAAAATTGTATTTTTTTCTGCACTTGGCATGGACTCCTGTACTCGAATAGTTTGGAACTTATAGAACGTACTCAAAATCCCATACTCCTTTATGTAATACAATCGCTGATGTATGTTAACATACATTAATATATTGCCCTTGAGCTTATAACAACCAGATAAACGCATGCGTGATGGTTGTCATGGATGTTTTATTAAAAATGCATTTTATGTTAAACGCATCCAAGGTAAGTTGAGATTACCATTCTTTTAATTCTTGTAATCTTGTCTGCCCAAATATCAGTAGATCTAGTGTCGTCTTAGGTTTTTAACATATTTAACAGTGCAACAAACACAGCGATCTACTTGTATGTAATTCGTTAACTGTGTAGTTAAAGACCGACAACATACTCATATTTCGGACAAATACCGTTACATTTGACTTTTTGATTGGTTAAACATACAACAAATAGAATGCCAAAATCGGTCATTTGTGTACATGATAGTAATATATAATATCAAATGTATTGTTTTTAAATCCTTTTCAATATTTGATCTATTTGAATCTAAAGAATATTACTATTACAAATGCACATACTATTAATTAACAATCGTTCAACATAAACTGCATATTAGTATCTGTCTTTTTTTTAACTTTATTTGACTGTTGTTATTCTAAGATATAATTTAAAAGAATGGCAAGCAAGTGCGAATTTAAAGTTACAAGTGTGTATGTTAGCTTTGGTACTTTGTTTGTAAGCCGGTCATTAACAAAAACACCGCGAACTCGTTTGAAACAAAACTAAATATAAATATAATAATATATATATATAAATATATTATTTTTTATAATGTATGTGCATTTTAACTTTCATGCGTCATGCGCCGTTATAAATCGCTCATTTAATAAACAAAGTGGTCTCATTCGTAACAGAAATGTTAAACACGACAAGACAAGCACGTGCTTGAATTATTCCATTAATCGTTGCAAGGCAAAAACATTTTCATTTCAGCAAAACACGTTATGTATCGTGTCATTAAAATAAAATATAATCGAGTTTAGCGTAGAACGTTAAATCAATTGTCAACAATTACACGGAAAATAATGTATCACGTTTATATATAATTAAGAAGTATTCTTACGCTGCAAATAAAATAGCAACTCTTAACGTTTTATTTTGACGATCAGAAACGAATGTACTTTTTTACTGCAGTTCGAAACACGAGATGTGCTCTTCCCGTACACATGGCATGTTTTGTGGAACGATCTTACACACGCACAACTAGGTATGATCAAGTCATATAATGACATAGTAAAAATAAAATGACACAAAAAGCATATGTTTACGTTCAATACATCCAATTACATAACAAACAAAAGCAGAGTCTAACACTTACTCAAGTTATTTTATGGGGTTTTTTTCTAATGGGATACTCTTTAAGACTGTTTTCGATTGGCCCTTGAAAATATAATGGACAATCAAAAAACGTACTAACAACGACTATGTTGATCTTAGAGGGCGATACGCAAGTAATTATGTCTAACAGACAGTAATGAAATACGTAAAATATGCGTAGTTTATTTATGTAAAAATGCCTATCACTCAACAGGACTAACAGGTCAAACATAAAAATGAACTTACGTTTCAATTTTGCGGTTTTTTCTGATTGTACAGTTTATGGTGCGTGCCAACTTTCCAAAGATGAAATTGGATTATAGCTCGACATTCTCGACAGCGCAATCCAATTACCATGCCGTGATGTCTGTATTTTTGAACAAGTGTGTTCGCTAGATTAAAGATCGAAAGTATAATCTGATATGACATTTTGCCAGGATATAATTGACTCGTATTATACAATCTTGCATAATTATGCCGAATACGGCCTCTAGACAAAACACGCAAATTGTTTTGGGTCGACCTGCTGATATATTAAGTCACGGACATGGCAAAATTGAATATTACGTGTCATACATTTCAGTTATCAAGAATAATGATAACACGTTTTTGTTGTTACGTTCATTTGAAGTTATTTTACTTTGCATTTGAACTTTGAAATGGGTCTTTATAACCTTATACGACATCACAATTTTCTTTTAAACATCGAAACTGTTTCTATACGATGTCAAGTAGATAATTTAAAATATACTTGTATTTTTTTTTTAATATAATAGAAATAGGATCTAGTTACAACGCATATTCCCGCATCCGTTTCTTCAACAAATCTAAGCTATATATGGCGCAATATTAACTTAAATTTAAAGAATAAAACTGTTGTGAAACCCTCGACAAAAACATTTTATGTAACACATCTGACTATTAAATATAATAAAATAAATATATAGTGTTGCAAAACAATATATATTCCTGAACTAAATGAGCTCTTTCCGCTTTTATGATATTTTTCATTTAGAGAAAGTCTCTTCTTATCAAAAATCCAGTTTAGGCGGAAAGTGTCGTCCCTGATTAACGCACATGAGTGAAACCCCTTTTCAAAGAGCGAGACCCAAATGTAATACGACTTATGCATGATAACTTCTAAATACATACTTTAAAAGTGTCTCAAACTGGTTGGTTTGTTGACGATGTGCTGTTTGAGTTTCGTTTAGTTGGTAAAAGTAGTAGCAGCAGCAATAGAAAATACAGCAGCAGCTTTATCAGAAGAAGAATAGGCATTTGAAGTATTAGTTTTTACATAAGTAGAAGTACTGTAACAGTGACAGCGATGGTTGTGTGGTATCAACGATGTTGTTTATGATGTTGTTGAATAAGGTGTAAAGGTATTAAAGCTTAAATGAACTTTACGTAATATCGCATTATTGGTACATTTTCCCGACCACGAACGTTCTCCGAGTATGTGCGTAAAACTACGATAATTTGGAGAAAATTAAAACAAGTTACTTGTTCTAATACGGACTACTCAAAGGCGAAAACCTCTGAGGTATATTATTCTTATTTTAGACTATTCCAAATATTTTAGGTATGCACATGAATGCTTAAGATGACATTAAAAAATGAACAAAGTCCATTTCTGACGTCAAAATTTGCCATGTCTAATTTATTAAGAAAACGTGTTTTAACATCGGAGGTTTAGGTGAGTAATTCAATACGGATCTGCTTAGGTACCATGTTAACATTTGTTACGATATGAGTTGGTTATGAACTATCATCATTTTCACACATTTAAACAAACCTTTGGAATTGTTTTAAAAGGTGAAGATCTTTTGTTCCCGAAAATCGTAATCAAACATATATTTCATTTTACTTGTAAGAAAATGCAACTCGTCTGAACGCAGACACGTGCATTTTCGGGAATGAAAGTTTGACGAAATGTCTTTATTACGGTAAACGCGTCTCTAAAGACATTCACTTATACAAGTAAAAATTATGATTATGAAAATACATCAATCAATTTTAAACTGTACAGTCTCTGTTTCGTTTTGATTTCCGAATGATCATCATATTTTACTTGGTAATAGTTTGTCAAAAAGAGAAAATAATGATGAATGTCCAAATGATCTACTCTTTTTTGTCCGAGTGAAACACTGTGTGTATATGTAAATCAAATGCGAATGGTAACAAATGACTGTGTCATATGAAGTTTACAGTTCTGATTCCCAAACATTGAGTATAATAGTTATGTATCACATTTAACTTAAAAAAATATAATACTTAGCCTAAACATATCGGCGTGTGGTATGCAATTTCAACATTCCTGTACAAGCAGTAGCCTCAATCCAGATGCGGAAGTAGATTGCAATGCCGTGCAAGTTATCATTTTGTTCTATCTAGCTCACAGGAATATTAAATACCCGGTTTACAAACATTGAATCGTACATTTCTTTTTATTTATTGCTCTTATTTACACAGTCAAAATTATGTTATATTCAAGCAATATTTAACACATGTTTTTAAACTAATTGTGCATATGTTATAATTATAAAACTACATATGGTGTTGACATATTTATATATCTTTTTCAATACACATAGGCTTTTAAATGTTACATGAACGTAGTTAAGATAATGTTTGATAGTTATACCTTGATGTTGTATACACCACGCACTAAACGGATATTTGAATTTGAATAAACAAACTGCTATTCGAATTGCTATAGGGTAGTTACATCGTTTTAATTCTAATATGAATTCAACCAAAACACGTCGTTCAACCTCTTGTCTACCAACAACACTCATTTAACTGGTTTTCTTTCGTGTAAAAAGCGCCAAATAAACATCGATCTACAATTGTGGCGCATATATTTAAATATCATGTTAAAGTTTATAACGGCGGTCCCTTAAGACCACTCGATGTAAAACCATCTTAACCGTCCGCGTGTTCTGCTCTGTCAGCCGAAAAAACCCCACAAATTTCGATAACACCCTAAATCAAGGGCACCTTATTACTGGGATAATTGTTATTTATTATTTATAACATGATAATATTGCTGTTTTTCCTTTTCATTCATTTTTTTATAAGTTACTTGAACAGAAACGGATTGGCAAAAAAACGTGTTGTTGTTATTTAACCGTATTTAAATCACACACACTCCAGCATTAACAAGGCAAAACCACACAACCACCCGAGGGAAAAACGACACGCATCACGCGGATGTTAACTTATGTATCGAGTTTTCAGGCTGATATCTTACGTCTCTCCAATCTCCCCATTATCGAAGTTTAAACGGCTAATGTGTGTCGTCGTCATAAGCGGAGAACATGAAAGAATGTTTCCTCTTTATAATTAAATATTCATTTGCTGGCTGTGAGATATGTTGATACGACAATGTTCAATTAATCAATGTTAAAGTGGTGTGTAGGACGATTATTTTTGTGTTCTGGAAAATGATACGTCGTTCTCACAGATAACACCGGATAATAACAAATATTATATCAAATATACACTGTTATCCACAACGGCAATACAATAGTATTAGTTTATTTGTAAACGTATGCATGAACTAAAACGTAGGTATTCCATCTATATTGATGCAGTTGTGTTTATTTATTCTAGATTCGGCCAGTACCAGACATGTGTTCGACATTCCGCGTTGATCGACTGATTTCTGTTAAGTCAGCTGCAGAATTCGTCTCCCGTTGGAATCGTCAACAGCATATTAAAGTTGTTCGTTCTGAACATTCCTAACGGATTGTAAAATGGAATCGAAGAAAGCAGGTTTGTAGTTTTTATTTTTAATTGTATTTGTATTACGTGTTGTTTAATTTATTGTAACACAATCATTGTCAAATAATTCTACAAGTAAGTTGTACTTGAACATGCAAGTGAGTGTATTTGCTTGTAAATTGACAGAAAACATGCCGTACCGATAACAAATATGTATTGCTGTCCACATTGGTGTCAATGTTTAACAAAATAATATTAATCCACGGACGTATTGAATTCTCTTTGAGTTTTAAATATTTTATTATTAATGCGACACGACGTCAATTGTCAACAAGTAATGTTCTGATAATTTTCAGGCGGTACACAGTAAATGACAGTTCGTATCAAAGGAACACTGAAATGAATACTATTTAAACGCACCCCACTGTCCCACAATACCATTCCCAATAAAGTATAATTATCAATATTCATTGCTATTATTTGTAAATGATCCGTAATATTTTAAATTGCGAGCACATATTCGTTTTGATTTAGATTCATCCGTTCGTATTGAGAACGTGTACATTTGTGTTTGTGTTATAAAAAGAAACATTACGTTCTATACGATTTGCGTTTCAGTCATTAAATGCTTGCAGTGCCTTGTTTAACGTGTGCGGTAAAACAATTTTGGACAACCTTTTCCATTACAGACACGGACTGAGTTGAAGCGGACGTTTTTTCATGGACTCTATATAAACATTTTGACCTGTGCAATCGACCAAAATTACCAATATTCCGACTGGAACATCTGTTCTTATTGTTTTCAAACCTTGTGTAAGGGTCCTTGGGAATGCTGAAATGCAGAGTACGACGTGCTATTAGTGGCTAATGCGGCACTATGTATGTCACTAACGTTGAGAAACCCGATAGCAGGAATAGTAGCACATTGCCGGAACTGCCAGTTGCGTTGGGGAACTGTTCTACGACAGTAGACATAATTGAAATAAAACGTTCTGAAAACTAACCGGCGACATGTTACGTTCGGATCGCTATCAGCTGATTGATATTTAAGGAAATAACAAGGAATAATTATCGTGTGTTACATTGAAATTTATTGAAGTATGTTGAACAATATTGTTCAAAAATGAATTATTCGGTAGCCAATGCTAGTTTCATATTAATTGACACAATTGTAACTTTGTAAGCGATGAATTTCATTCACTGTATTTAGTATTGGGCATTATGGTTGCGGCTTTTGCCATCGTTGGAGTATTGGGAAACACTCCCGTGTTGGTGATATACACTACACGGAAGGACAAAAAGGCGAGTAACACATTAATCAAGGTGCTAGCATTTATTGACTTGTTAGTCTGCGTGTGCATCATGCCGTATTCTATTGTCTATGAACATCATCTCGTTTCTTCCGACGTTGTCTGCAGATCATTTGAATTTTTACGTCATTTCGTCGTAATGTCATCTAATCTGACACCTGTAGCAATATCTTCAGAACGTTATGTTGCCGTATGCAGACTTTCTACTCGCGTGAACGTCCATACAATAAATAAAGGAATTGCCGCGGTAATTATAATAAGCATTTTGATGGCCTATCCGGCCATAGGAACATTTGCCGTTGTAAGTGAAAATGACGTGTCAAACGTTCCGTGCACCTTTCCGCATAAGCTGGTAAACTGGGCGATTTTGTCATTTTACATATTCCATGTTGGGAAAGGATTTCGTAACAGTGTATCAGATAGCCCAATTTGTTGGGTTCTTTTCAGAATTGGTTGCTATAGTGGTTCTTTATATTATAATATACGTAGTTCTTTTGAGGAAAGCGAAAATACGAGAGCAGTTAACAGGGAGAAGTAGCAGCTCATTAGCTCTTGAGAGCAAAAAGACGATGGCTGATGCGAAATCATTGTTTTTGGAACTAGTGTGTCATCCGTCAAGAACAAAATCAAACGCTGTCGATTATAACGCAGAGAAAGAAATGAATAATTCTCCAATTGACGCTTCTTATTTAAGTAAGCGCAATTCATACAACGAACCGCAGCTTTGTTCTAAAGCGATTCAAACGGAATGCATATGTAAAAACCGTAGTCTCAAAACATGCATTGGACGGCCTATGTATATCTTGAACAACAGACCTAAAATAGATAGTCAAGATTCAGAAACTGATAAACTTGATTAACACGCAACATTCGAAGGTCAATTGATTCAAAACCTGGTAGGTGTGAGACAGGACCAGAATAATTCACCAGATGGGTCAGTTACTCAATCGATTTCTGCAAAACGAAACACACTTCCCATGCCATTAGGCAGCACGGATAGAATAAAGAGGAAACGGTACAATCATCGACGTACGGCAAGGATGTTGTTCTTGTGTACTGTGATTTATTTCGTAACATGGGTTCCTTTTTGGTTGGATATATTTCGGTTTACAAATTCCATTATTTTGCGGCATGTATATTTAATCTCTCATGCTATGAACCCTATTGTGTACGGTATCGTCAATCGCCGAGTTAGGAAATAAATTTAGCGGCTACTTTGCGGAGTGATTATGATATTTTGCAACGATTCAGCTCGCGCAACCAGCGATCTCTCTCTGAATCTTTCCACTTCGGGAACCAGTGCTGGATAAATGCAAACCATTCAATATTTAATCCGAATGTTCGTGATTAAAAGATCGGTGCTCACAAAACAAGCTGTTTCAGAACATGGATTTCAGCATAAACATAATATAGATATTTTCGAAGATACATAATACGGCTTCGAAAGGAAACATTGCAGTTTATTGATATGAATTCATCAGAGTGGACATATGTGGTCTGGTATAAAAGTATAAAGATATATATTTCGATACTTATGTCTCATGTATTTTGATATGTTTGACATTTACATTGACACCAGTTACATTTGCATAACAATATCATGGGTAATATAACATGTTGCATGCATGGCACACTCGTTCAGAATTGTTTTGAACGGTGTATAAGTACATAAACTATAATACAGTGCAATCATTCATAATAGTTTTCACGAATACAACAATATACATACACACAGACTTACAGACACTCGCTGTCACATACACACGCATGCACGCACTCACACATATACACGCCCGCACGCACGCACCCACACGCATATACACTATACACAGTGTTTTACAAGAAAATTAATATTAAATTGTGAAACACGTTCAATGTATAATAAAACTGTTCCTGATTCTTTAATTGTTTATGCGTTCTGGTTTACGTTTTTAACATAAACAACTTCCTATTGTTGAGAGCATGTGTACCTATATATATAAGATATTAAGTACACAAAGAGGATATCCTTAGTTGTATCGGTTGATCAATATTGTATGAAGTGGATCCATTTTGATCATGTATTTTATGCCTGTTTTTTATAGGGCAATGTCTGCTTCTTTCAGTATTTTATGTTAAGATAATATAAAAAAGAAAATGAAATTTATTATGCATTTTTTAATGTTTATGTAAAATAGTAATGTTTTCATTAAAATAAGTATAAAATTCAATACACCGCTGTATACTTTTTTTGTAATCGATACTTGAATAGTTTGATATTTAGCCTCTATGAATCATAATGTCCCGGATCTAAATCGATTTGTGAATATAAAACCAAATCTTCTGAATACTAATTTTTGTATTTGAAATCTCATTAATGTTAATGATATAACTTTTCTCTTAAGTGTAAATGTTCATTCAAATATGTATGTTGTAACAATCAATAATCATTCGATCACTCATTTTGTTATAATAATTAACATACTTGATATACAATATGTGACATTAACTCTGTAAACTATTTTAAATAAATAATTAAGGATAAGAATGAAGATAAATGTCTTACATACAGTTTTAATAAACATGTTTCGTCAAATGTTGCAATGCTTACATTTTGTCAGGTGAATTATAAAAAAACTGTGTAAGTTATTAAAGTTTACAATTATAAACGTTGTTAAAGTATGTTAACTAGTACAACGTATGACTGCATAGTGAACAGTTGACATTGACTTGCTTATGGAAACGTTTTTAGTGTTTGAAGACTATAAATAAATGTGCATGTAAATGTAATAACGGGTTTACTCGGCGGCAATTGATAGACATATTTCCATACATTAGCCATACGTGACTCAGCAACACTTGATAATAGACGTGTTTCAATGAAAGAAGTGTGTTAACCTTAAACGTGTCTGTATGTGTTTAAAAGCATTCGTTCACAGTTTGGCAAAATGTTCATTGATTCAAACGCACTGTATTTAAACAAGCATTTCCAACGCTTGTCAGTGATTAGTTAGCAAAACCGTGTGTGTCTGTCCTAGAGATTTATCTACACTGTACATGGTGTAAGCTTGCGTGGTGTAATGGAAGTGAGTTAGCGTTTTCTTCTGGAGGTTCCTAGCTCTTACCCTAGGGAAAAACTTGTT
>VMBQ01001231.1:174836-216919 GCA_007657795.1 Dreissena rostriformis
ATATTCATTTTAATTATTATATATTTAAAACTTTTCCTAATATTACAGTTTTCTAAGTAAAATACTCTAATGATATTTTTCAAAAGCACTAAAATATGCTTAAAAGTCCCTTTAAAAATGCATTATCAAATATTAATATAGGTGCTATCTGTCAAACGATGTATGCGGTTACGCAAAAAATATAAAGGTCGCATTTAGTTGTCTGATCTGTGATAATTTACAGGACGGTTTCTTACATAAACAAGAACGAAACAACGTTTGGATTTAGTGACAGTTTACACTAGCCGATGTACGCCTACTTAATCCGACTTCAAGCAATAGAGAGAAGGTAATGTTGTTTAAACAAACAGCCAATACATTGAAATTTCATCCATCAATATAACAATACATACCATTCGAAGCGATTTTTTGTCATATTTGTCCTTCAATACCGAAGTACGTAATGAACTTACATGTAATCATGAGTGCAATAGAAAAGCAGTTATTTTTCTAATGTAATACGGAAACAGATCACAAGTAATAGTAAATACGGTTTCGTACTTCATTGTGTAAATGCCAAATTTAATACTTTTGTAGTTCATTGTAATGTAATATATATTGTTAAAACTAAATTAAAACTCATTTGTAAAACGGTATACCCCTTCACCTTTTGCAATAAATCATCTATTAAAGGTTCGCATAACGCACCGTTTGGTGAGCACCTGTGTGACTTACTTCCCTTTGCTCTGACATCAGAAATGACATTCTTTGAAGCCGCCATATTGGTATACGCTTTTAATAGGCCATCGATCAGTCCTCAATATACCCACACTATTCGTTTTGTTTGCAATATGATATCGATTTTCCTGAAGACTCAAACAATTATGAGGCCGATGTACATGTGATCAGACCCTACATGTTTGAACCAATAGAGGAAAAGGACTTTTGGTGTTATTTGAAACTAGTTAAATGATTTAAAGAAGATTATTCTTGTGAATGACATTCAATTCATGTACATATATGAATACTCAAGTGTTGTTCAAATGCGTATTTTCCGGTGTGTTTTATTTCTTTAAAGTATCATATGATACTCTTCTGTTGCTATCCGTATAATATAAGTGTAATTCAATATTCAACACATTTTTTTTTTTAATTTTATTTCATTGTTTTTCTTTTATACATAATGCGTCTTTAGAACGCCATTAGACCATTCAGAATGTTTTTTTTTGCATAATGAATTACAAGCTATTCAAATTTATGTTTTGCAATAACAGAGCATTATGTTCTTTAATTATCTTGTCCTTATGCAATTTTGATTATACATGAAGGCATTAAATATGAGTTGGCTCTTGTCACCTGCTTTTTTGCTGTATGTGTTTGTAAGGTGTCTAGAATTCGTAGGGGCTCGAAGTTTCTTCTGATAGTGAATGGCTTGACATCGTAAAGGTTAATAGAAAAACACTGCCAATGTTAACACTATTTATGTATGGTGTGTGGTCTTCCTAGAACTAACATTTTCTCTTAATTTTTATCATAGTGATGTCGAAACGGAAATTTAATGTTATTTTAGTGCGATAATATTAGACGCAGTGAAACAAAAACTGCAGTATTTATTTATCGCGTGTGGACTTCCTAGAACTAAATTGTTTTTATCATGTTTACATCGAAACGTAAAATGTTATTAAGTGCGATTTTGTCACGCAGTGTATCGCGTGGTTAAGGCAAAACTAATTATTAAACATAACGAATTTACCATATTGTATTTGCTGAATTCAGTAAGTACTTCTTTACAGTGTAGTGTATTACCATGCGGCAATTGCGAATGTAAGCCAATAATGTCATCAGCCAAACGAGAGCTCACAAAATTGTGGCACCTTTAACGTGAAAACATGTACAGTTGTGAGAGCCTTTGACTCGTTCAAAATATAGGGGTATTTCAGGTAGATTTTTTCTTAATCTACATATCAGTATTATAAATTCATAAATTAATGTATTGTCGAGGGTCATGTAAAAATCAATATAAAACAAGGAAGAACGTAAGTATGTAACGTTGTCTTTCGGAATCACATGACCTTGGCTTGTTAATTCGCAGTGCGGTATATGATAATGATTATTAGAATATTATTAATGTTGAGCGAAGTTCTTTGTTTATAAATGAAATGGCACAGTAGTTACCTTTGGTGACAACATCTTTCAATAAGTGCAATGGTATCTCTGATGCGTAGATGCATATGCGCCACATTTTCGTGTATGTCTTGTGCTATCAATAAATTATGGTGTAATACTTTGAGCTTGCATGTGTGTCGAGTTCGTTCTTCTGTATTGAAAACTTGCATAGAATAATTTCAGAACTTAATAGATTTCTAATTCAAAATTAGTCCACTTTTGTGTAAAGAAAGTACGGGGACATACATATGTAGTTCATTTTCTCATTTTACTTTAAACAAAACTATACTTATGTGAATTGTGAGTAAAATCGTGAAACTGAGAAACGCTGTCCGGAGTGAAATACTTGTAATCAACCATTAGCCTGGTATAAAAGGCAATTGACCCAATGTCTTTCCAATGCATTTCAAAAATGGCCGATACATACACTACAGCACGTAATGATTTAATTTGTGTTCGCTGCTTTGAAACAATAAAAATGATTTAAAGTCAATGTGTTTTAAATTATTAAGTGTACGAAGGTCTCTACGACCGCGGAATTCATATGGTGCGTTCCTAATCGTTGTCAACTATCAAGTATGAAATCAGAACATGTTTGGATAAGAATGCTAATCGAATACCACTTTTGGGAGACATTGGCAATGACATGTCAAATAGTGTTTGTTGTATAAATAATTTCAAAATTATCTTAAGTCGGGCCACTAGTAATACAATTGCTTAGTACTTTAACGATATATTGTCATTACTTATGNAGCGAGCCGAGTGCAAGGCTGTAGTCCCAGACGGTGGAGCCGTTGTTTCGAAAGAAAACAAGATAAGTAACCATGTTTATTGTGGTGAGGTTGAACAAAAGTAGAATTCGATTGCAAAATATCAGTCAAAACGCCTGTAGATAGGCTTAATTCTTGTTACGCGTATTGGAAAAACGCAAAAGCAAGCGAGTACATATTAGATGTTGTGAATAAAGGATATAAGTTGCATTTTAGAGATGTACCTCGGTCTGTTATTTTACCAAAAACAAATCTGCTAATGACAAGTATTTATTTGTTTCGAGCGAAATTGAAAGTTTATTAGCTAAGGGCTGTATTTCTCAAGTGAATAAACCTCCAGTTGTTGTTAATCCTTTGACTGTGGCTTATGGAAAAAGTGGAAAACCTAGACTTGTTTTAGATTGTCGTTATATAAATCCAGATTTATTTAAATAAAAGGTCTGTTTCGAAGATCAGTCAGTTGCTCAACAAATCTTTTGTAAAGGGGACTATTTATTTTCATTTGATTTAAGATCCGCTTATCATCATATAATGATTTTTCCAGAACATAGACGATTTTTAGGTTTTTGCTGGGAAACTGAAAACGGAAAAAGGTATTTAGTTTACAACGTGTTACCATTCGGGATCTCGACAGCGGATTTAATTTTTACCAAGATTTTGAGAGTTCTCGTAACAAAATGGAGGTCGATGGGTCACACAATAGTTTTATTTCTGGATGACGGTCTCGGTGGTTCAAATTCATTTGAAATCGCTAACCGTGTTTCAAGGATCATACGGGAAGATTTGCGGAACTTTGGGTTCTTAATTGCTGATGAAAAATGTTATTGAGAACCTCTAGCATAGATTGGTTAGAGTATACTTGACATATTTATGATGGTACTGTGCGAATAAATGATGCACGTATAGAAATCACCGTCTGTTTATTAAATAGGTCCATCTAAAATTATTTACGGTGAAAATATGTTTCATGTACGTGTAATTACACGACTGATAGGTCAGCTGATTTCGATGCAAAGCGCTATGGGGCCGATGGTACGTTTAAGGTCAAGGTCTCTTTATCGGTGCGTATTGTCCAGAGCGAGTTGGGACGCTCCTGTCTTGATGACAAGCAAGGCTTTTGATGAGATATTATTTTGGAAATGTAACATACATTCGCTGCATTGTGGGAAATTTTAGGAATTGGATGGGTTTTGCGAAAATGAGCAAACCGTCGTCTATTGTGACGCCAGTGGAGCTGTATTTTGAGGTTATGTAGAGAATCACAACAATAGCCATGTTGTGGGTTGTTGGTCCGAGTCTGAAACAGAACTCAGTTCTACCTGGAGGGAGTTAGAAGCTGTACGCAGAGTGCTTACTAGTTCATTGGAACAAGTAAAAGGATTTGTAGTAAAATGAAATTCTGATAACACGAATGTAACAAGTGTTTTAAACACAGAAAATCGATATCGGTAAGGGCGAAACTGCGGCTTATTCGTCTTTTATTTTAAATAGATATTTAGAAATTGATTGTTTATCGACGAGTGACAATTGTTTCTTGCTTAGACCTATTAATAATTCAAAAGGCAGTTACAATTGATTTAGAAAGACAAACCGTTGAGTTATACCCGAAGTCGCGAGTGTATAATGGCTAGATTGAGAGAAGTGGTAGGTAAAACGAATATTGGTTGCATTCATTGCGCGCCAGGGGCGCAACATGCGCGGCGAACGCGGGAGTTAATGACCGTTGTTGGAAACGGCATGGTCGCTGGAAGAGCGAAAATAGTAAGGACAGATATGTCTGTGACTCCTTGGAGAGGAGACTGAGCGTGTCTTAGGCTTTGGCGTTATAAATAGAGGCATTTTCATTCTCAAATAGTTTTGTGATTTTAAATATTTTGTTTCCCACCAGCCCGCTCTTTTCGTTTTCTAAAGGTCTCGTCTGGTATTGCAAACATGAGTTTGTTGTTTTTTAAGGTGAAACAAAAGTGAAGTGAAGACTTTTTATTTCATGCGTTTCGATAGTATAGCGTAAAATATTTGTCTTACGCGAAACGTGACTGTTTTACAGTAATAAAATGATTGGTCAGTCTTGCACGAGGATCTAAAACATACGATTATGTTGTGAAGAGTTTATTCTACCAGGCGTCTTCAGTCAGTGCAGTCCGGTTTTATTTTAATTTCATGTGCTAAGAAAAGTATTTTTGTTTTTGTTGTGTTTGTATATGTTTTGATTTGTATATTAAACCAGACACATGAATGAGGCTCGACATTCGTATTGTGTTCCGACAATTGGCAAACAAGCACAGGTTTCGAGCGTTAACCGTCTCTGGTTTTTCCTGGCCGGTCGGTTCACATTTTGTAGTCATAATTTTGCCATTTATTTATTCAATGTTGAATTTGGTTGCAAAGTGTCCCGTCAATAAACGTCTCGTCTGGAATTGCAAACATGAGTTTGTTGTTTCTTAAGGTTAAAGTGTAGTGGAGACTATTAAAAGTGTAAACTTTTCGCCTGAGCTGTGGTTTTGTTGTGTGCAGGCTGTACTGCATACGTTACAGTAGGAGTAACACACATTGCATTCAATGCTTTTTTAAAAACATTACCGACTTTGTCTGATTTTTGGTGTTCTCTTTCAACATAAAGTAAGCATCAGACCGGTGTCAATATGGTTTGCGTGTTCGAATTACTGATTTGTTTTTGTGATCAAACAGATTCTGTCTTTGGGACAGACATAATTTAAACCAAAATCACGATTTACAATTATAGTGTAATTTATTATGTATTGATTTAGCAATCACACACCACAATAAATTATAAAGCCCCACACTTATTTATTTAAACATGATACGGTATTAACGTCGTGTTGAACATGTTCTACTCTGAGAACTCGGAAAGGTTTCAATTGAACACTAGGTGTGATTAAAACAAATCCCAAAATACGCCGCGTCATTGTTCTACTTTATGAGCATATGGTTTCAGAGCTTAAGTATAGAGCATAAACTTAAGTGTTTTAATGACCTTTGTATTATTGTTGAAGTATATCGTACCATGGCTGTACTGGCATGATTATATATACTAGCATTTTCAAAATTTCATATTGCTTGACGTATTAGGGCATTGACATTTCAATCAATTACATACGTTATGTCGCCAAAATAGCTGCGATTTAAATACATGTTTCAATGTTCGGGTAAGGAGAAAGCAGCTGTTAATTATATAACGAGGTCGATGTCCTCAGTTGGTTTTATTTTTGTACGAAACGTGTTAATACGATGGCGGTAAGGGATGTCAATGACAACACCAGCATCATGCGTTGTCAATTACAACACAAGCGTCATGCGTTGTCAATAACAATACAAGCAACATGTCGGTGAAACGTGTTAATACGATGGCGGTCATGGACATCAGTGACAACACCAGCATCATGCGTTGTCAATTACAACACAAGCGTCATGCGTTGTCAATTACAATACAAGCAACATGTCGGTGAAACGTGTTAATACGATGGCGGTCATGGATGTCAATGACAACACCAGCATCATTCCGGTGATGAGGACAAATGCTACTCCTATGTTGTTTGGTTTTATTGAATTGTGAACTGAAGACAAACATGCCACTATGCATTTAGCATTAAAAAGGTCTCATCATGCACATGTAGCCATACATAATGTTTACACACGTGTTTAGTACAACGAAGCCATCTTTTACTTTTGACAATATCACAGTATTGACGATGTATTGCAAAATTATTGTACTATTGCAAATTGTCACGAAAGGAATGTCATTTGGCATTCAAGTTTTTGCCACTATCATGTTATCATACACATGGTATATTCATCAAACATATTTTCCCCTTTTATCGATGACGTTCGGTAAAATATTAACTATATAATTGCCCACATAATGTCGGAACATATGCATGAGATTACTGTGAACGCATATACTTCGCATTATATCATTTGATTTTATACAGATTGTCACTGCTCTTTCATATCATCGATGTAGTGGGTACACAACTAAAGAATATGTTTCTTTTTAGGTAATGGTAAATTTTGTTTAATAGACATTAAAGGACGTTAGGAAAATAAGTATGTTTGAAAGCATCTGCCAACACATCAATCATATGTGATTGTCTCTTATTTGAATTCGTAGAAAACAAAAACATACGTCTTAAATAAATGTCAAAAGTATGTTGCTTTTTCCTGGTTTTGTCGTTTTGTGTTTTTAAAGTATGATTTATTTGACTATTTTTCGACATTTGTTTGTTTATTTGTATTACAATTTTAGGTTTATGAAACTTATATATCACCATATCGGTGCAAAAAGGTACCATGTGACATTAAAATTAATGTCAAATGGTACCTTTTTGCACTAATGGGGCGAACTATCATTTTCTTTATTCATTGGAGCTGACAGTACAAAAACATTTTTAATCAAATTGTGACTTTATATAAAATAAATGAATAAGTAGTATGGTGCAAACTTTGTGTGATTGTATTATTTTCAAATATAAATGTAGTTCATCCATCAATGTAAAATGAAAATGTATTTTATTATATGAACAAAAACGCATATGTTTAATCGGATAATGCCTCATATCATGTGGTTTTTATGAAGTGAGCGATCTGATTTTATTTCAAAATGATGTCCTCATATTAAAACAACCAGAATCAACGATATATTAAAACATTATTATTTAGTTTTCCAAACTGGATGTTACTTACCTATTTTGAGCCTGGACTCTGGATAAAGAAACATGTACCTTAAATTGAGAGCCAACAACATGACGATTGCTTTTTGTATATTTTATTGCACAAGTAATAGAAAATAATAGTCGCTCAGAAAAAAAAACGTTAAACTTACGCAGCTAAAAGTTATAGCAATGCTCCTAAATGAAATGCATTTAGCACGTTTTAAGCAATCTTTTACGAACATTATCACACTAAACCATTATTAAGTCATATGTATTTTCATGTTCGATATTGACAGGCTTACTATGCATATATTCAATGTGCATACATCGTATTATTTCACACATTATCTATTTGTGTAGCAGAAACCTTTTCCAAACACAAACTTGCTTGACAGTGTAGATACAGAACTTAAAACACACACATATATGGGATTCTAGTGCTTTGAAAGGCATAGTATAGGCATAGTATGTGTCACTTTGAAGTTTATTTCATGAGCATGCTTATACTGTCTTAAGCAATTGCGAACATCATGTTTGTATCAAATGGTTATTATGTTTCAGCCCCCTCGAGGTGCAATTTAATAATTTCGTGTCGAATACATCAGATAATAGTCGAAAAATTTGGTCTATCAATCATGTTACGTGTTTTTCCATAGAATCTCATTTCACACAATTTGTATGCATTGTATTTCGAGTATGCCAATGTTCTCGTAAACTATGATATTTGAATTCCTAAATTTATAAACATATTTTGTTCATAGGCAACATATTTCATTAGTCGTAAAATAGCGTGTGTATAGTGACATACATAGTCAATATTTTATATGCATCATTTTCCCCGACATGAAACATAGTTTTTTTGTGTAAAATAAACATCAATAGTATATGCAAAATTATATTGTGTCAACATTTTATACTCAACACAAATAGTTATAACACGTTGATGAATTTATTCCTGAAAACAAAACATTGTCAAAGTTTAACATTACGTATGAAACGCAAATTGGAAGAGGAAACATTGATTTGAAACTCTTAAAAAGAAACTCACACGACTATAACTAATGAAAACTGCCAGAAGTGTAAAAATGTCAGATAAACTACTATATTTATTGCTTCAGGCCCTTTATGTACATATCTGACCTTGTGCTTCCCACAGGCGTTATTCATGTTTATGCAACTTGCGTTTTAAATCGTCAACAATGGACATAGCTTTTTAAGTAACATCATTCGCCTAAATCAGATGAATATGCCATTAGAACTTATAGAGAAATTGACAGCTGAAACGAGACTGTCAGCATGAATGTGGTGTTCAAACGACAGTTAAATTTGAAACACAAATCCACAGAAAGGACCTGTTTTTATTTGTGAGCGTTAGCTCACAAATAATGTAGAGGCAATTTTGCAAATCAATATGGCTTAACAACGCTAGGAACCGTAACCCGTGACTGCCTGTGTGGATAACTGCAGTAAAATTATGCAGACGACGAATGCTAAAAGCGTCTGCTCGTACCACCGCATGTGCCTGTTTATAGTTCCCACTGTACACTACATAGTGTGTATGTATTCAACAGTATTTAACAGCTTGTAAGACAACGTTGGCCAGTCTAGTGTTTATCATTGAAATCTGTACATATTGCCTGCTTTCATGGAAAACTGGGCTTAATGCATGTCAAATAAGATAAGCCTGTGCACACTGATTAGCTGTATCAATGATTTGGAAAAAACAACACATCTTGACCTGTGCTTTAAGACACACTCTTTATAAATTTGAATGGGTTATGGTCATTTCAAACTTGCGATATAAAAAGCTATAACATAATTTTGAAAACTGAGTTGCGTCTAAGATTATACAACAGCCAACAAATTCAGTGCCTTTAGCGCTTTGATTCAATGAAGAACTTGTTGAATCGGATAAATTCAAATAATGATTAAACATTATGTTATTTTACAGTATGTTTGATGTAAGGAATGCCTTTACAATAAAAAAACGGTTGTTCCAAACGGCCTATACACACTTTACAAATATAAAAATACACGTAACTACTAGAATTACAGATTGGACATTTATAGTATTACATGCGGAAAAAAACAAGTGTATTTACGTTTGACTTATGATAGGGTATCGCTTATAAATGACCACACACATATCTCACAGAACAGGATGAGCCTAATATATTTGGAGTAAACAAATTATAATGGCATAATTTGTCATATTTAGTTTTAAACCTATTTATTTTTAGCTCGATTGCATCAAAAGCCTAAGGCTTATTTGAAACGCTCTCGAGTCCGTTTCCTGGGGCTAGAACCAGTACTTGGTGTCTTTGTGGAGATCTTAAGAAGCTCCCACTGTGTGGATCGAACCCGTGACCTCCCGATCGCTAGGTGAAACAACATATCCACTACGTCACGAGACTTCCATATTTAGTGCAAAAGTATACAAATTCCAGATTGTATCTTCATCTGGCTCGTTTAAAAGTCGTTTATCAGATATAAGTTTCTTATATAAAAAAACGCAAATTAGCCTCACGCATTTTATTCAGCAGCATTAAAAGTGACAGCTTTCAAGCAGCTTGATGTTTATATTTAGTGTGACGAGGACACATGTCTTTTTTCAATCTTCATCTGGCATGTTTAAAAGGCTTTATTATAGATAAACGTCTCTTACATAACAACGGCCGATTTCCTGACCCATTCTATTCAGCTATTTCATCTTGCACTGTATCGTGTGAGTTTCGTTTGGCACAAATGAGTAGAATTATGAGTTGATGAAAGTTCTTATGTGTTTTTACCGTTTCCGATTCGCTTTCCATGTATCAACGCAGGCCTTCGGAACGCTAACTTGCTAGGTTTTAGAACAAACTGAAATAATTTTTCACGATTGTAAGATATACATTCAAAGTTTCCAGAGAAGAAAGTATTATTTTGAGCTAATATGATGCCTAATCCAGAGTGATACCTTTCACATAAATATTATTGAGATGTTCTAGTTTGTTTTTAAAGAAAATGATACAACTTTTTTTTTTTTAATTTAAACGATCGCCAGCGTCAACATTAAAATTCAATAAAGCACAGTGAAACGAAGCTTTGTGTAACCGAAACAGCGACGTCATGTGTCATTATTTTGCACGCGCTGTCTATTTAACACGCGCGGTTCATGTAAAAATAGTGACCGGTTCATATACTCTTGATTGGCTCTATTGTATTTTACTTACTTTAACGAGTCATATACTTAAAGAAGGACAAATGTATGTGAGGTACAATATATATACATAACTTACATATATTATACAGTTTCAATTATTAAGAACAAACACCAATTCAAAACACATTTAATTTAGTATACTACACCTATTTTTTGAACTTAACATATCACGTTTCGACAAATGGAATGCACTTTCACTCTTCCAATGGAAAATATATTAGCCAGAGTCATTAGTAAATTACAATAATATTCATGTTATTTACTGTATTTTTATCTTTCTTTTCCACAAGAATATCAAATACCGACTAATATAATGTTCAAGGTAGGTGTTTTTCTTTATTCTTAGAGCTCGTATTTACACAGTTCAAGCTATCGTATTGTAAAGAATAATTACACAAACAACACTTATCTTGTTATAAGGTAATATTTAATACATTCCAGAAAACGGTTTGTTTAACTTAAATAAAAATTCAGCTATTTGAATTAATAGGTAGTTACCTAACCTTGATTATACACACAGCATATTCTAATTTCTGGTTGTTTTCTCGATATTCAAACAACACATTTACGTCAATATACAACAGGGGTATTTAGATTTTAAGGCTTTTAAGGTACGGTTTAGGCTACAAATCAACATATGATGATACAACTCTGTACAGTTTAAGAAATTATATGCTCAAATTATTGAACATTAACTAGTTTTCTTGTGTTCACCACAATAAGTCTATAAGCAAAATTACTTTTATTGTAGTACGTTCACAACAATAATTGTGAAAGCAAATTATATTCCTTGTAAAGAGTTCACCACAAAAAGGGTATGTGCACATTTATTTTTCTCGTAGGAGGGTCACCCCATTTGGTGTATATTCGCAAACACTCATACATATTTGTTTCAAGGGGAAAATACATCAGCACTGGTGATGCAATACATTACTAAAACAGATACCATGTATAATGCTATATATTGCGATATAACCCATCCACATGTGTCATGTAAGTATTAACGAAAAAGCACATCAACATTTGAAACAAAATGTATTGTGACAAAACAAATAAACATTCATAATGCACTAAATTATGCCAAAGATATGAACGAAGACACAAACATATGTAATGCTGTATAATACGTCACAAACTGTTAAGATTTGTTATTAAATATGTCACGACGAAACAACCTAAAATTTGTATTGGAAAAAAATACAATAACAAATCACCATGTGTAATGCAACATATTACGACAATACGACAATATAAATTGACTTGAAAAATCCAAAATATTATAACAAACGACATCAATGATAAAACAACACTTCACGGCAGACGGCAAACATATTGGTAATGTTTAATTATGTTTTAATAGTGCATATACAGGGTCTCCATGTTACATATTACTTTTATTAAACGCTCGCAAATTTGCCTTGGTCGACATTCCCTGAGGAATATCTTAATTTGAAATGTTGAAATGATGATATAAACTTAACAACACAAACTGTGGCAATGCTTATTTACACCAACCACAGTCTCGCCTTTTGCGATCGATAGACATTTAGATTCGAAGCGCCTAATTTACTAAAAATAAAATCATTATGTAAGGGAGATCGTAATTTGAAATGCTGATATAAACCTAAAACCAAATTCAGCCTTGTCCTTTGAAATAATTGAAACTCATTCCTTGATTTGTGAGGAGCGGTCTTTAAACGGTTTTAACACAATAGCTATATTATCAATAATCGAAGTACAGTTTACACGATTTTTTACTGTATTAATCTCATTTTAAACTAAATACCACTGTTCCTTAAAAACATGTTTAAATAGTTTCCGGGAAAAATCAATTACACTATTACTCCCTTAAACGATTGTTCGAACGCTCAATAGTTTTTCCTAAAAACATCGGTAATTAGAGAGTAATTGACATTCATAAAATGCATGTATGTCCTAGGAATATGGTGTAATATGTCAGTTACATGTTTATGACTATCAAACAGTGTGCCCTGACTTAAGCAGTATGTTATGTTCAGGAGAAAATTTATGTATGGGCTAAAATCTTCATATATAAATGTAAGGCTTATTTAAAGGGAACCAGGAACAGTTCGTTTATAATGCCACACAAGAGGTGCAAACGTTCGGCTCGTATCTGTAAAGCATATATGCCGCATGTTCGTTTATTTTACCATTTATCGGTTCTATTAGTTTATTGTATAATACGTTTAGTCAGTGAAGTTCTCGTTCGTATTGTTTTCGATGGTTGTATTGTCCTGTATTTTATAGAAAACGTGTAACAGGCTGTAAAATTATCCCGTACAGCCATTCTGGAATGATCAATACAAAACCGGGACTAACAATTAACACATTGATATATTTATGCATATATGTAACAGTAAATCAAAAGCCTATTCTTCAATACCCCAACTGCAAGTGTTTAATGAATGAAATTCTTAGATTAAGCAACTGATAAAATAGTCACCAGGCTTGTTCAAACTGTCCCTTTTTGGTATTATCCTTTACCTTATGTGATAATAGATCTTCCCGTATAAAATCACTGATGTTTAGGAAAAGTTGCATTGTTCCTATACATTTTATAAGTTATATTTTTTCATCAATTTCTTATACACATTACTGCATTAAATGTGTTTCATTAAACACTCGGATATTAGATTGGTTAGTCGATTGCATCAGAGCACAATAATGATCATTATATTAAACTATAGTACGTAATTACCAAAACTCAATACCTCCTTATGACCTCAAGTACACAAAATAGTTGTCAAATCGATAATTTATCAATTAATACGAAAACAGCTTTCAAATTATTTCAATAACTAGGTTTTTTGTGTTTGCTGTTTTCGGTTTTAGCCGTATGCAGTTGAATTACGAATACAGTTGCACATGCCTTGATCGAGATAAATATGTTTGTATTACATCTACTTAAACTGTTATCTTGCTTCAAATTGTTACACGATCTTAAACGATTTCATGATTGAAATGTTGCTTATTGAGAACAAGATATAACAAAGTATACACTGAATTTAGTTTTGTATTTGCAATATACATATAGCCACTGCACGCTCGAAAATTCGGCTATTACTATTCAATTTGACAATATGATAACATTTATCTAACTTAATGCATAACTAAATGTCTTACACAAACATTTTACAAATGTTTGAGCTTGAGGGGTCACGGGAGTCCCAATGGTGTACAGTTTTAACAATAGCGCTGTAGAAGCGAGACGGCAGCTAATGAAATGTTTTGTATCAATTTCGAATGCTGATGAGGGTTTAGTAAATAATGGTTGTTTTACTTATTCGTTTGAGTTGTTTTATTTATTTATCTTTAATTTTACTATTTTTAATGTTTTACATTACTATTTTAGCATTTGTTCTTCTGCATGCACGTATTATAAAAGTATTAAAGCCTTATTAAGATCCGTCTCTTTTTACATGCGTGTTTTTAAACTGCCATGCATCTAAGAATCTAAATACGGTTAATGGGATATATATTGTACATTTATGTAGAAATGGGCCTCAGCGTACTTCATCGACCGGATATAATTTGTAATCAAACACACCAACAAAAACGCAAAAAACGCATCTACCTTTGTTTGATCGTCTAGAGTGACATTTGGAGTATTAAATGTATTTGAACATCTGTTCATCATTTTAAACAGCATATTTCAATTCGCATTAAATGATGAATCACTAGAGATAGTATGCAACATAAAATATACGGTAAAAACCTTGATACATATATTTGAGCAACAACACTTACTTAGATGTATGCAAAAACATGGGATATGATGTAAATAAATTGAAAACAAAAATGATCTAAAATCGAAACATTGGTGAACGTTTCATTCATATGTGTAGCATTCAAATACAATTAAACGTGCATAGACAGTTATTTCGAATATACATCTTAGCTTAAAGTTGCATTTTCTCTAATTAAATCTATATATTCATTGTTATAAGCATGTATTAACAGTTTATAAGTTTACAACTTTACGGTTTAGGCTTCCATTAAGCGGTTAAAGTGATCAATACATATATCGGGTCAAACGGCGAGACTGGTTGTAGATCTATATGTGTGAGTGATTTATATGTTCGTTTTGTGCTGTTAGTTTTATGCATATGTATAAGCTATATTTGGTTGTGATTCTATTGGTCTGGTTGTCTCCAGAATTATCCAAACTTGATCCAACTAGAATTATTATGCTAAAATTTGAATTAGCCATATACATGTGTGTATATATATCTCACCTCCTACAACAATGACCTAATCCGATTGGCTTATAGCGGCCACGTGTACATGGTGTAGTTTCCATACAGAGGTCATAAAAAACTAAATTTAGTATAAACAACACGCTTACCTTAATGACAACTTTAATCCAATGCTTATAATAATAAAGTACCAACGATACGCACTTCCATTTTCTGTTTTTCCATATATTCTCGAAATATATTTTAAACCACACTTTAATAACATTTATATCGAATGCTTACAATTCTGACCCAAAACACAAAAATCGAAATCGTAATCCTCTCGGAGCGAGTTATTTTATTCCCATCGAAGTTAACAATACAACTATGCATGACAAACACACAATCCGAAATACGTTTTGGATCCGTTTGATAATTTAAAAATTATTTTACTGTTATTAACTATAAAATAAAATTAATTTTCCACGTCCGACTTGTAAGTTGTTGTCCTTAAAATCCGAGAATCTAACATAAACTAGTGATTTTNTATTTACATCGAAGCATCGAGAGCCATTATCAAACAGGTTCTGCAATAAACGTACAAAACAATTAATAACAAGTTATTATACTGCCTGGTCCTATGCATTTTCAACTGCTTTCATTAAATGAGTGTTAACTAGTGACACGCCAACGGACTGCTCTCTTTGTCATTGCATATGCAACTTAAACAAAGTTACAGAAATGTTCACAATTAGAGATTGCGTGTTGCGTTTAGAACTGGGTTTCTAGCACAAAAGTCAAGGTCCCAATTCGACTTCAAATGGCACATTATGACATGAAACAATTTTCTTGGACGGAGACTTCGTTTTTTTTTAACATGAATTTTACAAAAGCCATAGTTTTCACCATTCGAATACATGATTTCGCTTATATAAGACCCGTCTCACTGGCTCACAGATCAAAGGCACACTTAGTAGACACACTTAAAATTTTCTAAACATAAGTCACAGGAATATTGATCGTAGTATTGCGGTCTATACACAATCCAACGTTGCATGGTGTTTGAGGGTTTCGAACAAATTAAAACCAAATGTTAGCCAACATTAAACGTAGTGTCTTGAGCAATAATTACTTTAAGAACAAATGTCAAACTTAAGCAGTTTCTCTTTTTTGTCAAATAGTGCTAGCCGCTCTATATCATCACAAGGCATTGAATAATTACATCGTCATGCACAATAATCAAATAACTGCCTTCAATGTAAAGGTTAAGCTCTTATGCCAACTGTCAAATACAAAGTTTATAATATAGCAAATATACGTGACTGGGATCAATGACCCTAACATACAAGTTTTGAATGTTTATTCGTAAACAAAGTAACATATTTGCCATATTCTCTCATACTCACTCCAGCTTATATATTTGCGAAATAACATTACTATTGTCCTCATGATTTTGATGCCGGGTAATGAGGTGCAAATTGATGGTAAATTGATTCATTTATCAGTTTAAACGTCGTAGCATGTATTACAGATTAAAAAAAGCAACAAGAGAAATTTTTATCAAAATGAACGGTGTTAATCAAATAGCATTTTCCACTTACAATACATGTGTCAACGATGTCACATTATTAGGGGAAGCAATATATCACAGCCTTTGAGGACGGGCCTAAAATTATATTTATAGATGTGTTGAAAAAAGTGTCCTAGATACTTACCTTGGCTGCCACATGTCACTTGAACATTGATGCTATGGAAGTTTTTCCGGTTAACATAGTCTCTCTCAGCAGGGGAGGCTGGAGACAGTATGCGGACATGTGTGCCATCAATGCACCCTTTAACGCAGGGAAAACCATGCATATTGTAAAAGGCATTTTGTTCCCTCCGTACGACGACTTCAGCTGTGATTGGAAATTTGATGAACCGAGTTTTGAGGGAGCACAGCTGGCTGACAACGGAGTTTAACACTCTGGAAACAGTACCTTTACCTACACAGAACGTGTCTCCCACGGTCTGCATGAAGTTTGATGATGCCAGGTACCTTAATGTTATCAATACCTGTTGCTTGACAGAAAGTGCGTAGGAACGCTTTGTCGATCTTTCGATATTTTCGCCAATTATATTACAAATTCTATCAACATTTTCATTTGAAAACCGATATCGACTCCGCATTTCATTTTCATTTAACACAACTTTCAAAGAATGTTGGCGATTCTTACGTGGATTACGATACAAAAAAAAACGCCCATTTTGTTTGTTTACATGAATATATTTTAACCAACCTTTAGACCAGGGTTAAATTAATCCAGACAAAACGCTGGATAACTTTAACCAACATATTGCCAAAACACTTAACCAAAATATTAACCCTTGGTTAAATTTATCCGACATTTATCCCAGGGTTAAAATTTAAACAGGTTTCGAACAACTGGGTCCAGAACCACATATGACTTCGAAACAACCCGAGCATGAAATGGAGGCGAGGTTGTTGCAGAAGACATTTTGCACAATGGAACCCATTGCGTCCGTGGTGGTTGGCGCCATGGTGGTGGTCCTCGCTAGACCGGAAGTGGTCACCGCGTTGGTTGCGTAACCAGAAGCAGCGTTGGTGACGGAGGCGACTGTGCTGGGAGGGGCCGTGGTAATTGGGCATGCGCCGTGGCTTTGGAAGGTTATTTTATGCCCAGCGCAATGTAGGGTCTCGCACAAAGCGTGGGTGAAATGGCAGCTATCAACAAAATCTCTTTTATTCGCAGTAAGTGTCAAGAAAGCAGTCAGGTATTTTTATCGATGTATACAAATATTTTCTTTTCTATTTCGAGTCTTACTTTATCACTATATATATATAGTGATTTCTTTTTCTTATGGACAAATCAACGATGGTGTTCAGCTGTATACGATAGCTCTTAGAGTAATGAATTTATAGCATTTAAAAACGTAAACAAAATAATAGGTTTATATCGTTGAATTCCAACGGGTCTAAATGTTACATTGATCTTTAATAGCGTTTTTACTGTGAATTAATTAGATCAACTTACTGGTTGTCATAGGTTACCAAGTTGGAGCCGCACACTTGCTCATCGCCATTGGTCACGTGGGTAGCACAGTCGACCTATAGGAGCTCGAGGCACAGGGCGTCGTTGCAGTGACTTATGATATTCACTATGGCGGCNCGGTGTTTCGGGGTGGGGGTTGCGTGTGGTTCGGGGGTGGTGTGTTTCTTTGGTGGCGTTTGGATCGTGGGGCCCGGGCGCAAACACCACGCCTGCAATAATGTGGTATTTGTCGGTCAGTTTATAATATCGTTTCTGTTTTGTTAAATATCTTTCAAGTTTCTTGCCATTAGTTGGAACAAACAAGAAATATATTAAAAAAAAGACACTCGGACATAAAAGACATAAAATTAAAACTCATATTAGTTTTGTCCTAAAACTAGAACGGTAGGACAAAGATGATGGTTTCGTGTCTCATGGCACCCCATATGTATGCTCGCATTAACAAGACTTTTCAAACAATTTGGCCATGATCCATACTTTATTTGAGATTAACTAACCCATTATTACTATCTGTAACACGAATAAAGCGATGATATGCTGCCACATATTAATATCTGGAAAAATATTTTAAATAAAAAGGCAATTTTCGATTACATAATTGATTCATGCATTATGTCAGACAAATAAAACAACTTTACATTGACAGAAAGTACTATATTAGTCTGCATTCCATTTAACTTTAATATGTGTTGCATTATATTTGAAGTCAAGCTTGTCTACCCGCTGAATATAATTATTAATAGAGGCTTTATGGTGAATATTTGTCATATTTCAATTTTAAATGCAATGTTGTTGTTTTTTCTCAATGCGCTTAATTTAATAGCCATGAATTAGAACGGACTGGATTTTTGTCACTGACCAATAAGCAATTATAAGGCCAACAAATTTAGATTCAAAGTAATTTGACAAATTATGTTGCATTATTAATGAGAACAATATGTTACTGTGATACATTAATAATCTATTAACTAATTAGACGATAATATTACTCCGTCAATATAAAATTGAGGAAAACATCTTTGATTATCATATTGGATCATAAATAAGCATAGACACGTGTCTCATATAATTACGCATTTTCGATGCATTTTGATTAAAGTACCATTATATTGCGTACAAAATGAAGATAATGGTAAAAATAATCGAAACAAAAAGTAACGTACCGAAAATCTGCAACAAAACGAATAGTCCAAGAGAAAACATTTTGAATGGCCGTCTGCAAGTCTTCTGAGACTAGAACTGAGTGTCTTGTGAAAGAACAGACTTGTACCTCACGAATTTCTGCTCTTAAATCACGACTGGTTTAACGTACATGTTTAAAGGCTAATCATAGCTCGTTCATGACCTCTTGAGCACGATTTTACATAACGGAACCCCAAAAAGTTGTGCAACACTCTTGTAACTGATATCTTAATAGAAACAATAGTTGCACACTTAATTCTAGATTTGTTTTATTTTGTTTGTTTCTAAAACTCCCATATAAAGTGTCATTACAATTTTATTTTGATTAACAAATATACTGCCTTGTGGGGTACGATCGGATGTAAACCCCCGTGTGTATACAATTATGTCCACTGATCTATTTCGAAATTTAAGAGGTCCTTCAGCGCATGGGGCTGCATTATGTAAGACCCCTGAGTATGTGCCAGCACTCCGACCTTATTTACTAGACTAACGAAAGAAGGAACGAATGCTGAATTATAACTGCAATTTACAGCTATAAATTTTTAATATGCAACTTTTCAGTCGTATTGTGCTGAGGGGGGGGGGGGTTAACTTCACCTGTCCGGTATGGGACAAGCAACCAAACTCGTATGAGCCGGGAATATAGATTAAATCCGAATAGATTCAGTTTGTAAAGCCTTCGTGGCACATTTCTGGTATAACCTAACATAACATAACATATGGTTTATTGAAATGCAAGGCCTCCGGCCCAAAATACAATTGTTCAATAAACATCCAATGGTGGTGACAGAGATATGTTTATTAATAATTATATTATAAACGAGCAGAACATGTATCACAAAGACATAAGCATGCACTATATATAACATATCATATCATAACTTTGACAAGTAAGTAATTCAAGTTATGTGTTTCATAATACAAGTAATTATAACGTCAAGAAACACTTTTATATTCATTTAAGTATCAAGCAAAAACGTCTTCCAAGTAGTAAACGCATCGTGCATATATTTTGCCATAGCAATTACACTCTTTCTGTCATATTCCGACATCATTGTGTAAAACAGATTTCAAGTTATACAATGGTTTCCAATAATGTCCATTAAATATTTAAGTCTTAACTTATCATATAATGGGCACACTAAAACAAAATGGAATTCGTCTTCAATTACATAAACATTGCGTTTTAAACAAAAGAAACAATACCTATATTCTCTATCTATATTCATATGTCGGCCCTTTTCAATTTGTAGTTCGTGGCTTGAACAACGAACATTCGATAACGTCCTTTTTAAAATATAAGGTAAATCCATGTTTAGGTATATCTCTGTATTCAGGNAAACTTGCTGTCATCTTTGATACCTTTCCTGATCAAACAACGCCATAAATTGTCATGAACACACGAATCAAATGCTTAAAAGAAGTCAATAAAGAACACGTACATTTTCCCCCTTTTCTTACACAAGTATTTTTGAATAACAGCTTGCAGGTTAAATATATTGTCCACCGTAGAATAATTGCTACGAAAACTAGCTTGAGATTCAATAATAACATCATTTTCTTCGCACCAAATAGTCAGCCTTTTATTTAATATATTTGTAAATATTTTACTAATACTACTTATAAGCGATATGGCCCTACAATTATTAGGCTCGTCTCTACTGCCCTTTTTGTGCAACGGTACTATTATACTTTCGCTCCAATCCGCGAGAAAACTACCTTCGTCGTAAATAGCATTAGATACGTCTTTCAAATAAGGCATACTGATAGGTAGGTATGTTTGAACATCTCAATACATAATCCATCTACGCCTGGGCTACAGTTACCTTTTAACGAACGAATGCTCGCTTCAATTTCTGTATATCTGGTTATGCTGACCCCGTAACTCACGCAAGCAGCATCCCGATTTGCCGTTTGAAGCTGTGTTTACCGTTTTGTGTCAAGCTGTTTGACCGTTTAGTTTCAAGATGTGTTTGACCGTTCTGTTTTAAGCTCCGTTTGACTTTATGTTTTAAGCTTTGTATGACCGTCCCGATCTGCCGTTTCAAGCTGTGCTGTACCTATCTGTTTCAAGCTGTGTTTTATCAACTCGATCTGCCGTTTCAAGCTGTGCTGGGCCGTTCTGTTTCAAACTTTGTTTGATCGTCCTGATCTCCCGTTACAATCTGTGCGTGACCGTGCCAATGTACCGTTTTAAGCTGTGTTTGACCGTCCCGATCTCCCGTTTCAATCTGTGTTTGACCATGCCGATCTGCCGTTTAAAGCTGCGTTTGACCAACCCGATCTCCCGTTTAAATATCTGTTTGGCCGTCGTGTTTCAAGGTGTATTTGACTGTTTTCAACACGATGCTAGTCCCTGTCTTTTAAAAGATCTTTCGACAATTTAAAAGTTACGACTAAATGTGTGTTAGTTTGGCAAAGAGTAGACATTTATTAGCAGTATGTCTCTCTACTAAACGGCATGTACAAGATACAAATGGAAAGCAAAGAAATACTAACATTAACTTGTCATAAAGTCCGGCTATTTTGTCTATTCAAATATTGTATCGTAATTTAAATTTGTTCTTTTCTGTTATGTAAGGCGGATTCCATATGTATAGCAATGTTGGGACGCCGCCTCTCGGATTTAAGACACTTCCCGACCATAAACTACTCGAAATTTTCGTTTGTATCATAGTGATTGCATTTTACTTACGTCGCGTATTTTTATTGTACCTTTTCATGCCTTTCTGAGCTCAAAAATCTCTATAGTTATGCAGACTTATAAGTATTACACAACGTATCCATAAGAGAAGAATAATGCTGCAGCCCATTAAAGAAGACACCCTTAAGAGACGATGGCGAAGGATCGGCCACACCTTTTGCAAGATTGCATCATTTACGGCAATGCAATCTCTCAGCTATAACCCCGAAGGGAAGCGGAAGTGCTGGCGACCTAGCGCCGACACCTGCATGCAAATGCCAAGCAGATTGACGAAACTCGTCAACCCAGACGGCTAGGGAAGCAGGTCGGACGGGACCGCAGGCAAAGATGAGGGATGGGACCGTTACTGTTCCTCTTTAAAACTAACCTGTCCATTTGTATTAGCCAATGGTCTTAAGAAGAGCGATGTTTGGATTACTGAGGACTACAAAGCATTAACACATGATCCACATAAATCCATACCATTCAGATACTCGTTAAACCAAACTTATTTTAAGAATTAGGCTTTCCTTGTTCTCGTTATTTCTGTTTTCTGTTTGCGATATAAAACTGTGGGAAACAAAAAAGTGCATTCTTGGAACTGGATTCATCATTTTGTTCAGAATAGCAATGTAGAAATTATTTTATTATTCAAACAAAAGTGTCTTTTGTACTTCAAAATTTAATCTCCCTATTTTTGTTATAAGTTAGTGTGAGCAAGCTTGACTTAATTACAGAATTAGTGTGAATAGGCATGTCATAATGCAGCAAAAATAAGACTTACATGTGTATTATCCATTTTCAAACGTCTACCGTACTTATTTTTTCCATTTTCAAACAGCAAACAAATGCCATAAAACATCTTTAAATTATGAGAACGTTACAACAAATTGACAAATTATTGATCCATAAGTATTTGGTTTGAAATAATATCTTCGTACAGTCAACTTAAATGTAACCGGTGCTCACTGTATTTATTTTCTTATCTGGCTTTCGTACTAAATAAATGCAACGTTTTAGTAGTATGGTTAATGCACGTTTTACGTTGTTGTAAAACCATATTAAAATTGAACAAACTGGAGCCTTAAATTAAATACTTCCTTGTTTTTGCCCATCATAATATACATATATCTTTGTATATGTTGCTAGTATTTACCTTAAGTTTAACTATTTAATAACCCATTTGCAAAAATAATGTGAACACACTCAAACGGTATTGAGTACTTCATATTTGCTGACATTTAAATAAACATTTACAAATTCAACACGATTCCTAGACATCAAACTAACATCAGTTTGGATATAGAATGATTGTATTCGAAATATACTACACAATTCATAGACAACAAAATAACAACAGTTTGGATTTGGACTGACTGTATTTGAAATATACAACACGATTAGTAGATACCAAACTTACATCGGTATGGATTCGGATCGACTATATTTAAAATATTCAACATAATTCGGAGACAACAAACTAACATCGGTTTGGATTCGGACTGACCGTATTTGAAATATACAACACGATTCGGAGAAACCAAACTAACATCGGTTTGGATTCGGACTGACTATATTTGAAATATACAAAATAATTCGGAGACAACAAAATAACATCGGTATGGCTTTGGACTGGCTGTATTTTAAATATACAACATAATTCGGAGACAACAAACTAACATCGGTTTGGATCTAGACTGACTGTATTTTAAATAAACAAAACAAACTGACATCGGTTTGGATCTGAACTGATGGTCAGTTTCCTGTTCTTGCATCTCTCCTTAGTGAACTCACAACTGAAAGTAAAGAAGAAGAGACAGTCCGAAGGTAACAACAATAAAACTGAACAAACATCTGAAGGGGAAAACAAACACACCAGACCACACATGAGAAGGGTTAGTACCGACACGTCTAAGCCCACATCTGAACGATACAAATACCATTTTTTGAACATACACCTTAAGCTGGAGAACCAAATTTATGTTTAATTGTTTTTTGCGGTATTTGATTTTTGTTAATGTGTTCAAACACATTGTTAACATTTTTATTTTCGGTTTCACTAAATAAATATGATTAATTGCATATTGTGTGTTACACACATTTTCTGTTTTACAAGTTAATTAACCACAAAATATTATGTAACTAATCTTTAAAGTGTTGAAATATCTAGAATTGTGTGATTATTTTACGGAAAACAGACACTTGTATTCGTTCATTAACAACCATTACTAGTAACGCACACATGTTTTGAGGACTTACATATTTGGATAGAACTTGCTGTCCGACCCACATATGACTTTCAGTTCACTGGTGCACGTATGAAGCGACGTTGCTACATAATATATTGAACATTACGTCGCTCTCGGAGTCAGTGGTGTTGGATACTGTTGTCGGCATTGTATTGGAGAATGCGGTGTGTGGACATGCGCCATGGCTTTGCAATGTTATCTTATGGCTGCTTAAATGAAGCGTCTCACAGACTGCGTGGCTGAAACGACATCTGTAATGACATGCAGTAGGTCATACGAAATTTCATAGCGCACAGTCTCTTTGGGCCTTCACATAATAAATACATCGCTCATAATGTGGTAAGCTGCATTAATAATGAACATTAAATAAATGGTTTTGATGCTTGATTTTGCATCACTTAATGTTGTTAAAGGTTTGGTCAGAAATTAGTATTTTGTGTCCCAACATCGTTAAAATGATATCTTTCCATTCATTTAATAGTCAAACATTAACAATCACCATGTACTTACTGGTTGTCTTAGGTAACACCATTGGAACCGCACACTTGCTCATCGCTCTTGGTCACATGGGTAGCGCAGTCGACCAATAGGAGCTCGAGGCACAGGGCATCGTTGTAGTGGGTGTTGATATTCAATATTGCGGCGTCTACTTCACCACTGCCAGGAGTCGGCTCAGTGTAGAGGGGTTTGTGGGTGGGCTCGGTGTTGATGGTGGGTGGGCTCGGTGTGGAGGTGTTGGTGGTGGGTGGGCTCGGTGTGGGGAGGTTCTTGGGTGGGCTCGGTGCGGAATGGATGTGGTTCGTGGGTGGCGTTAGGCCGGTGGGTCGGAAGCGAAAGGGCACTTGCTCCCATAACCACGACTACAATAACAGCGTATTTATTCAATCAAGCATGTTATTCCATGTTCCGTTCTGTTAAGGATATTAACCTTATGGCGATGATCAATGATCAGAAGCGAAGTTGAAGGACATTGTAAATTCATATATATCTGAACAGTCGAAACGATTTTACCTTTTATAGAGTTACTATCAAATTATTTAAAGCGTGTCAATCTATAAAGCATAACAGGTATATTGAAAGGTTTGTTTTTATAATTTTAAAATATAATACGTACCAAAAAGCTGCAGAAATAGCAGAACAACGAGCAATGACATATTGTTCATATATTCTATTTGCTTTTCAGTAATATCGAAACGATCTTAAAATAGTCTTATCTTTTATAATGACCCAAATTTCTAAATTTCGAATTCGTATGGAGATTGATAACATTGTTCATGCCCGTTGTGCGTTAAAAGGCTTGTTATATCTGTGGCTAGATAATATCGAAGCAAAACTTTCGAGAAAATATTTTTAATGTTGTAGGCTAATGTTTGTAAATGTTAGGTCAAGAACACATTTGGCAATATCCCTAGCAATGACGATTTATTTGGCTGAATAAGACGTTAGACAGAGGTAGTCATTATTACCGTTATATTTATCTTGTTATTTAAATGACTAAATATACAATAATATGATAGATGGCTTAATCATATTGAGTTTGTTATATTAAAATGCATTTCACTTTCATTTCCAGATGATTTGCAGAAACTTGTGGTTGTCAGTAAAAAACTGTTAGCGATATGTTAATTCATCTTAATTGACCTTATTTAAAATATACAACACCATTCACAGATAACGAACTAACATCGGTTTTTGATATGGACTGACTGCATTTGAAATATTTAACATAATCCATAGAAACCAAACTAACATCGGTTTTGATCTGGACTGATGGTCAGTGTCCTGTTCTTGCATCTCTCCTTAGTGAACTCACACCTGAATGTAAAGAAGACGCGACAATCCGAAGGTTAAAACAACAAAACACCTCAGAATACTCATGTGAAGAATAAAGACGAACACATGTGAACACACACCTGAACGATGAAAATTACACATTTGATCACATCTTTTAAGTTGGAAAACATATCTGAATACATATTTGACGGGAAAATACACACATCTGAAAACACATCTGATCTTACAAACACAAACATCGGAATATGATATAAACAAAACAAAACCGAACACACATATGCGGCTTAACGCATAATTCGGAAAAATAATACATCAGAAAAGGTGCGCACGCTTTGAACCGGAGTTCAAATGTTGCTGCGGCATTTGATTCGCTTTAATGTGTACAAAAGGCATACGATGACATTCATTCTTTATGTGAACATTTTCATGTTTTGGTTTCACTAAAAACATTGCTGCGTTACTGCATATTGTGTGTGAGACACATAAACAAGTTGTTCAACAGCAAAACGGTATGTGATTAATATTTAAAGTGTACATATACTAGCCTGCGACAATACACAAACATTACCAGCAACGCTCACATGAGTTGATGACTTACATATTGGGATACAACTGGCTGTCCATCCCACATATAACTTTCAATTTACTTGGGCACGTAATTGAAGCGACGTTGCTTCAGAAGAGATTAAACATTATGTCGTCCTCGGTGTCAGTGGTGTTGGCTATTGTAGCCGCCGTTGTGATGGAGACTGTCCGGAGAGGGCATGGGCCGTGGCTTCGGACTGTAATTTTATGCCATTAAAATTCATCGTCTCGCACACTGCGTAAGTGGAATTACAGATGAAATGAAGTCGATAATAAGGAAGTTCTTAGTGCGCAGTTTCTTTGGGCATTCACATAAAAATATATCGTTCATAATTTGTAAAGCTGCATAAATAACACCTAACGATTGGTTTTGCTGCTAGATTTTGCATTGTCACTTATGTTTTAAAAGATTTGGTCAGAAACTGGTCGTCGCTGTCCGAAAATAATTACAATGCTATCTTTCAGTTTGTCAGGATAGCCAAATATATACAATCACCATGCATTAACTGGTTGTCATAGGTAACCGTGTTGGAACCACACACTTGCTCATCGCCCTTGATCACATGGGTAGCGCAGTCGACCAGAAGGAGCCCGAGACACAGGGCGTCGTTGTAGTGGGTGCTGATATTCACTATGGCGGCGTCTACTTCTCCATTGTGATGGGTGGGGTGGGTCGGGAGTGATCCCATTACAACGACTTCAACAAAAGCGTATTTCTTCAATGAACATGTATGCAATTGCAGGTTTCGTCCTGTTAAAGATCTTTACAAAGGAAATGATCACTGAACAAAGGAGCCAAAACATGCATATGATATAAAGAGAAAGAGATGTCAGAATAAAAATTAAACAACATAAAATATATAACCTTTGTTAACACACTCATCGCAAATAAGCAGACAGCCTAACAGCAAAACGTTCTGCAGATGTGGTTAGATACCTTCTTATAACGATGCACGATATTTAAAGAGATGCGACACTCATCAATGCACAATGAAGAGCGACTTTAACTTTGATGCAACAATCAAGTCTTCAAGTGAAGTGTGTCTTGGTAAATTGTCGAGTGTCATTCTTCTTTGTCTAGTGTCTTTTTTTGACTGCAGCGATGTTTTGTCATGTTTCAACTACAATTGGCGACGGCCGACATAAACAAAATGTGGCAATAATCGTATTCCGTAGCAGCGGGATTGCATTGAACAATTGATATGCTTCTAAGTACATACGTTTTTTTTCCGGCTACATAATAACGCTTAGAAATTAATGTCAAACGGGATTTAGTCAACTATGTAAAATAGATTTAAATATCGCCAATGTGCTTGGTAAAATAACTTTTCTCATAAATGAAAGTCCGATAAAAATATAGAAGTTATGTGTAACCTCCAGTAATTTGGCAGGTGGCAACTTACCCATACGATACAGGACAACACATACAAACTAAATATTAAACACGAAACATTGATTTAAGTAGGAACACAAATTACACTTACTTCCAAACCGACAAATAATGTCCCTATAATCTAGAGATTCCCGCCGACAGTATATAAATATTACATGTCTGACAGGGTGACAGAAAATTTGTCAACTTGAGAAAATACTGTCAACCGAGGCGACAGTATTTTTCCGAAAGTTGACAAATTTACTGTCACCCTGTTAGACATGTAATATTTATTTTATTATAACGAACAGCCTATTCAATTATGAACAAGTTATATGAACCATGAACAATTTGAATATTCAATAATTGGTTTTAATTTCAGCACTGAACAACCATTACTATTGTGATAACAATAATAAAAGTACACTGGTTAACACAGTCAATTTCTTATCACAGAAAATAAAAATTCAATAGTTAAACAGTATTAAGTATTTCTCTTAAAGTGTTTTCTAAGTCTAACAGTAACATAGTATTAACTTCAAACAATTTTCTTCAATGTTTTGTTTTAGCAAGTTAATTCAGTGATAGTGAAAATTGACTTGACAGTTGCTAAAGTGGAACTGAGGAGCAGTTCTGTGAATGTCTGTGAGTCTATTGTAACTATGCTGAATCACTTGGTTTTGAATAACATTTGAATTACTGACAACTGGCAATGCACTCTGATTACTGACAACTGGCAATGCACTCTGATTACTGACAACAGGCAATATATTTTGATTACTGACAACTGGCACTGCATTTTGAATTCTGTCATTATTAGTAACATGTAACAACTCTTCAAACGCATTAATATCATTTGATAACGTATTTAAAAGGTCTTGTTCAGACAGTTCATTTATGTCATTATCACTTTTTACCGTAGCGTTATCTTTTCTATTTGAAAAAAGCTTGCTTAGACAATCAGACATATCGCGTTGCTGATCTTCACTTAAATGTGTAGAATAACTTCGTATCGAAGCTTCTGATTTGTGGCCTGAAGCCCTCATTAAGTTTTGTAATAGATGTAGCCCTCAAGCAATGGTGTGTGTACATTTTTGAAAGTCCGGCCTGTCTGGAAATGGTAGGCATCATTCCGGATAAAGTATTCTTGCCTAATGGTGCAGCAAAGTACCAACTGTTACTGGTCTCTTCAAATGATTCTAACGGTCTTTGCCATAATGCTTCGAGGTTAGGGTGCAGTATAGATAGGTACTTCTCAAAGCACCGGACTGGGCAAAACGTACTGCCAGGCTGCTCGTAGATCTTGTCTTCTCCTGTGGTATCTCCTGTATTCTCCTGTGGTATCATCAGTCAATCCTAAAAAGATGAATTTATTAAATTAGACACAGAAATCTGGTCAGACATTTTAAATTGCCCAAAACTGAAAAAAGATATTTTTGCTTAAAGATTATGCAGTTTCACCACAAATATTCTATGTATTTTATGGGTGTTTTCTTCTGTCACACAAATTAAAAGCCTCGTTTTATAGTTATTATTTTTGCAGCAACTGCCACCTTTTAGTAAAAGTACTACAATTTGAAAGGTTGACATTATATATATTTTTTTTAATTGAACATACCCGTGATTTTTCGTTGATTCTCCGATGACCTGGTGTATGAACTTTCTACCGGTTGAATCAGTTGCTATAGCAAATGTTGACTTCGTCATGGACCGTATATTATCTTGACCTATCCTCAGAACGTAGTACATTTAGTTAAACCACACTTAGTTTTGGAGACCACACGGAGTGTTAATATTTAACGGTACACTGTTGCCACTTAATTTTTCCAGATCGCTGTCGGATATTACAGGTTTGTGGTCGACACTCCCATGTCCACTTCGCTTAAGCTGCTTAACTGTTGCCTTGAAGGTTTCATTACTTGATGAAAATTGCTGGTCTTTCAAATTAATGTTATACGTGCTTAAGAGATGCTTGGAAATTCAATTATTCACACTGTCCAAAGACTTTTTTTTAGTTCTTCGCCGTTTTTCTGACGTACAGATGCATAGAAATAGCGTAAATGGTTGTTTAGTTCAGCTGGATTTTCCACGAGATCGCCAAGATCCATGTCATTGGAACGAAGAAATTCGTTGAACAAGTTCAAACCATGTTTAACTACACGTTTAGTGTTTTTAGAGTCCTTGTCATGATCCAATGCCTTCAAATCCTCCTCGTTTAACGATGAAAAACGTTTACTGGCAATATTGCTTGCCATTTTGACAAACTACGTCATATTGACAGATTTGGGCGTCTGTTTACAACGGAAATGCAAAACTGCGTACTGCGCATGCGCGAATGGGACGGTATAATTGTTTACCATTCGATCGCACGTGATTTTTAAGGTAGCCGGCGACAGTATTTTTTGGACAGTACATTTTTTTCCCGCTGTGTCTGACAGTATTTCTTTGTCACGATGGCCTATGGGAGTTTAGCATTGTGAATACAAGTGAGGTATAATAATGTGGAATGTCCATGCAGCTACAACTTTAAAAGGTTACTGACCTTATCTGATAGATATTTTATATAGCTTTATATAGCTTTGAATTAACTTATTGTAATATTCATTTGAAATCTGTCTGGTTTTGTTTGTATAACATGTGTGCTACTGTCCGGTTGAGCTTTTGTCCGGGGCTCAACTTATACGGATGAGCGTTGTTTGTCGTGTAGTCTAATCGCTGGAGAGCTTTTGCGGCGTGCTAATGTTCCTGAGAGCTGTTGTCTGATATTCTTTCAATATAATTTGTATAGTCAATATTATGAAACTATTAAATTCTTAATGCTTAATTATAGAAAATTATACATATACTGATAATGTATAGTTGTATTAAGGTTTTGATAGTAACCATATAGCTTTAGCAGGTACCTATGCACTTATTAATGAGCATTTTTCATTGGCTCTCCTTTGCTTGGAGGATTTCAAAAAATCATAGGTGACGAAAAGCATATAATTATTTGATTGTTTTGTTGGATTGTTCGCCGTTGTCAACAGTATTTTATCGATTAGTATACGAACACTTTTTAGGGATTGCTTGTTTACCAGTTCTAAGTGTACACACTTATGTCAAATAGTGACAACCGCCCTACTTGAATCAGAGGTAGTGGCCGTGGATGGCCATAGAAAGAATTTCATGACGTTTTCCCATACAATTCATGTGGCCGGGCTATGGATTTGTAGCGCAGCGCCCTACCAAATTAGCTAGCATATAGTTAAATATGTATGAAATTTCCCCGTGCCCTATAATAACAATAGGTGAGCAGCGGTGTATTATGCAACTGACAAACATGTTGCAACAACAACAACAATGGACCAGGAACAACAAAAAGTGTTCATAAAGAACTTTATTCTACAAATGAGAACGGTTACTTTCCAGCATCCAAATTGGCCTTGCACTTAGTTGTGTTGGTACTTATCNCGACTGGTATATAAAATTACATGAAAAAAAGTTTTTATTTTATTTTTACTTTATTTTTGTATTTATTTATTTTTACTGGGTATGCATACCCAGTAAAAATAAATAAATACAAAAATACATGATTAATCGTCACGTATTAAACCCAGGAATGCAAAGTGTGCATGCGTTGTGAATTGTATATATTTTATATATAAAATGATCAATCTACTTGCGTTATTTATAGTGTGTATATCGTTATGTCACCTATTTTCGCGATTTCACATCGCGAAATTTTTGTTACCGAATATACTGAAAATATGAACGTTTTTTAAGTAATGTAATATACCAGTTGTGATATTGTAATCAATATAAACTAATAATTGTAAATAAATACGGTATTTTAGAACTTTTCTTTTTTCGTCATTCGTGGTTTACAGACCCTTTAAAGGCTGCATTATGTCTGCATGTTGATTATTTTAGACGCACTTTTTTAAAACCTACTTTGATCACAGTTCTTCCCGGTCCATCCATTCGTACACTGACAAACGTAGTCGATGCTGCTTTCGAAACAATTGCCATGGACACACGGGGCTCTTGAACATGGGCCCTGACCTGCTGAAATACAACATATGGTGAACGATATCTGTTATTAGAAAACGCTTTAAACATGATGCAGCACAATTATTTCAATAACGGTAGGCATAAAATAAAAAATCTCACACGTACACAGAATTAAAAAAAAAACGCGGTAAATAAAGTTAGATTGTGTGCAATTACATAATAAAGAGCAACTTTTCACATTCAAATGCCATGACTGATTTCTTTTGTACCTTTATTTCTTGTTTTCGCTAATACAGAATGCAAGCAATAGGTTATTACATAAGTGGAATTTGCTAGCTTTATTGAAACTCTCTGCATAGCGAGAGAAAGTGCAATGGTCCTTACATCCGGGTTTCCAAACGTTTCTTGGTAACTGTGTAGTTATTAAATGCTAACATCGCATGCTCTGTAAAGAATGTATATTATAGTTTATGTATAATGCCACACGTGTGTTTTTTATGACGAGACTTTAAACACTAAAAACAAATAAGCTACAAACAAATTTACTTACATTGATCGCAATTTTTGCCTTGCCAGCCCTGTTCACATTTATAAAAGTAGTCAGCTGATCCCGAGAAACAGTTGCCATGTAAACACGGACTTCTGGAGCAAAGGGTTGGGTCTGAAAGTGCGAACTACTTAATATTTTATTTCCTTTATCATTTTTTCATTCCGATACTGTATACTTATATGCACTTATATTTTTGGTTTTCATTGTTCGGAACAATGAAAACCAAAAATATAAGTGCATATAAGTAGAAGTTCAACTTCCGACATTATGTATATTGTAGTTATATGCTCAATTGTTTACACCGTATCAGCAGCATTTCAAATAACAAAAGAGAGACATAGCATAAGCTTCGAGCTTTTTTCTCAATTATGTTAATTTACACTTTGCTGTCCTCATGTTAAGCATATTTCGTCATAAGTAGCAAGTATCTTTGTATTGTATTATATTGCTTACATGCTGTATATGATTAGCTAAATAAATATTGTTTAAACCAACTACATAATAAATATACGATCGACTAATTACAATACATCAGCATTTGAACAACTTGATATGTTGTCTCGTTAAAGAAATAAACGCTCAATAGTGTTCTCCAAATGTATACAGTTTCACTAAACAATATTGAATAAAACCTATTTTTTACACAAAAAGCAAGCACTCGTGATCGGTTCTGAAGCTACCATTCTACTTATCATATACATAAATCTTAACATAATATATATGATACGGAACTGTGTTCTATGTTAAGCTGAAAGTTGTGCTATTTGCGCGAAATGTTGCCTTGGTATATCATTATATAATTGTACATATGAAGCATTATACAAACTACAATTCACTGACATTAAACTTAATGATTTAACTTCTTTTTACTTGTAGAAAGTGATCCATATGCTGGCGCCACTGTCCCACTCGTCAATGGGCTTCCCAATGTGGTACTGGTGTTTCCATGGTTGCAAAGGTACGAGTCACAACACTGTACCTGCAAGTCATTCCCTATCGGACAATTGTAAGTATAAATATGTGATTTTACTTCTTAAATCTTGTTTTGGTGTCGAAAAAACACAGGGATGATATAAATTGGTAAAACCATTTAAGCCTCGCCAAAATTATTTAAATATTTTAATTGTTAATCCTATTCACTTAAACTATGTAATAACCAGACACGTTAAAACGATTATACATAGTGTGCTCATTTATTCATGTTTTCCAATTGCATTTGTTTCACGTTTACGCGATATTTTATAAATAAAGAATAAGTTTGCAATTGTTGTTTCGCCCATTTATTACCATTTAAATAAATGTGTGTATTTATTCTTAATGCTGGCGAATCTCACCTGACATAACAGTGCTGTCGTACCTTTTCCTTCCAACCAATTGGGCGCGTTTGTCGCATTGCTTAAGTCATCGAAACAAAAACAGGTTCACTTTTTCATACACAAATAATTAAAAGAAACAGAGGATATAAATTCAAGTAAAATTTGCAATTAAGTACAATGATTTAAAATCAGTTGTTTTGCAATGAAATTTAAATACAGTGACACTGCAGCTTCATCAACAGGAAAGACGCGTTATTTATATAAAAAAAATCGTTTTGATGTATGTCATTAATGAACTGAATGTTTACCTTCTAAGTGATGCTGCGATTACATACTAGGCTCAAAAGGTGTATGTGATTCAAATTTCCAAAGAATGGTTGTATGCATGCGAATTCATTAACATATTTGTTTTGGTTTGTGTGTGTCTACTGGTATTGATAACAACTAATTTTTTTTTATTAAGAATTTCAAATAGAACTAAACAATGTGAATACATCAAGCTTATTAAGGATAGCCACCACAAAAGGATTTTAAAAATATATAAACTTTATTCCACAATATGAATTTAGTGGTATATAACATGAGCCCTAATAAACATATTAAGTTTCATATATAATACATGCACAAAAGGGTTTCATAGTAAACCATCGCTTCAATTTAAAGACACTTTAACGCATATATTCGTTCCTGTTATGTTCACATAACAAATTGTTTTTAAATTGATTGATTTTTTAGTTTATAAAAAGAATGTAAAGATGTAGACAATTGTTCATGAAGAACTGATTTTAAATAAAAAATAAGTATCACATCTTATTGCCTCTCTATGTCAAAGGAACATTGATAAAAACACAGACTTCCACATTCATCTGCCAAATATAAAGTAAAATATTGGAAGACTTACGATTTTGTGCATACATCCTGACTTGTAAAGCGTGTCATGACTCAGAGCGTCAATCGTTTTTTCTACGTAGCATACCTATGAAAGGTGCACATGGTATATAATGCAATTTTTATTNTATATATATTGTTGTATGTATTTACAATAAAAGTATATATTACGAAATACATGTAAGCTACATTTCAAGTGAAATGCTGATAGTTTAATTATTTGAGCTATTTTTTTAATGAATTTCGAATCTGGTCCGATATTCAACTTGTGAAAAATGTCTTGAATTCAAGATATAATATAAAATATTTGAAAATTAGATATGATATAAGTAAAACTTAGTGAAAAAACAACGTTACATGTATGTTTTACGTTAATTAATGCATAATTATTTTACCAGCCCTATGTGTGATACATTTGTCTAGCATATGAAAATAAGACATACGTCATCTCTCCCACATAGCGCTATCGTGTTGCACGTGCTCGGTGTGCTAGCTTGATCACATTGGAAACACACTGGACCAGCAGACGGCAGTCCTTGGTACAATGATGTAAGTTATTTATTAGCGTTTTGTACAATACGGACGAGTACAAAGCTAACAAAGCATTTTAAACGAAAAAATAGGCAAGTCCAATGTGTGAATTCCGGCTGTGTACGAGTCCAAATATACAACAGTATTGCATACAACGCTGTTAAATAATCTTTTTAGTATATAACTGTTACATTCTTTAGTGTTTGTTTTTTTATGAGTTACGTTCAGGTAAACATTACAAATTCAAGTCCGCAAAAAGCGAAGGCGTTCATGTTCTTTTTTATTACGTTTCCTGGCGTTCTCGGCAAAAATAAATCTCCAGAAAACGCTCTCAAAGAATACAAATAATGTTATTTTAAGAGCTTTTTGATGTGGGCTTTATTTTAAATAGCATATATGTAATAGATATAAGCAAAAACATTTACGTTATATTAATTATTGCACGGTAAGAGGCGCTATGTGCCGAAGAGGCCTTTATATTACTCAAAATATTGCCAACGTTTTTCATAATTACCGCTTTACACGTGCTGTCCATTATTAACACTTCACGCAAATATTACCCAACACGATTTGGACTCCAGTCCTTTATTACATTTAAGATAATGCGAGAACATTGAGATGAGGCCCATGGATGTTTTGAGCAGATCAACATATGTTCTTTCGATTTTTCGTGAAGTTGACTCGAAAATGACTGGTAATCTTCGGTTAAAAGCGGACCGTCCTATATGGAGGACATTGAACGCAAGCGCGCCCAATACGGTTGATTATTGGACGAAAGACGACAGCTAATTAGTAAATGATATAGACAGTTATATAATAATATACAGTAAGACATATTGCAGCCAATTGTATAGATCTGGATAACTCTTATCCAGCGGATAACATTTGGTTATCTTCAATTTTATCATATCATTTTGTAGATAACCAAAAGTTATCCGCTGGATAAGAGTAACCCAGATTTATACAATTGGCTTCAGGAGTCTGTCTTTTCAAAACATTATACTACAATTTGAAATTACGAAACATGATTTGAATACGCACAGCTGATTAGTACAAATATTAAAAATGAAAGGTAGTTTAAGTTATTATATTCATTTTATTTGTACCTTCCAGGTGTCTTATATTTTTTGAACATATTTGTAATACGATTCAGAAATACGAAGACGTTTTAAACATATATACAAATGAAACAATAACATCTATAATACGGTAAATAAAAAAATTGTTGGAAATTATATGTTTTTGGTCTAATCCATACGAATACATTACCACGGGAAAGGCTATGTGTGGCGGGCATTAAATTGCAGAACAACAAGTAGCAAGATAATATTTTTTGTAATAAATACCTGCAATAGCTTCTTGAATTTGAAAATTATTGAACGAAACTTTAAGTAACATCATAGCAAAAAATAACATTTCAATAATTGTGATACACGATGCATTTAGATTGCAGTGATTTCAACAAAAATATTCAATGTCTAGTCAACAGGGTTTTCTAGTGAACTTCAAAGTAATGCAAGTTAATTGTGAAACTTTTACCGGCTTGTGAATTGATTTACACAGCGTATGTAAATATTATTTGAATAAATCTCTTGTTTGCATATTGACGTTAATAATTTTGAAGTCGTGGTAAGGATTTAAGGAATATAATTAAAATTAATAACGCCCACGTCGAAAAAAAATATTTAGCTGAAATCGCATCTGAGATGGACGGTTGATGGTTAGAAAGAGTTACGTTAAATGTAAAATGGCTCACCTTATTGATAGCATGTTTATCTGTCAATACAGTGAAGAGACATAAATTGAAAAGACTATGTATTACTTATTTTAGCTTTTTTTGTTTAATGTTAAACGACAGGGCACTAAGATCAGTAACATGCATTGTATTATATTTTACTGCAATTTTTAAGTGTTTTAGTAAAGTGTTTAATAATGTGAATGTTTAATTTTTATTTGATAAATACCAAGGATTATCCTGTTATGTTAATCGTGGAATATAAAAAAGTTTATTTAATTAATTAATATTTGCATGAATATGTTCACCACAAGTAAGTGTTGTGTTCAACTGCACAGCTTTTTACAGTTACAGTCAAGTATTGTTGAAAATTAAAAATAAGAATCAGCATTACCTTAATATTGCGTAAAATGTTTGATAAAACAGGATCAATTATAAAAATAATCTTGTAGATTTAGATATGTACGACTTAAAATCATCAAAGATTTAATGGTTACAAATGAGGCCCGTTTGGCTGACGACATTAGTTGTTCTTTATCGTTATTATACATGTTTTGCAACTATACACACGATATATTTGGGATAATCACTAAATACAGAAACGTAAAACTTTAAACAAGGATTAACATTTCTCAATTCCACATTTTTTTTGCATTCCGTATGCAAAAATAGTCTTCCAACTTCGCTCACACATTTCAATTGGGTTTACGGAATTTTCATGTTTCAGAGGCAATCTAAATGCCTGTCGGCCGTGTTCCTTGTAAACTCCATCGACGATGTGATTTATTTTGTTTGTTATGGTATGTGAAGCTTGATCCATTCCAGTAATTTTACTCTCAGTATTCCCATGTCAAATACTACACCTGTACACCATCGCTGTAGCCTGTTCAACTTATTTTCAATTTAATTACGGAAGTTCCGATAGTGTAACTAAAATAACTGACCGATGTATGCAATATTTGCTCGAAATGTACAAAACATATGTCAATACTGTAATGTACATTTCACGTATGACATGTAAATATCATCCGAATTCATTCCTCATCCGAATATCGGTGCACATTATTTTTGTTGTTCGCATTTTGTATATACAGTGCACTGCATTTAGCAAGATAATGTTCTCCAAGATCTAATATATTTATATATTTGTATTTACCTTGTGTTTAGTCCATTATAAGTTGTTTGTTGTGATAATAATCCAACATAACTGAAATTCCTGCACTGTCAAAATCGTTGCGGCAACGTATATTGATGACGTCATACGTAGGAATATGGTGGAGTGTCATTGCATGCATTTGACTTTCGAATAGGCTGTACAATTCTTATATTTACTCCTCAATTTGTATACAACGATGATTTGTATTATAACTTGCAAACTGTTCATTCATATTTATTGTTAAAACATAATAGTTTGCTGGGAACTATTTGAGACGGTGACTGCGTAAGAATTACTTAAGTTGTCATGCTGCAGTATTTAATATTGTATTGTTATACATGCATATTTAAAGCTATTTATTTTTTCAATTCATCAAACTTATTGCCTTCTGTGATTAAGAAGTGATATTTATGATGATTGTCGATTTATTATAATAAGAATATTCTTGTTTACATATAGCCGTATTACTTCCATATATGCTGCAGGATGCTGCACGATTATGATTGGCTGCAGCCAAATCTGCAGCATCCGAAAGGTATATAATGAGGTTCTCCGCTAAGTTTTGGCAACAGTTGCTAACAACACACATTATTGTTCGTGACCTCCAAAAAGTAAGAAACAAACATTCAATGACTCTAAAAATAACAGTAAAGTCACGAATTAAACGTATTGAGTCATGTTTTGGTGATTTGTGTAACTTTAACTACGAAGAGAGTTATTATATTTAATAAGAACTGTATAAAAAATTAAGAACTATTTTATGATAACAACTATTCACAACACAGAGCAACTGTTCGTCACACGATTTTCATTTATTTGTTAATAGAGTTCTATTGTATTATTACGTATTTTTCATGCACTAACGAACAAAAAGATAAAATCTCGAAACTTTATGCGACTCCGTCATCTATAAGAGTTTGTTGCTAGACTCAAACTCAAATCATCATCGAGTTAAAAAAAGTACATGTAAGCGAATTAAGTATAAGTAAGGTAGCCTACAAAACATTTAACTAAAACGTACGAAAAAAACTTAACTAATAAAACATATTGTCCACATTTAGCAGACAAGTACAATATTCAACGTACATGGATATAAACACACCAGAGTAGGACATTCGACTAATCAGAGTCATTTAGAGTCAGATTAACGAGTAAATATTGCTCAAAATAAATTTGTATTAACCCATTCATGCGTCAAGAATGAAGTAAATGTGGAACAGTGCAATACATCAACACGATTTTTGGCACATATGCACATAAGAAATTGGGGTCATTGAAAAGACAGTTTGTCCGGGGAGCGTCCCGGTAAAATAAATTCAATCGGGGGAGAATGAGTGACATAACAACATACCAATTTGTCCACAAAGCGCAGCGTTACAAATGTTACCGGTGCAGCACTGGGTGCAAAGGAGCGTGTTGCCGTTGGATCGGTTTGCCACTTCCCGTTTCCCAGAAGGTCCACAAATCTTATGAAAATGATATTTAGTGATATATTTATTTAGTATTATCATTACATAAGTACATTACATTTGTTTGAAATACGTATAATAACATTACGTCACAATTTTTAATATTAATATTGTATTCCATTTTGTAGAAACGTTATTGCATTAGCCAACTTTTATTTCATCAGAATACATACACTACATTAAATATATTAAATAATTTTGTATTGCCCTGTCTTACATTACAAATCGTTGAGTATAAAGAAATTTATATAACATTAAACTAATAGATTGTCGCTTTAAATTAATAACTTGAAATCTTCCTGGGTTTGTGTACAAATCAGTCTTTGAACATGACACCACAACAAGAATAAATATCCCGGCAACATATTACAAAGGCATGCGGTATTTCCGATGGATTTTGCACACATATTTCTAACAATTTTGCAGATTTTCTACGCTTATAAATTAACATCATTTGCGATAGTGTAACTGTGCATGTTTCTATTTAACCATCAATAAGAATTCTACTGATACAAAAGCCAAAAGCGTAATTGAAACCAAATTGATTTTTTTTATTTTCCATGTAAGCAATCGAATTTTAATCTTGACGAGGTAATAGAAATCAATAGTTCGTGAAATGACAGTTTGACTTACGAGTTTATCTCGACAGCCCATGTCGAAAATGGTGTCACCATTTGCATTCACAAATGCATCGGCATAGCAACTCTTAAAAATCAAATCATATAAATGAAATTTACAGTAATAAACGAAAGAAGTGTTTTTATACATTTGCAAATAGTCGTTGTTGTATAAGTCTTATAACACATTCATGTGTACAATACATGAACACTGTCGGGAATGAATTCCACACTAGATTGTTCAGACAAAATATTAACACATACTTTCGTTTTGAAACATACATACGCGTCGGTATCAGTTTAACACTAACATCAACATCGTCGTTATGAATTTGCTCAGTGAACAACATTTGTTTGATGGAACTATTTACATATAATACGAACATTTTACCTAATTTAATGCGGTAATATGCATGTGTTTGTTAAGATTGAGAATGAAGAAGTAAAAGGAAATAATGGTCTGTCATTGTGAGCTCACGCGCCGACCTAACGAATATATCATTATAAGCAACGTCCAGGCTTATAAAAATGACAAACAGACTGTCAATATAACAGTATGGTACTGCATTCGTGAGTTACACAATTGGATTACGTTTTATACCTCATGTGATTCACATGTCCTAGTGTAGTGGCATGCTCTTGTCACAGGAGAATCTGCACAGGCAAGACACACATCACCACCTTAAAACAACATAACCATTTGAATGTACACGATATAGCACGACTGCATCGCCAGTAAATATATATTTTATTCATCTATGCGCCATATATTCCTACTCAAGAAAGAACAATCGCATAAAATGTATATACAAGATAAGTATTGATGCAAAGCATCAAAGTGCGTCGGGAATTTCAGTGTAAAAGGCACTCATTGAAGTTAGCTGGAACGATTTTTTTCTACTGTAAATATATTGGTCGACTATTTTAAACAAAATAGAAAAAGATACTGGTATAACCATTATCTATGATTTTGTGTTATAACCCCCAAATAACCATTATCTATTATGTTGTGTTATAAACCCCAAATAACCAGTATCTATGATTTTGTGTTGTAACCCCCAAATATTTCATAGTTCATTTTATTTACATTGGTTTCGTTTTTTTTACTGGCATCCGTGTGCGGTTTTCATTAATGGAACAGAACTGTGTAGGTTTTAAAAATTCTGCTTCATCTTGTAAGCGTAATGTCATATTTTTCTCAACTTCAAGGGGAGATGATTCTGAAGTTATTATTACGTTTCTCATTTACGATAGGGGTTGAGTACTCATTGATATGAAAACACTGTAAAAGTTTGAAAATAAAATTGAATAAACACTGTAAATTGCATAAAGAAGCTGCATTTAACAATACTTTCAAATTCAGTAAAAGATCATAATAGATTTATTACTCCGATATTCATCATTTTCAATAGGGTTCGAGTAATACTGANTAAACAATATATAATCTCAAACAAAAAATTGCATTTTCTTTAAAAAATTAGTTTAAATCGATGCCAAAGGTTGGTGATGGTAGACTAAACGTTAATGTATTCTCATAAATCCAGACAGTGGCGTTTTATTTTAATTTTAATTGGTCTGTGTTTGCTGAGTTTTGAAACAAATATAACGATTTTATGTTTCAAAATAGTTGGTAACAAACTGTATCGTTTCCACTGTTTTGACCAAAGCCATTGGTTGCCTTTGGTGACAGTATGTGTTTCACCAGCAATCTGCCTTGTAAACCAATAAAGAAGCATAATTTTTCAAAATTTAATTACATCAAGTAACAACAAATTAAGTCGTGCTACTGCCCTGAATATAATTCTTATTAAGCTTATTCTTCTATTGCCTTATTGTACTTTTGTTGATATTTTGATTACATAGAGGATATTTTTTGGATTCGGTGGATTATCGATTTTAATTCACAAGTGATCATAGAAATTAA